>VWZZ01001702.1:401853-496305 GCA_013399095.1 Psophia crepitans
TTAGTGGGTAATAGGTGGTGGGGGGTCGGTTGGACTAGATGATCCTTGAGGTCTCTTCCAACCTTAATGATTCGGTTCTATTCTATTCTATTCTAAATTCTGATAAGGGTTTATGATTCTACACAATGAATAGACAAAACAGAAATGAAAATTCCTTTTTTAAAAAGGAAAGCTAAGTTAGCCATACTCTTTTATCACAGCATACTTTCTCAGGAAAGAAAGCTTTCTTAAAAGGAATCTCTGATATGGAACTGTAGCGTCAGTCCATTCTAATTCCATCTTACGTAGTTACCTCACACACATACACAGACTGACTTCTTGGCTTCATCTCTTAAAATTAAAGCTACCCAATTTCTAGAAGCCCTGCCCTCCTCCATTAACTGATGGACTCAGTTTTTTCTCTCTTGCACTTTACACTGCTGCATTTTCACAAGGATTCTTTACCAGGTGTTGGTACAGGAGCAATTGCAGTAAAGCCTTATTCATCAAAGCACCTAAACAGCTGGTAAACTTTAAGTCTGAAATTTTCTAAGAAAATGAAAGTAACTAAATACGTAACTCACATTAAAAACCAATAGACTGACATATCAAAAGACTGCAGGTAACAGTGAAGAGTGTGTACATTCCAGTGCTTTGTGAAATAGGAGCCCATTCTGATGTGACATTTCCAGGTATATATTTTGGCTGGTTGCAGTATAATTTGCAAAAGCAGAACACATTTTGTGATAATTCCTTTCAATTGTATGTAGCAGTCACATCAGCTCCAGCACTCCACTGAACCTGTTCTGAAGGAATTTATGGAATGAAAACCTATCGCCCTCTGTCTTATTTAATATTGGTCTGTTTTTAAAAACACAAATTTGTCTTATGAATTCATGTTATGTTTTTACAGAAAAAACAACTATATTTTCTTTTCCTTGAGGATATAGAAAGTAATTTAAAAAGGCTATTCTGCTATCAAAACACTAGATTTTGAATTCTGATGATTTAGACACTTTAAAGAAAATCAGGTCTGAATGTTCTGCACTTGTCCAATTTAGTCAGTTTGACATTTGCTATATCTATATTTTATTTTCCTCTGCAGTCATATTATTTTTTATTAGAAATATTCTGTCTTTATTGTCAAATCATGTTTGTGCCACAAAAGAAAGTAGAGCAGCAGTCACTAACATATTTGAAATATGTGAGCTCTGAAAATTGTGAACAATGGCTATAAAACCATTTGTTTAGTCTATCTGATACATAATTAGGAAAGGAAATATTCTGCTATAAACCAATTTTGGTATTCACATACTGTTATATGTATACAATGCGATGAGAATAATATTAAAAACAGACTGTAATTTAGAACCAAAAACTGAAAAGGGATTTGAGTGACTTATAACCAAAACAAAACAAATTAAAAAACCACCCCTCAGGATTAAAGCCCACCAAATCATCTGAGCAATTATTTCTTACTCTGGAAAAAATTAGGCACAATGCTGCATGAAATGTTAAGTGAGAAATAGTACTTTTCAGTCAAATTTTATTTTGCCAGAAGGATAGACTCATTCTAGGTATTAATTATGGTGAGCAGAATATATGACACAATGCAAATCTGTGTGCCACACACACCTTTCTATTAGCCCTAGGTTTGGACAAATCAACTCAATTCCAAATCTTTTAACTGGTGTGTACTTGGTTAATTTGAAGAGTTGAAGGAGTCAGAATCTCTACTAGATCCAGTTGGATCAAACTGGTACCTTGAATGTGGGTCTTAGAAACCTGGGATCACAAGTTCCATGGAAAGTTACTCTCAGAACAGAGAAACTTGATTGTAATACAGTCATTTCTCACTTGAAAAATCCCAACTCTTTTGTAAGTGCATTTTTTCCAACACCAGTTTATCTGTTTTACCAGTTTAAAGGATGGAAAGTAACAGGGCTTAACAACCAAAGCACTACTTCAGATAGTCTTGTATCTGTGCTAGGCAGCATTTAGAAGGACCTGTCTCAGACTCCAAATATATTAGAAAAGAATAATTGCTAGAAGAAATAGGACATATGTATCTTCCAGTAAATGTCCCTATACTGAGGGATTACCCTACAAGAGAGACCTACACTAATAAATTAAAATCAAAATCAAATTTACCTCTTCAGCAAATGACATTTGATAAACTATCTTTAAGGCCAAGTGCAATGAACTTTAAATTATTTCCCTTTTGTGGGAAGTTTGCTTTTAACCCTTCCTGCACACCTGCCCAGTCTCTGTCCAAAAGAATATGTTTCACTACTGTTTACCAGTCCTGCTTAGCACTAAATCATAGGTATGGAGGGTGGGTAGGTTTGGGACTACATGCTGGTTTCTAGTCATTTTAAAGCTGCTCAAACATGTTATATCCATAGCTTTGCTTAATTTATTTTATAGAAACCGCAGCACTGTTTCACACCATACATTCCTACAGTACTTCAACTCTTACATTTATTCCAAAGCAACAGTCCATTCTCCACACCCAAGTAGTTGTGGACCTGTCTTTATGCTAATGAGTGTATCATCAGGGTTCATGAAACACTGTGCTTTTTGGAGCAGTAGGAATAGATCTTCTGCACAGACAGCATATTTGAAATTTTCCACACAGAACAGTTTGTGCTGAATTCTGCTCTCTACATATCATCAGTTTTGTGCAATCTTTCCACCTGGAACCAACTTGAAGCCCTACTTTTGCAGAATAGATCTTTATCCCAGTATTTATATACAGTATAGATACATATATATATACACACACACGTACACACAGATGCATCTAAGTGTGATTTATATTCTGTATTATAAAAAAAAATCGTACAAAATTTGATGCAAAAGGGCTTGCTTGGGGATGTTGAAATATTGCTTTTAGACTTCTTATCAAACCATCTGCTTAACATTCTAGATTCTAAGTTATATTTATTAATTCATTCGGTAATCATTGGCACATCTAACTCTACTTTCCAAACAAAATACATGCAAGAAATCCCCTGACACAGAAGGCTGATTAGAAATAGGAGATCAGTTTGCACCTTGCCCCAAAAAGGAGGCAGTGATGGTTTGCTTTATTTCTTTTTCTTTTTTATGCCAGTTAGGTTTACTGTTCTGTCAGAACATCCCCACTGTGTGCTCTGAAGCATCTGAAGGAGTTATAACAACCAACTGGAAAGTGTGAATCAGAATTTGTTCAACAGCATACATAGTGAAATGAGTTACTACTACCAAGGAACTAGCATGAATGACAGTTTTTAATCTCAGAATCTAGACTATATTCTAGGGACCAAGTCATTCTAATGACTAAATATTCCAAACCAGATCATAAAACTGTAATCACTAACCAAGAGCATAAAAGCAGCACACTGCATGTCCTTTGGCAGCCCTCAGAAGCACCAAAATTAAAAAGTTAAAAAAAGGTAAACCATGTCTCAACAGATAGAAGAACACATGATAATTCCATAGTTTGTTACTACTGAATATTGTTGTCCTCACACTAATAATCCTAGAAGATTACTGCATCAAAACACCTCACTCATATCCACAGCAAGTTACTCTTCATACCGGTAAAACAGAGCAATACTGCTAAACACTAAATACAATATTAACGAGTTAAATTCTAGTCAACACAAAAGTGAACATCCTGATTGATATAACTCATAAAGAGATCCCTGCCTTGAAAAGCCATCACATTTTGTAGGTACAATCAGGCAAATACTTCAACTGGCAAGAGAAATTACTATTCAGTATATAACAGCAGACAGATTTTCTGCTTTACTTAATGTGAAGTTTATTTCAGCCATACAGCAAGGCTTATAGACTCAAAACATTCACAGTAGTTTTGTCGCATTGACTACAAGCCTAACAGCACCTAAAACATTCAGCTTCTCTAGAGTTTTAAATTTAACTGCTAGAAGGTGAATTAAAATCAACAGTAGCATTCCCTCCCTCTTCTAACTACACAGAAGACAGAAATAATTAATATTACTGGCCAGAGAAGATGTAGTGAAGAAAAAGTGAAGGGTGGGCAAGAATGAGCAGTTATAGAATGCAGTTGATGCAGGAAAGAGTTAAACATCTGATCTGAAAAAAAAAAAAAAAATCAGAATTGAGGTGACCAAACGGGGAGAAGACATATTAAAGACATGGACAGGGCATTGATCTAGTGAAAGATGTCCATGCCCACCGCAGGGGGGCTGGACTAGATCGTCTTCAAAGGTCCCTTCCAACCTGAATCATTCTGTGATTCTACTGGTCTATGAAAGGCAGAAAAAGTGAACACGGGAGAATTAATATTTCTCATGACACATGAACTAAGGACCTTAAATTATATTAGGCAAAAGACTTCAGACAAAGAAATGTACATGTAAACAAATTATGAGACACAACTTCAATTTAGCTAAATAAAATCAATAGGTACTTGAGCTTCTGCAACACATGGGAGACTACTTAAAATTTAACTGAGGTCTATGTTAGCTATACTAGGAGAAAAGCACAGCATTCATTGCTGTTGCAACAACCTCAGTCACAGTTTTTAAAGATGCATAAACAACACTATACTATTTTAAATGCACTCTTCAAGTTTAGGTCATGCTTCTCATTCTTGGTATCTTCAAAACTTCACCACAAAAAGGTTGGCAGGTTGAGAGTGTTTGCTTCTGAGAGCCTTGATAACCACTTCATGCCTCAGTTAGGATGATATGTGACAGAGGAGTGTTATATATTGTGTCTTTTGAGAACACAACCAAAAACAGTTCATACATGGAAGAAAACAGAAAATGAGGTAGTGGTTTTATGCTGAATTCAAATCATAATGAAGTGAATCAACAACAACAACAAAAAAACCCAAAACAAACAAACAAACAAACCAAACAAAAAAAAATCCCCCACAAAAAAACTCCACATTTCTCTAAAGGAACATACAGAGGTGTGCATGCCGACACGTAGAAGTGCATAGACACAAAAATATGTTTTCAACATTTGTTTCCCAGAAGTTCATGCTCATCCTTTCCTTACCCCCATCAAAATCTCTGAGAGCAAAATTATTGGTTGATCTTCAAAAGCTATTGAGTAACACCATTTATTTTCAAAATGAATAATTTTATTTAAATCTTTATCCAGAAATTCTATTTTAAATTACTAAAATTGAAAGACTTCCTAAAATAACACTTTTTAGTTGCAAACCCATTGTTCATCTTTTTTTCCAGACATAGTAATAGAATTATTTTAATTTTTTTCTGATAAAACGGGGGAAAAGCATGTTTGCTTTAAACTAAGACCAACAGGGGAGGGAAAGGATGAGCAACAACCAAGTGAGGTAGTGGTGCACAAGGCTGGCAAGCAAAAGATGTGAGGTTTATTAGACACAAGAGTCCTCGTAATCAAGAGCACACAACTGAAAGAAGACAACCTCAAGCGTATGCATATAAGTAAAGATGTGCCTACAGGACAGCACTGTGAGGAAATCTCTCTTTACTTTCCTGGGAAACGAGTACGATTGCGTGCCTCTCCGAAGTGCCTGGACACCAACACATGCAGCGAGAGGAACAAGCAGGAGGAATCCAAGATCTGCTTGCAGTTGAAGGGCTACAACTTGCTGGGATGCTGGAGTCCCAACATGGTGGGACAGCTCACATAGCAGGAGTACTGCAATGGGTGGATACAGGCTCTTTGGGACGGACAGGTTGGAAGGGGAGGAGGACAGCCTGTTGTGTAAGAGAACAGTGGGAATGTATGGAGCTCTATGCTAGGTGTATGTGGAGCCAGTGAAGAACATATGGGTCAGAATTATTGGGCAAACCAACATGGGTGACATTACGGTTTGTCTGTTACAGTCCATGTGACCAGCAAGCAGATAATGCCTTCTTCAGACAACTGGAAGAAGCAGCCTCACATTCACAGGCCTTGGTCCTCATGGGGGCTTTAACCACCCTATCTTCTGGAAGTGCAACACAGCAGGGCACAAACAATCCAGGAAGTTTCTGGAGTGCATTGATAGTAACTTCCTCCAAGGGTGATGAACAAGCTGACAAGGGCAGGCACCCTATTGAACTTCACATCCTCTCAAGAAAAACTGCTTGGGGGCAGCCTCAGCAGCAGTGACCAAAAGCTGGCGGGTTTCCTGAACGAACAAGGGTCTCCTGACAAAACTCAGGGGTAAAAAGGAAGGAAACAAGAGGTGGAAGAAGAGTCAGGTCATGCAAGAATATGCACAGATGGACAGGGATAGAAAGCCCGTCTGGAGTGAATCCAGTAAGGAACATGAAGGGCAACAAGGGTTTCTACAGGTGTATCAAAAGCAAAAGGAAGATAAAGAAAAATGTTAGCCTGCTGCTCATAGGGCGTGGGTTTTGGTGGTAAAGGACATGAAAGAACCCAAGGTACTCAATGCTTTGTTTGCCTCAGCCTTTACTAGAAAGGAATCTCAGGAAAAAAAAAAAAAAAAAAAAAAAGAGAGAAATTATCNCTTTTTTTAACGTAAGGGTGATCCGACACTGAAACAGGTTGCGCAGGGAGCTTGTAGAGTCTCCAACCTGGCAGGTATTCAAAACCTGACTGGGCACAATCCTGAGCAAAGTGCTCTAGTTAACACTATTTCATCACTGCTTTGAGCAGTGTGGCTGAAGCAGATGATCCCCAGAGGTCTCTTCCTGCCCCAAATGTTTGGCGATTTCACCAGGCATTTGATTAGGTTACTACTTAATTGCAATCCCATGGTTATCTGATGCACCAGCATGAAGATACATAAGTAGCCTAGGATTCAATGATACACGTAAAATTTTTACATTACTGCTCCAATTTCTAGCTTACTTTGTGTGTTTGTTTTCACTAAATGACAAAGTCATTCAGTTCCGAAGACAAGAGAGAAACTGCAACTGCCTTATTTATTATATTCCATAGGAAAGTATAAGGATATTCTACACAAACTAGCTTTGCCATTCAACCTTTTCTGGTGGTTCAGAAAGCTGAATGACACTTTTAAGCATCACAGAAAATACCCTTTCTTCCTACCAGGTACTTCTGAATGAAATATCTACACACACCAAGGAAAGGCAATAAAATGAGAGCTAAGGGATTAACAATGCCTTAATAGAAGCTTATGAAAGGTGGGCTTCAGATCCTGCAAAATTATGAGTACCTTCATCTTTCATGGTCTCCCTGAGATGATAAAGGTGCTTGCACTTAACTACTTCGTTTTCCTGCTGACAAAATGAAGGCTTTCAAGCAACTAACATGTGAAACATTTTCAGCAATAGACTATTTTGATTTTATTTTCATGCATAGCATGGAAAAATTATTCAGATTATTCTGTTAGTGTAATCAGCAAGCAAATATTTCATACACAAACATAAGGTATGTAGTTTTTTTGGACACTGTGCACAGACTTTTTAAAAATACTATTTTAAAATGTTTTGATTAAAATAGAAGGTCTTTCTGGTGGAAATACTATTTTTTCAGCCCAAATAAGTAGCAACAAGCCAAAGTCAATGTGAATCCAGGCATAAACTATAGAAACATATCTGTGTCATCTCAAACCTCAAGTATAATGATGAAACTTTTTTTTTTTTTAAAGGAGTAGTATAAAAGGGCAATCTGAATGATAAAAATCAGTCAGATGATATCTGGAAAGATTTGTTCAGGCTGCTATTTTATTTCACGCAATGACATCTTAGTTACACAATGGGTTTCATCAGTGCACTGATGCATTTATTTTTTTACTGCTCACTTTGTGCTCATCTATAACTGATGGGTTTGAATTTTTTCCTGTGAAAAAATAGTTTCCTCAAGAAAAGAAAAAAATTTCCTTCCACTCAGCCTCTTTGATTCAAAGTTCACATATATTTAATTTCAAGTTTAAGGCTGAAAAGTGATGGGGTAACAAAAAAAACCCAGACAGCATTCTGAGAAGAGCATAATCTATCAGCAAAGACACTGTCTCTCCAAAAAAGTTCTAGGGTCTAAGATACACTTCAGTAATATTATTTAATTTTTATACTCTCTCTCATGTATTTGCAGGGCAAACATAAGAATACCAGATCACCCCATAACACGGACATTCTCTTTCCTCACAGTAACCTGTTAAGGAGGAATGATATATTGATTTTACATATAGGTCACCGAAGAGAGAGAACGTACCTATGCAAACTTACCCATGCAACTACCAGCCGGCCCTGCCTGTGCTCTGCAATAAGGAGAAGCCACGGAGCCACATGAGCATGAAGGCAACAATCTGGCACAGACTCACTCTCAGCTTTTTCAGCATGTGATTAGCTCTGTGCTCTGTGTGCAGCCCCCAGGCAGTGTGGGCACAACCCACCCATATTCACCTACAAAGGACAGCACATCTGTGCTATTAATGACTTGATGAAGGTCATGAAATAAATACAAAAAAAGCAATAAATTTAATCCATGCTTAACAAGGGTAGACTATAACCAAGTCAACCATCTTTCCCTTCTTGTGGTGTCAATGCTTGTATCCAGTATGTTACAGCATAGGTTGAAGCAATCTGTAATTGTTGGACTTATTGCACATGGATCGCAAAGATCGAGTCAATTAATCTAAATTCTAAAGAAATTCTGCTATAAATTAAGAGATACAGAGTATAATAAAATGTAGATACCATTCCTGCTACTTACATTTCTCATCATTCTTCCACTCCTAACTGGATAAGAGGTATCTTCAATACCAGCCTCAATCTCTCAAGTGCCAAAAGGACTTTTTTTAATTTCATAATCTTTCTCCCAAAATATGCACACAAATATATTCCATTTGAAATTGATTTTAGCTACCATCCCAGTTTTCAGGAACAAAGATGCCCAGGCCATCAGATGTTCAGTATTTCAGTCATGAGTAAGATCATGGACTTGTGGGCAGTTGCAAAACTGCAATACATTTATCCATGAATCCTGGTTGCAGTGTTGCTTTGATTAAGCCCTTATAACCACTTTTCAGGAATAATGAAGATCTTTTCAGCTGTAATGCAAATAAGATGTTGACAGTGCAGTAAGAAGTTCAGCTGCCCATGACCATCATTCCATTCCCACTCAAGCCGTACCATACCAAGCTAAAGACCAGGTCATTTCAACAGAACATGTGACATAAATAGCATATGAAGGGTTTTCTTGTTAAAGAAAAACTGTTTTCTAGTCGACAATTGGGCATTACTACATATACATCAAAACCTAATTTGAAATATTTAGTCTGCTTTATATTTCTAAGCTGATCCCAGACCTCAATGGTATTCTCCTTCGCCTATTTTTCATTTGCCTATTTCTCATTTCATTTTTTGTTTTGTTTCTTTGTTTATATCAATTCTTATCTGATGTTCCATGTTAAAACTCTATTTGTAAAACAGTATTTGAGGGACAAAACGATGTCTTTAAATAGTTTGTCTGAAAACTACACAAGGAAGCTTTCTATGAAATCCACGGGCATTATTTTTAATTTTTTTTTTCTGTCTACTCTTTGAAACTTTCTTTACTGTTGTTTAAAGCTGCAAGATAGTAAACTCTCCTCTGCATCTCCCTGAGCAACTGCTGCTTAAGCCTTCTACCATTTGTCCTAGCTTTGAATCTGCAAATTTGACTTTTGGATCTTTTTCTACATAAATTGCAATAATTGCTTTTTATTCATATATTATGCTTGTAGGTTATCAGCTAAAAAACTTATATTTCTTATTTTGAGTCTCAACCCTCAGCACATTAGGTAAGTTATATGAACAATCAACATTGTTAAGTAACAGGAAACAAAAGGAATAAAATAAAACCCACTAAGAAATGGTTTGCTTATACCGCAGCATATTTTATGATGGAATTGATTTTTATTTCAGTCATAATAAAGAATTATTCTCATGGCATTTAAGGGCTTATAAATTTCATAAATTCTTTTGTACTTGGAAACGTGGCAACAGAGCATCTCACCTAGTAGTATGCAAATTTCATTTTTAATTTCATTTGGGTTCATAACAACTGTTTTAATCAGTTAAGTGTAAATGAACCAAGTAATAGATAGGAGTGAAAACAATACAGGAATGATTGCCTATTTAGGAATTTACACGAGATGATCAATTCCTAACATAACACCTAGCAATTCTTGCAAGTTTTTTATTTGATGTTTCACAGGTATGGCTTATTAGATACAAGTGGTATTTCTTGTCTTGCCCAACACAATTCAACCCTAATACCATTTATATCTAGTCTTTTCAATAGTGCCTATTCAAAAGTGTGCCACTGTATGTCTGAGCATCAACTTCAGCTATTTTTTTCTCTCTGTCCCTCTCTGGTTTTCCATCTCAGATACAACCTACTCTTCCTTCCTTTCAATCTCTCATTTCTGTCTGCCTTCTAGCTGCTGCTATGCATCCTCCAACCCAGCCAAAGTCCCAGGGCTTTTGAGCCATAGTAACAACAAACACAACTCAGCTCTGCCATTCAGAACTCAGGTCATGACATTGCCAGGCTTCCACACAGCAAGTGTTCCCCATGTCATTGATTGCTCAGGTGTGGACTATAACTGACATCCTCAAATCAAGTATGATAATTTGTTTGTAAACTACACATAAATATCTTCCAAGCAGCATCTTGGGATTCAGTAATCTACCAGTAGACAGATGGTCAAACTCTACTGCAGCTTAATTATTTATGATTTTGTAGTTGAGTTATGTAGATTGATTTCTGCAGTTTCTTTTAGGTGTCTGGGAAAAAAAAGTGCTATTATTGACAGGTGATGAGCTAGCTAATGAACACTGTAGAGTCCTCATAGTGCAGGATGTACTGCTTCAGAATGAGACAAAAAAAAATTTGCCTGACTAAAATAGCATAAAAACATTAGTTTGATGTTTTGTTTTAACTAGTGTAGGGTGCTCTCCCTCCTAAAAACAAAGAACTGAAAAACAGTGCCTGAGAGGTGTGGGCAGGCAATGTTGATTGTGAAACTGGACTTCAGCACAGCTTCAGCCATACCTGGGAGGACAAATTGTGGAGAGCAGGAACACATTAAATTAGTACTGATGATGAATCCCCTCAGGAAACCATCATGTCAGTTCAGGCCTCAACCTAGAAGTTTTCCATTTCCTTTGTCTTAATTCAGACCTCTTTATAAATGCTTGAAGACATTGTTGCCACTCACTTGTTGCACGATTAAACCATACTACTAACTTCTGCTATCCAAATTGCTAAAGTGACTAGCTGTAAAAGAAAGAGAGCAGAAAGGAGAGGGAGAGGAAATGGCAATTTGGCACTGTTGGACAAAGAATGCATTTAGTACCTTTCACAAAAAACTGCAAATATATACTCAAAATATCTTCAGATAGTTTGCTCTCAACTACAGAAGGATCATCACTCTTAATATGATCATATCAAAAGATTAAACCAGCCAGTGCATATGGTATTTTAAAGTCAGACTCACAGAGACATTTAACAAATTTTACAACTTCATATTTTTCTACTCTAATATAAATATAGGTCATGATGCATAATCTCAACGAAATCCATCTGCCGCTGCCCCCCTCTTCCTCTTCCCCAAGCCCCTTATAAACCGAGTATGACGCCATATGGTATGGAATATCCCTTTGGTCAGTTGGGGTCAGCTGCCCTGTCTGTCCCCTCCCAACTCCCCGCGCACCCCCAGCCATCCCACCGGCGGGGCGGTGCAAGAAGCAGAAGAGGTCTTGGCTCTGTGCAAGCACCGCTCAGCAACAGCAAAAACATCTCTATATTGCTAACACTGTTCCAGCACACATCCAAAACACAGCACCATACTAGCTACTATGAAGAAAACTTTCTCTCAGCTGAAACGAGGACAGGTCAGAATCCAGTTATCAGGCAATGAATTTTCATAAATTTTGTTCCCAATGACATTTTAACTCCTGTGTAGAACTGAGAGCCTGCTCTTATTAATCATTTCCCATTTCCTGTTCCTTCCACTGAAAAAAGGGTTTCTTTTTGTTGTTTTTTTTAAACTTCAATTTTTATTTTTAAAATTTAGAATTATACTGTATTTAAAGTAAATAAGTAGATCCCAATGTAACTATTAAGTATTAAATTATTTATTTTACTAACTCACAGTATATGTTTCCCTTAATTCAGAATTACAGAGATGGGAGAGAAGAATATTTTATTTCAAGTTTATTTTCAGCTGGTAATGCTAAAATTGCATTAAGGAATTCTGAACTTCAATCATTACAGTCAATTAACGTGCCACTGGTCATTTGCAACTTTTTTTGCAGCAACACCAGTGGTCACTCCACCACAGAAGTGAAAAACTGTAGCAGGACAATAAGCTCTGTCAATAATTCTGCATACTGAAAATCCGACTACTGCAAATTCTCTTTAATGATTTGTCCAAACAGACACCATCCAAATTTTAAGGAACCTGAATGTCCACTGTCAGATGGAGATGGACCCAGTATACCCTGCCTGCCTCCCATTGTCTTACAAGGTGACTGCAAGTACTCCAGGGGTTGAAAAGAATAATAAAGTTGTCAGTGTTGTGGCTGTTACAGGTACCACTGATATTGATGGAAAAATGGTATCTCAGTTTTGACTTTATGCCAAGATTTCCAAACCATGAAAAATCCCCAGCTGGGAAGCTGATTGGGCAGGGATAAACTAAGAGGTGGAATCCTTCAGCGTATAATCAGACAGCTACATAGTAGAGCTACCACTGATGCAGACCATTTCCATTCTTTTCTTATTTTATTTATTTAGAACGTTTCCAAAATCAGGTAACTTTTTCTCATGCCACCCTTTCTGTACTGCTTGAGGCTTTGGGCAACCTGGTCTAGTGCAGGGTGTCCCTGCCCATGGCAGGGAGGAGTGGAACTAGATGACCTTTGAGGTCGCTTCTAACCCAAATCATCCTGTGATTCTATGCTGGTGATTTTCACCAACAAGAAGTACTTGTTTTCCTTATCTGTGCCAAATCAATCACTTTGATGATGCACATGCTAATGTAGGGGCAGAAAGCTCAGTCAGTGATGATGGTCAGGAAAAATTGGTGGGGTAAAAACTTGCATTCCCGTTTAACATTGTGTCCTCAACAGGTAGACATTGTACAGAATGCTAGCACCTAATTTATTAAAACTAGTTGTTCTATCGAAGCTAGTTATTTGATGATAACAGGAGGTTCTGTCAGCAGATATAAGACTAGCGGTATTATTTCACTTTCATTTGTTTGTAATTCTGAGGCTTTTCATTTCAGGCTAAAAATAGAGGCTTTTCATTGCCTCTATTTTTCTAACTCATCTAAAACACCTAGAACAAATTTTTCTTCTGTTATAGGACTATCAGTTTCAATCTTCAATTTACTACCCCCAGGAAAAAATCTCAAAAGTAAAAGAAGATTCAACGAGAAAGGGCTGTATCTAGTTATCAGTCCTTTCATAATCTACTAAAGAAAATCCAAAGCATGGTGTCATTTGTAATTTGACGTATGATAAATCTTTCAATGTCAAGTTCTCAAAAGAACAGATGGTAACAGAGAACACCTTGCTACAGCTATGAAAATAGAAACGTACTAATACAACTGCTTCTTGGAATTCCCACAGCCACTATTCTGTCTACACGGGAGCGAGCCTTTTACCACTACACTTGAATTTTCTATGCAAACAAGACTGAAATAAATAGGAGTTTAGTCAGAGACACAATGTGATAGAGACTTCCAGTGCAAGACAGTGGCAATACTGTGTCATCTGGCTATTCTTACAATTACATTTGAAAGTTAACTATTCTCATTTACATACACATTCAGATTTATATGGACAGTTTATTCACCATAGCCAGGGTTATATATGTTATGTATGCATGGTTATATACAGTATAAAAAAATAACTAAGGCATTTTATAAAATCTTTATAATACCAATTGTAACAATATAACTGAAATATGGCAATCCTTTTAAATCCAGTTTAGCCATAAGAACTGAAGATGCTGCTTAGCTTCTTTCTGTTGAAAAATATATTTCCAAAATCCAAGAAACGGTAATTGCTTTACTTCAACATTGGTTAAAGTAAAAAACCTACCTGTTTTAGAAATAGCATATGAATGCATTTCTTTTTGAAGCCACATTATACATCCTGATTAAATTCTAAATCTATGCATGCAAGACCTTGAATTACTCCACATGGTTTTCACTTACTACACTCTGAATGAGACAGGCTGCTGTGAGAAAAAGTGTATGTGAGCTCGTAAGAGGCCCTGTAATGACACATATATTCATACTGCATGAGCAACTTAGCAATGCCTTGAGTTTTGAGATTTTCCTCTTATATACTTAATATTACAGTAGTCTATCACCATGCACAGAGTTTCCTACATTTTGTAAACACCAGAAGCAAGGCAACCGGAATGTTTGTTCTTTGCTAAGCTGCCAATGTGGTAGGAATTCTTGCTTCATTAAAATCACAGACCTGAAGCCTTTGCTGTGACTAATTAGCAGAAAGACAAGGCACTCCCCTTCAAATTCCCCAAGGTGTATATAAATACAAGAGCAAAGGCAGAATCCTTAAAAGATTGCATGTTTGTTTTTACAAGTCTAAGTACAAAAAGTTAGGAAAGCTTTCAGAATATTTTTAATAAGTAATGATCTCTCTTTTCACTGTGTTTCTAAAAGAGTATTTCCAACCACTCTAGCTCTCTGAAAAATTTCAGGGTTTTATTATCAATTACCAAATTGCAATAGTGGTTCAAAGTAAAGTTATTTTAATAATAAAATTTTCCGGACTCATTTTCAAAAGAGCAGTGATTTGCCCTACCATATGCAAACAGTAGCCGCATCTTGTTTGAAAGCAAGCATGCTAAATTTAAGATCCAAAAGCAAAGAATTAGAAAAAGAAATTATAAGCCATTAATAGTCCTGAAGGAGGGGAGGAGTGTGAAACTCCATTTATAGACACCAATACAGACAGCATAAAGAAATGACACAGGTATTGCAGCACACAAGTGCTTTTCAACCTTTCCAAGGTTATGGTGAACCCAGATTCAAGGTGAATAATTCATAATGCCTTTGCACTTACTATTAAGCACTAGAAACACTATGCCTTCTTTTTTTTCTTTTTTCTTTTTTAAAGTCTTTGACAGTAGAATGGATGAGCAAGTCACCTGCTGAGACTTATGTTTAACAAAATTTGTTTTCTCTCCTCAACCTTTATCCAGCTCTTCCAGACCCAGAGGTAATTCCTCAACTGTAAGTACAGTCCAATGCTGCAAGTGTAAAAACCAGTCACATGGAAATGTTCATCTTCTAACTTCTCAAGCCACCCCCAGTCTTCATCACACTACCAGAAGCCCTTCAGTCCTGCTGCCAGTCCATTTCAAGCTGGGCCACGGCTATCTACTTGAGTCTACTGACAAGTTTTATGAAATTATTATGTATACTGCTTCAGTAAATTATGACTGAAAACAACCTTCACTTTAATATTACAACTAGGAAACATTTCAACCTTTAATTGTTCTGAGATGTTACCAGTTTCTTAGTAACTGTGATAACCAGGCATAGCACTTCACATGGATTTTTTGTCATTTTTTTGTTGTTGTTTAAAGCTTAAGATGCTGTAGTTTTGCTGACAGATGAGTGAGTCGTCAGTCTGTTGAATAAGAGAAATGAAAACCAGTAAGTATGGAAGTATCTTTTTTCAAGGCTTTCAGAGATCATGTTAATCAGTGGGACAGGAACACTAAAAAGAAGTGGCATTTTGTTAGAAAAATTAATTCACAGTTTATAAGGCTGTCTCAAGCTCAATAAACAATGACCTGCCACTGTAGCCACGCATGTGTTATAAGCTGCCAACTGCGGTAGGTGCCCAGGCCAAACTGAGCCCAGGCCGAGGATGGCGTGCCAAGGCCCAGCACGACACATTGGCCACTGCCTACAGCAGCTAGAGACCTACGTCCGCATTGAGGAACATCCTCCCTGCACTCGCAGCACCGGTACCCACGCTCTCCTCTTCCTGCCTCTGTTTTAAGTGTGACAATTTTCTGTGTTTCCATATCACTCAGCTACAAACACAGGCGACGCAATGTCCAAGGGAAACCTCATCATGTGCAGGGAACACAACCAAAGCAGAGAGCACAGGTACCCTACCTTTAGCTGGCAAGGCCATCATGACCAGCCTGCCATTTGTTGCCATGACTGACATGGCTGATTCCTTTTTCAGTGCTAACTTTTCTTCCAGAAGAATCACAGAATACAATATGAGCTGATGTTTCAGCTGCTGGAAGAATACTCTGCTTTGGGTGTCCATGCCCAGATGCTGGTGGAGGGGCTGCAGGGTGGCCTCTGTGAGGAGAGACCGGGGCTGCCCCACGTCGGGCACAGCTAGATCTAGCCAGCTGCAACCAACCCACCATAGGGCACGGCAGCCCCATAGCCACCGGTGGGCACCTCAGGGAAAGGGTTTTTCAGAAAGGGCGAAAAAAGCCCGAAGAGCAAAGAGGAATAAGGAAAAAAAGTGTGAGGAACAGCCCTGTGAACACCCAGCCCAGCCCAGGAGAAGGTGGTAGAGGTGCCCCAGGCACTGGAGCAGGGATTCCCTGGCAGCCCGCGGAGGACACCAGCCAGAGCAGGTGGATTTTGCTGCATCTTTACATTGCCTTAAAGGAAAAAACCGCTGAATTCCATTAAAAGGAAACTAGTACCAGTTTGGGGGCACTTCAGTGGTCTTGAAATTAATTAATGTTATTATTTTATTGCTAATCCACTAGAACTGTCAAAGGAGAATAGAAGGTGGAGTCTTCTAGAGGATGAAGGATACCTCACATGCAAAGCTGTTTGTTCCTAATTGTACCGCTTGCAGTGATAGATGGTTATTTTGTTCATCTCACAGACTTGGTGACAGGATAAAAACAACTGCTCTTATCAAAACTCAAGAGAGGGATTCACAACAGACAAACCCCAATATCCAGCCTTTCTTTCCTTCTTTCTTTCTCTTGAGTAACGAAAAATTCTAGAAAATCATTCACATCCACACAAAGCATTTTTCTCCAAAGATAGGCCTCAGCAGCAGAGCATCACATTTAAAAACCTTGCTCCTCCATTTGTCTGATTTGTTATCTTTTTTACGGTGAAATGGTTCCCCAGGAGTGACTTTTTATAAACTCAGACTGAGGCAGTGTTCAGTCAGAGGTCAGAGCAGAGCAGTACCTAATCAACACAAGAAAGCAGCACTGATATTTAACTGAATCAGAAATCTCACTTTGACTTTTGAAAAAAATACACGAAGGCATGTCAAGTTAATGTGATTTGCATACTAAGCCAATCATCTCAGTGACAAAGCAAAGGTGATGTCATTTGGAGTATTCTGAGTATTGTGACAAATCTTTAGATATTTATATGACTTTCTATTGTTTTGCCTTTACAGTTTCTTCACTATTTTGAACTCACACCAATTAAGCTAATTTAGAATATCATCACATTTTTGATACAAGATTATCTTACAGAATGCAAAACGAAGTATTTAAAAGATTCAAGAAGTTAGGTGGAGGGGGTGTTACCAGTGATTTAATCGCTGCTTGATTTGTCTATGAAAATCATCACAGATTCAAGGGCTGGTATGTAACAAATGCACCCAGCCTTTTTTTTACTAGAATACAGCAATTGCCGTACTTACAACAAAAAATGGATTAGTGGCAGATTTTGTGCTGAAGATGATGTAGTTGAGGAAGGAAAGTCTTAGTTGCCATTTAGTTTCTTTAAATGGGTTATCACCAGGATTCCTATCGAATTCAGTATTGAAATGCTTTTGATATTTAAAATGTTTCTCCAATGAGTTGGAGAAAAGCACCTTTAATCCATTTGTATGAACTGCACATACGTGTGTTTACTGTGCAAGCAGATGATGGGGTATTAAGCAGGGTGTACTGCCAAAGTTTGGAATGGTGGTATTACTCATTGAAGTTAAACCTGTAAATACTTTGTGCTTGTCACCCAAAACAAGCACAGAAACTCCTTTTCAAAATCTCAGAACGCATGACTGAGAACCAGCAACAAGCAATGCTTTCCTGCCGTGATTGTGTTACTGGTTTTTAGCACTACAAAGTAGCGGATACTGTGTTGTTCTTATCTTATGTGTAGGTATACCTTAAGCTTAACAACTGTATTCTATACATGGTCCATTAAAGAGAAACTACACAACAAACACTGCAGACTTTATTTCAAGGTAGAAGCCAGAGTGATAGAAACTGAAAAGGACATGTTGGAAGTTCCTTATTAAATTCTACTGAGAACTTGATTTTCCATCTTAACATTCCAATAATGTTCATCCCAATTATGCAAAAGAAAGCCTTCTTCAGCAAATGTTCTCTTTGTGAATTATTATTAAATGTCACTTATGAAAACACATTTCAAACAAATAAATGACATCTAATCTCTTCCAGATTATATTGCCATCTGAAGGACAACAATATTTATGTATGTGATTATAAATTGTCCAATTCGTTTTTCAATTTCTTTGGAAGAATTCTAATGTCAGTTTGAGGATTCAGAAACACCATGTTCACCTCTCAAAAAGATGAAGGAACATCTGAAATACAAATAAAGAATAACTTAGGCTATACTAGGTATAAAGATGAATTGCATAGTGCAAAATTATAATAGGGCTGTGATTTCTTTCACAAACAAGTCTTTATTGATTATTATTCTTATTATTAGGTTTTTCATCTGCTTATGAATATTATACAACTGTATGTTATCATTGCATATATATTAAAAAACTGGTAAACAGTAATAATGTAAATTGACAGAAAAAGCCAAAATTAGGGTTGCCAGCACAGCACTGCCTAGCTGCCCTCACGCTCTCCCTTTCAGACATGAACATGACAATGTAGTAGTTTTGCCTCACCACAAAAGACAAAAGATTAACTGAAAACAGTGAAGCACAGCTGACAACTCCGTAAGTTTTTTTGCAGTATATTTCTCTACTGCTTTTGGCAGTACTAAGTTTTTGTCCAATGCTCCCCAGACATCTAGGAGTCCAGGTTAAACACCATTTTTCAACAATGAATATCAGAAAGCTTTTCAAAACAAAGTCAAAATAGCCATTTAAATTCAAAAGGCACCTTCAACTGTTCAGAAGTTTAGACAATACTCATTAATGGAGAGATTTCAAAAATCAAAATGAAATAACATTAGTGTATTATTAGAATGAAATAGATTTTTGATGGGAAAAGCTATGGTGCAACTCTACTTTTACAAATTATAGTTTATATACATAAACCTATGGCTGAATACACTTCTGCTGCTTCTTTTTTTGTTGTTGTTATTTAAAAAAAAGAAAGCTGCAATTCTCTTAGATGTGGTTTTACAGTCTTCTCCGAGTCCTAGAGAAACCAAAAGTCTGGACTGCAGAAAAAGTAATTAAGTCTATCCGATCTTGCACACAAATCTCAGAATCACAGAATCTTAGAGATTGGAAGGGACCTCGAAAGATCATCTAGTCCAACCCCCCTGCCAAGGCAGGACCACCTAGAGCACATCACTCAGGAACGTGTCCAGTCGGGTTTGAATGTCTCCATAGGAGACTCCACAACCTCTCTGGGCAGCCTGTTCCAGTGCTCTGTTACTCTCACAGGGAAAAAGTTTTTCCTTATATTAACCCGGAACCTCCTATGCTCCAGCTTGGACTCGTTGCCCCTTGTCCTATCACTTAGTGAGGCCGAGAAGAGCTTGGCTTCATCTTCCCGACACTCACCCTTAGCATATTTATAAACATTGATGAGGTCACCCCTCAGCCTCCTCTTCTCCAAGCTAAAGAGACCCAGCTCCCTCAGCCTTTCCTCATGAGGGAGATGTTCCACTCCCTTGATCATCTTTGTGGCTCTGCGCTGGACGAGTACAGAATCTAGCAAGTTTCTACACCTGCAAAAAGCCTCTTGAAGCTTTTAGATATGAAGCTAATAGCCCATTTTTTTCATATCTACTATAAAGTACGAAATACAAAATGCATTGGGGGAAAAAGGTTCAACATTATTTCCTTACCTTTATCATTTCAGTTGAAATGCTTACACTTAACAGGCTATCTAACTCTTAGTCGTTTACTAGAAAATTTTATCTGTGGTCATGTGCTCAAAGAAAATCCAAATGCAAGATAACAAAAATTATACAATATATAAAGAATTCTGCACGGATTTGGCATCTCCCATCACCAAAGAACAAATGACTGCTGTCAATAAGGTTGTTCTCTTGCGGACATCACAAAAGCTGTGCTGCCAGCTGCTGCTGGCTGCTCATCGCTATTTAGTGTAACAGTCACTCCAGATGACGTCCTGAATTGGTGGAGTAAAAGGCAATCTTCCTCCTCTCTCACTGCACAGAAAGGGAAGCGGCGATGACAAACTTTGTAGCTGACCTGCTTAAAGCAGATCTGTTCAGAGTACAGAAACAGGGTAAGAGCTCTGCCAGGTAAGAGCTTTCAGATATTCTACCTGTGGAGAAACAGGTGACTTCTGCTGCCACAGTGAGAAACGCATCCAAAGCGCTTAACCTAACATTTACCTGCCTGCTCTTGCCAAAGCGGAAACGGCACGAGACGGGAGATACGCAGGCAGCTGCTAATGAGTGCGGCCTTCATTAAAGACTGTGGGGACTCGCCTGCTTGCCATTGTAAACACAAAAATAGAAACAAAGCGGGCTCCTTGGAGACCTACCTAATTAAGAGTTTTATTAATTGGTACTAAAGCAGTAAAAGTATGATGGCAATGTAATGACTTACCTTTGACACATAAAAGAATGCATGGTCTGAGGGGGCTATAAAAGCTGTAAAAACTTGTAACGTGTATAGAGCGGCTAATTACAATGTATTACAGTTCAGTGTCATGTAAAGACATTCATGAGGTATAGTTGTTTCATCACAAAATCCTTTGAGATACTTGTGAGGTCAGACTTGGAGACTGCTGTGATTCTACAGCAGTAATGCAAACATGATATTTAACCAGTACAATGAAATTACCAGGATATGGACTGTCACAAATAACCACTTGCAACTTACTGTTTATACTTTCAGATGTCAGAACATTTGAGACAGCATTTTGGGTGTTGCTTTTTAGCTGAAATCCATAACAGCTAATGACAATAACCACCAGCAGCTAAGTAGCACAAGCACTAGAAGCAGCTGTAGTCAATACTGGGGATCAGGAGGTGCCACCACCTCATCATGTTTTTGCACATGCTCCTCATCCTAAGGAGTCCTTAGGATGAGGAGTCCTTGCATAAAATAAAAACAAGTGCAGGTCCTAGTTCTGCTGTAAAAGTTGTTTTTTCTAAAAGTGTAAATAACACAACGGTGCCAAGTTCAATCTGCAGGTAGCCTAGAGCGATACATCTAAGAAGGTGGGCTGCTCACCCAGTTCACATCACTGTCTTCACAAATCTGATTATCACCTTTCTCAAGGACACACAAGAGTTCACCATTTTTACTGCAGGTCTATAACTCTACTGCAACAATCTGAGTAGCGTTTTGATTTCCTCTTCCCCTGACTGACAGAACCTGCTCTTGCTTTTCTTGTTTTCATAAAAAACAAACCTTGTTCCCTGCACTCCTCTTTGCAGATCACCTTCATGGGGTGAAGACAATGGATTGCCAAACTATCCATTTGTTTCTACAAACACCTGCCCTGGCACAGTGCAGCTAGGAACCTGGAGCAGGCTGATCACATAGCAATACCCTAACAGAGATCACAGAAGAATCCTCCTCTCTATTTAACAAACAAATGAAAAACTCAAAAATAACTTTTTGTTGAGGAAAACTTTACATTCAAAAAACATTTTGCAACAGGAAAAGTATCTGGTATGTCTTGGAAGGGATATGAGGCATAGAAATAAATAGCAGAGCATAACAAAGAACAGGGTATCTTGAAAAAAGACATTTCAGATGCACACCATGGAACACCTCATACGCTTGCTGGGCACTACTGAGTGGCTCGTGAATTTTAACAGCTACAGTCTCCTAATGGAAGCGATGCAGATTAGAAAAACCATTACAATAGGATAGAAATAACAGAAGATTCAGGTAACACATCCATTGTTCAGTCTCATTAAAAAGTTCTCTTTCTTTGGCCTTTACTTACAAGCTGTTCTAGGCAACAAGACAACAATGGAAAAAGCAACAACCAAGGACAGGGCAGGAGGGTGGGGGGCATTAGAAAATACTAATGCAAGAGAAGCTTAATGTCCTGAAAAGAAATTCTCTGAATTACCTGCCTTTTTCTCCTCAGTAGCAGTTCAGTAACATAAACAAACAGTATGTTTAAAGCAGAGAAACACCCTGTACATAGATTTCTAATTGCATCTGATCCTTTTACTTACAAAGAAAGGAACTACAATTCTCCCACTGAGCCTTTGTGGCTTTTTTTTTTTTCTTCTTTTTTTTTTTTTTTTTTGTCACAGCATGAAAGAATGCAATGATATTTTCAGATGCTAATACCTATGATAATTTTAAGAAAAAATATAATACAGTATAAATAAAAGGAATTACAGTTAGATTAAGAGTTTTAAAAGCAAAGGCAATATACTCCTCTTTTGAAAGTACTAGTTAACTAACTGTGGTCCAAAGTATATGCCGGGTAACTCTAAGAACTGAAAGTAGGTGGGTTTAAAATAATAAAAAAATGCACAAAACACTCAAACAGCTGCACACATTCAACACGTTGGCAAAGAAAATGAAAGATTGTATTCTAAACAAATTCATATGCAATATTCTGATCAAACAGGAGCAGGCAACTGAACAGCCTGTCATCTTGACACCAGACATATCTTTTTTCTGCTTCCCTTGGAGAAAGTAGCTATGTGCTATTTCTTGCAAGTTATATATTCATAAGATTTTCCCTTTTACTTTCAAGTGCAAAGACTCCCATTCTTTTAAAGTTTTCACTAGAAAATATTTCTGAAACTCTGAAACACTTGCATAATAGTATTTCCCCAAGGACCTTAGATTAACCAAGAATTTTGTGAAATATCATTTAGGTATTAAAGTAAACTATCAATTTAAAGAGAAAGTCTTAAGTAACATCTGTGATTAACCCTAATTCACAAAAAGCACTTATTAACTTTAGTGAGATTTTTACTTAGAAGCAGTACTTTTCAGAGGTAAGATTTCTGCTCCATGAGCTGTCAGTCTAAATGAGGTTAGATATATTGTGGTGACTATGAAGCACAAGGTTGGGCTTAAGGGAAAGAAGATAGGTCCAACATAAAATAATATTACTGCTGTTAACTGAGGAATATTCCATAGGCACAGTGTAAGGGCAGGAAGACAGCATTTGTCATTTTATGAAACTTTTTTGTTGGTTTAGGACTTTGTTTTAGCAGACAGAAGCAACTCTGTGCAGCCAGCTTGTGCTACCTCAGATTCTGTGATGTAGCAATGTGTCAATCACAGAACTTTTGGCTTCAAGCAGGCTCAGTGTCCAGCTCATGTCTACTTCATTTTTGTTTAGTTGGTCGGGTGGGTTTAGAAGTGACAGAAAAACATGGTACCCATTGTCGTGGATATGCACCCTCTTCCCATTTCATCCAAGCCTTTCATTTCTGCTTCAACAGCAAAAAGAAAACAATCAGACATATACGCATGCCAACTTGTGTGACACGGAGATGAATACTTTTTCAAATACTTTGAGTGATGCTTACTGTTTCTGGTTAAACGATTAAATCTACTACTCAAGAAAGCCTGTGATATGACATTCTTTCTCAATTAGCATTTTGTCTTGTAGAAATATTAATCATTAGATAATCTACTTTTCAAAATGTATTTGGAATAAAGACTGTGAAATGATGAACACATTCTGTTTAGAAAAACTCAGTGCATACTTGAAACTGAACTGCCTAGGTGAGACAGAATTGCAGAACCATGGCAGTTTTGCGGCAGTACCCAAGAGGAAAACCCAGAATGATACTGCATTGGAGAAAGAGGTGTTACAGATGTTAAATGAGGAGTGGCTGAGAACAGGCAAAACAGAGCATAAATAGCTAAAGATGATGCTGGGAATCTGTGCATCCAAATGTCAACTGAGCATTAAACAAGTTCTTCCAAATAAGTGCTTATTTTGAAATTTATTAAATGGGGAACAAGATCTATCGCCATTAACCAGGCAGAGGAATGAAACAACACTTTGTTGTGAATGAAGGACCATTATATAAACTATTGTGAAACTTGGCAACAAAAGGGTTTGTGAATGTGATGCGTTTGAGGTAAAGAAAGAAAGAATTAGCCGTAGTGAAAGGGACAGGCGGAATAAAGAAAGCATTTGAAAAGTATGAGTGGGAGTAGCTTGCACTTCCAAAACAGTGGAAAGTATTTCAATAACTGAAATAATTTGGCAAAGTTGAGATTACTGCTGCATGGCTGGAAAGGAAAAGTAACAAGAGGAATATTGTGCAAGAAGACACAGCCAGATTCACTCACATTCTGAATGGAAGATGTTTGTGTTTGTCCGCCTGAGGTCTCCAGTAGTGAAGAAAATTAAAAAAAAAAAAAAAAGGGGTTTAGGAGACAAATCTGTCTGCTAGTTAAGCTTGCAGCTGAATATGTAGGTTAGACACACAGATTTAGTTTGGACAGAAGAAGATTTAGTTTGAAACAGAAAAACAGATTATCAATTTGGCATAGTAATTGTAGCTAAAGTCATAATGCAAATAAAATTATTCTATGACTTTATCACCGAAGAGGATCAAGATTGGTGGCCTACAGCCGCAGACAAACAGTGATGAAGGAGCGAAGATCATCGGAAGGAAGAAGGATGACTCATGGGAGCTAAATAACATTTATTTATTGTTACAAAGAACACTTTAATTTTTGAAGTGAATGCTAGCTTTAGAGCCCAAGGTATGTCCCAGTTCTGTACTTCAGCCAGTGAGAAATCATGAGCAACTTAACTGGTAGCAGAGAACAGAAGTGCCATTTCAGGGTCCGAGGGAAAGAGTGGAGGAACTGCTGTAGACTACTACAGACAGCTTTGACAGCAAGGGAGACAGGTTGTAGCTAGTTTCCAAAAGACATCAAAGATTACAAAGTTAGTATCATGTATTTGACAGTTTTGTGCCTTTTCATCCAGCCTTAGTAGTTTCTAGATCCCAGGGCCAATTTCAGCCAATTCTACCTAATGGTAACATTCCTGAACATTACATTCCTGCAAACTTTAGACCAAGCGGCTAAAGGAAGAGACTCATTTGAGAAAAGGCCGTAGCTTAGCTATTACTCATTCCCTGGGCTAGCCACTCAGTACTCATGAAGCTCCAGATACTAAAGAAAATTTTCTCATCAGTAAGATTAATATATGGAGATGACACTGTTGTATAAGGCTGGAGTATGACAGTTCCTACAGCTTTTTTTCTCTGGCTCCCAAGTTTGTACAGAGTGTGTTAATAAACGTACATACTGCTAGGAAATCACACAAGTTCAGTCACAACTGATGAGAACAAACTAAACAGAATTGTTCCTTTTGCATGGGCAAGGGGACAATAAGAAATGGCTGTAGCAGTTCCTCCTAAAAATAGAAGCAACTCATACTGTTTAGCTTTTACCTAAAATATAAGTACACGTAAATGAGATAGGAGCTGTTTATTCAGAATTTACTGGCACCACAATAAAATGTAAACCTTAACTGTATTAGAGTTTGAAGACATTTAGATTGAGGACTTTAATGGGATACATTCCAAGACTAAGTAACTGGTTGGACAATCACATCATGAAGCTCAGCTATATTTAAAATGTCTGGTGCAGGCCTCTAATAAATGCTTGTATGCAGCAAAATACTGATACAGTTTTTTTTTTATTTTTAAATGAAACTTATTACGAAGTGCTGCATCAATCCTCTGCCAAAAGACAGTTGAGGTCCACCACTGCCCATTAAAGAAACCGATTAGCCAGAAGCCATATCGAGGAGAGAGCAGGCAGCAGAGGCAGCAGAATGAAGGCGGGCTGGAGAAGGAAAGCTGGCAAGCAGCTTGCTGCTGACAAGGGGAACTGCAACGAATCTGGCAGACGGTTACACAGCAGGGACCTATGTGGAAGCCATGTGAAAGGGTACAAAAAAAGCGAACTCTCACCGGAACAACTGCTGGCTGCATGTGGCCAGCTCCGGGAGAGGTTATAACCCAAGTATCCTTGACATTAAAGTGAATGAATCTATAGTCTTGTACTAAATTGCTCTTGGGAATTGAAATGGAACCTGTTCCATTTATAGCTCTAAGCTTTTAAATTCAGAAGCAATGGCTCAGGTGCCATTCATTTTTCCTAGTACTAGTGAAGGAATTCTTTCGCACATTCAAAAAATGCCTGTGCCTTTGTGAACCTGCCATAAGCTGAAATAGAAGGAATCTAGTGCAGAGAGATAAAGAAACTCAAATTCCACTTTTCAGAGAATTCCACCATTGCTTAGACGATGACTGAGGCTTTCAAAATTGTTTTTAAAGGAAGGAAGCAAAAGGGACTTCAAGATGGAAAAAAAAAAAAATCTAATACAAACCGGAAACCATGCATTGTTTCTGAATGGCTCTGATGGTATTATCATTTCAAATGTTAAATGATAACATTGAAATGTCCTAAGTCTTAAGAATATGAGCTCAACTAAACATGATGAAAAGCATTTCCTAAGAACTCATCCTAACCTTAATCTGTCACAATAAATGAGACTCCACCTTACTACTTCTTGCTCATCATTAAAAATTTATAGTCTGTATTTTAGACTCTACTAAAGATTTGTTTGAGAACATTGAAATAATGAATTATTATAAGAAAAAGATTTACATTTTCAGCTTCTCTTTCTGAGTATCTTAACCACTGACATACCTGAGAATCTACAGGTGAATTATAGCTCTTATTCTGAGAGGTAAAACCTTAATGTAATCTTTACAAGAGTGCTGAATAAAATAGGATTGAAATGTGGCAGTAAATTATGTGCATATATGTGCACATTATACACAAATAATTCCAAGCAAAACAAAATAGTCAAAGCATTAAAAAGTTACTATTTGAAATTCAAGAACTGGAAAAGCAACCAAAATTCTTATTGGAACTCAACCAGGGCCCAAGAAAAACAGTGCAGTTTTATTGAGATAATTCTGTTAGTCAAGATTAGTCAGGAAGGCTCATTTAATATCACAAAGTCTCTGTGGATGTCAATAGTGGATTTTATACTGCATGCCATTAAAATTTTGGGCGATGTGCTCTTTCTATGCTCAATTGTTTTCTTAACAAAATTTTAAGTATTATTGCTGACTCCTAATGGCAATAATATGTCTTCCCTTCCTATAGAGTTCACTACCCAAATGAACAGAAAAAAGAAGCTAAGAATAAAACACCTTCTAATTTAAGTGGAAGCACACAGAGTCTAAAAAGTCTCAGGCAAACGGAACTCTTATTTTTATATAGTATTTCATTTTTGTTTATATATCTATTAACAAGTTGCTCAGGGAAATGGTTGAGTCACCATCCTCGGAGTTATTTAAAAGATGTGTAGACGTGGCACTTAGGGACATGGTTTAGTGATTGGGCTCAGTAGGGTTAAGTTAACAGTTGGACTTGATGATCTTAAGGGTCTTTTTCAACATTCTATGATTCTATGATTTTCAATTACTTTTCAATGTAATTGCAAGCATGAATAAAGACATATAAACCATAATTAAATATATGAGAATTTTTGGAACAAGACGACTGTAGAGTGCACCAGTTATATAATCATGGATCATCTGAATATTCAGATGGAAAGTGTGAGTATATAGTAATACTGTATTTTCCAAACTGGTGCTTGATATCAAAAAATATTTGTAACACTTTATGAAAAATAAATACTCATAAAGACCTTTCTTACATTCTACACATTTTTAAAATTTATCTAAGTAACCCACACTAGTATTGTATTTCTATGGCAAAATAGGCAGCATTTTATTAGGAAGAGCTGCAGTAACTCACTGTAACCAGATATAGTCCATGTCTTTGTTAACTAATGCACATGTCAAAAAAAAACTGTTAAAGTGATGAATAAGTAAAGCAGATTTCAATTTGTATGAGTCATAGCATCTTTGGTTTGCTGCCATAAAACTGGCTTTCATAAATCCACATCTGTGAAGATTCTTCCAACATGTGAGCACAGCTGTCCCTCAGATCCAACTTTCTCCACATCTTCTGATCACCCTTTTATCTATTTGGCAAAATCAAGCCTCCAATTAGTACTGTACAAATTATTCTCTCACAGAGCTAGCATCTTTTCCCCCCACTAAACATCTGTTAGGGAAGTTGAGTATTTGTGTGCAAATTATATTTCCTTTCAAACATAATCTTTTAAGATTATGCTTTTAAGATTACACTATTAGATAAATTCCTTTTATTCAACACCGGAGGTATTAAATTGCCTAAAAAGCATGTGAGTTCAATTTATCAATGGCCAGCTCTTCTACAGCACTTACTTCAAAAGCAGTTTTATGTACCAGACAATGTATATGGCTCTGTTAATACAAACTCTGCTGAAGTAGTTCACACACTTTCTAAATCTATCCTGAACAGTTTATTTTTGTTTTCCTCATTACAATCAGGAAGATGGAGGTAATTCTGAAAGTCCACTGCATTACCTAAATTAATTCTCTTTTCTGTTCATGAATTGCTGTGTTTACTCGTTCATTGTGCAAATGTACCATTTGAAAACTAATTCCAGCATATACAAGCTATATATTTTGAGCATTCTTCTCCCTGCCACATGATCTGTGACCCAACAAAGTTTTATTTCCAGGTTTCAGCTAATCCTGAATAAATCTTAGGCAGGGATTTGCAAGCTGTATACTCAGGGACTGACATGCAATTCTCACCACCTGGCCTCTATTTTTAAGTCTTCTGAACTTACAGTCACAGCATACAGCCTCCAGCGCATTAGAAACACTTACACAGCAAGCAGTTCTTCAATATCAACAAATTTTGACAATTAACACAGGCAGTCATACCAAGTCCAGCAAAACAACACTGCCTCCACTAAAAAGTGAGGGAAATGTTTCCACAGCTATTTTATTCCAACATCTCCAATCTTATAAAAAAAACAGTTTAGAACTTTTTTCACCAAGTCACTTAAAATCTAGTTTATTTTTTATTTCCTCTTACATGCTTTAGGCTGTAGGGGTGACTGGTACTATAATGACAGATGACTAGTAGGCTTTACAGCAAGTTCAGGACACACAATTCTTTGCTTTCCTGTTCGTCCCACATGCATTTGCACTTAATTGCAAAGAGAATGAATGACAACCTCCTGCTCATTGGTGGCTTTGCAAACCTAAGAGTAGAAATAAAGTCTCAAAAGTCAATGACTTTTCCTTTTGTAGAGTCTCTTGTTTAAAGGAATAAGTTATTAATAAATGCAAAGCCAGAAATTGAAAGATCGGAAAGATCTACCAAAACAAAGTTAGAAGACTTGAGACTTTAAACTTAGTTTGAAGGATCAGCATGCTAGTTTACACCACTTAGGCTTCTAGACTATTCTGCAAGCACATGTTTAGGAGACATTCTTGTTAAAGGCCAAATATAAATTATTTGCTATATCTGTGTAAAATGATGATGATTGTTGAGAATCAGATCATGAGGATTGGGCCACTGTACCAGTGACAAGCTGAAGTTTAGAATACGAGTTTTATTCAAGCTGAAAATACTTGCTGATGGACTCAAAACATATTGAAGGGCTCTTTGGAGTTATACAACAGATTAAACCATGTAGGCAGACAAGGACATTCTATACTAATGTGCTATACCTTGAAAGGACAAGTCAGGGGACTGGCTATAGATGGCACGGGGCCAGATGGACCATGTATCAGGGAGAAGGCCAGACTTGATATGCTCACCACACCCCTCTTCTCATCTCATAGGCATGCTCCTTGGCTTATGTTAAGGGATTGCTTCACAACACCTCAAGCTCTCCAAGCTTGAGTACAGGCTGGCATTCAAATAATCGTTTAGTACGGATGCAGCCTAGATGAATCAACTGTATTTTTGAGTAACATGGGAAGTAGAGAACAATTTTAACACATGATCAAACATGCTTACTACTGTGATTTTTACATGTGGCATTTTCCCTGGTATAAACATAGCCCAAGGCATTTTCACTTTTCTCTAGTTCTAAGGGCATGATTTTCCTCCTACATAATAACTTATGAACCATGTCACTGCCACTGAATCTTTAAATTTCCTGCAGGAAAATATACATTACTTCAAACTCTGTCTATAAAATTGTTATTTCCACTGCTATTTCTTTCCCGTAAAAAAATGTATTTTTCACTTTGCTGCCACTTATGGAATTTTAAAATAAAATATGCACCTATGATATACTACAGTTTTACATTATTAAAGGAAATTTATAAGTACATCTCTACTCTTGATCTCTGTTCACCTGGAAAGTTCTTCAAGCAAAGCAATGAATAAAAACTTCCTGAATCTAATCCATAAAAATCAGAAGGGGTTTTGTTTGGCTGTTTTGTTCTTGTGTTTGTTTGGGGTTTTTTTAGAGAAAAGAGAAAAATCCAACAGAAGTTACTGGAATAGATGAGAGCTTATTCTGAATTACTTTCTCATTCTCAAGTAAGCTGTGCATTCTAGTAAGATGGGTACAATAAATTTTTATTTTAACCGCACCATTCTAGAAATTAGACTTTTAACACTATCTAGGTAACTTCCTTTCCACACTAAACAGCCCAAGGGAATGACAGAGCCACTATTTCTTATCTGGGGCCAAGATAAGTCAAAACTTATCCTAGGGGAAAGATTACTGCTTCTAATATCATACACTTTGACAGCACAGTCTGAACAGTGGAAGCAAAATACTAACATTTGATCTGTACCTGTTATAACCAATAAACTTTGCTATTTTGTAGTTCATGAGCACAAATTCTGATCACAACAAAGACGAAGCGGAAAACAGGTTTGGCAGAATTGAGCAATGGGCTGATAGCAAGTAATTCATTCCGTACCTTTAAGCACACTCGCCATCTTTGAACCTTCTTTCACTCTAAAGATAATCTTTCTGAGATAAGGGAACAAAAGCGCAGAGGATATTCATGGTTTAGATTAAGCGTGGATTTATCTCAAGGTATAGTGATTTAGACAATACGATATTTGAACAGGCAGAATGTCAGAGTCCCCATGGCCTACAAGTCTCAGTTTTAGGATGAGTTTCAGGGTTAGATGTCTTAACGACAACAGAATTTTTATTTTCAAAAACATGAGCACATGTTGCTGCCCATATAGTCACAAAATAAACATCCAGAAAAGGAACCAACTGTAAACTCAGAATTACACTCATTAACCTACACGTGTGACTATCTAAATTGGTTCAGGCTTTGTCTCTAAATACAGTTTCACATCCTGAGGAGCGTGAAATACTTCTCCCCCCCAAGCAGATGTGACACATCTGAGTGTCACAATGTACTCAGATAAAGAAATAGCAATTATTTATTAACTATTTGACTGCTGATTGCTTCAGAAAAACATCTGATTCTGGGACTGAAGCAGCAGCAGTGTTCAGGACAAAAACTGAGTAGGCAGACCTATACTTTATTTTCAGCTTTGTTGTATTGGTACTATGGCCTCATAATTGTATAGGGCTACTCAGAAGACAAAATTATCAACACTATCAATTGGGATTAAAATTTGCCCTTTATATTTCTACTTACTTCAGAAAAACATAACTGCTGCATAGCACAGGGAGTCAAACGGTTCCAGAGACTGTCAAAACAAATTACCGAATCTAAATCCGTAACATGTAAGTACAAGATGCGGAGCCACCCTGCTACATCTCACAATCCTCCAGTTTGGGTGAACATCATCAGTCAAACCAGCTTCTCCTGTGCTGCAGGCCAGGGGCCAAGCACTTCACTGCTCTGACTCTGCACCTGACCTTTGTTTAACTCCATGTACTCACCTCAATGTGACAACAAACATAAGAACTCTTGTCTGCAGAAACACAGGTCAGAATGAGGAAGCTAAAGATATTTAGAGAGGTTAAATATACTTCAGTCAGCAGGATTGATTAATTCATCTAGAGTATTTTAAGAGTCAGCTAAAGCAATATCTTTGATACTTCAAGGAAGACTGATGAAATCCCAAAGGATTTGTGAAATGCAAACATAATACTTTCCTTTAAAGTCAACGAGAGCAACCTATAGACAAACTTACAGGCTAGACAGTCATACTTTGGCACTTAGGAAAAAAAAAATGGGCAACGCTGAACAACTTTAGAGGTACATACACGATAAGACGATGTTCAGTATGGGGTTTTTTGAGAAACCACCCCCAAAATAATTAAATCAATCCATGTTTCCTCATTTCCTTTTATATGAGGTGACTTAACAAAGAAGGGAGAAAAAGATACCAGGCTTAGGAAACATGCTAACAGATTAAGAACAGTCAAGTATTGGAACAAGAGTGTTGAGAGAGTCTGCAAAGCCTCTCTGAGAGGAAGGTTTTAGTAGCAAAATCTATCAGAGTTGGCATAGGATTATATAGCAGGCACGGTGGTGTTAGCTTGACAGTTGGACTTGATGATCTCAGCGGTCCTTTCCAACCTTAGTGATTCTATGATTCTATGAAAGTTATGTAATTATGCTAAACATTCAAGGAAGAGTTATTCCTTGCCAAGCTGGAAGTGTGCCTGGGATCTTCCTGCAGAGGACTCTACTATATTAGTTAATGTTATTTTCAATATTTAAAGGATGATGGAGAAAACAGATACATAACATCTGTGCGTGATCTGAAACTCAGAGCAAGTCCTTCAAAGATCAGAATTAAATCTCCAGTTTAACAAGATAATAAAAAAAAAAAAAACACAAAACCGCAAATAACTAAAATGCATCACACTGAATGCAATGATAACATAAGCAAAGTACTACACTTTTCAAAGAGAAAAACACCCTGAAAACATGTGTACACAGAATGCAGAAGACAAAGGTTTAAAAACAAAAAAGTCATTCCCATCAACCATTCATGTCATTTCAGATTTCTTGGCAATAAGATGAAAGAAACAATCTGAACAAAATTCCACAGCGTTTCTGAAGAAACGGTCTTAAACAAAAAAGCAGTCACTCTTGCCACTGTGAACATCAGATGCTATCTACCTGTGGCAAAAAAAAACACAAAACAAAACAAACCCCAAACCCACCAATCTAGAACAAAAAGGAGTCTGATACCCTCCCTGTCAGTCACTTAAATATTTCATTATTTGAATTTATCCAAATTTTCAAAATACATCAAGATGTTATTAAAAAACTATTTTCATGAAGTCATTTAGCTTTAGCAACATCATGTCACTGTTCCTCTCATTTGCCCACTGAAGTTGCCTCTTATCAGGTTTATTATCAGTAAATACTGATATTTAATCTTGGAACATTATATACTTTGAATCTCAACTGAAAGAGCAATTTTGCAATTTCTGGGAAGCAATTGCTACAGTTTCCAAATTTATTAATGTTCTAAATGACACTGAAAATGCTAAAGTACTAAATATAACTTCCAGTTAGAACATACTGAAACTGTACAGAAGCTTTCAAGGTAATCTCAGTAAGAATATAAGAGTTTGCTATACCAGTCTTTTGAATAATTTTTAAAGACACATAAATCTTCTATAAAATTGGACAGAGGATTTCTTTTGTCCGTACCCTGTTTTGGATCAGTACAAGATTTTTGCAGTTTCAGAACTTCCCGAGGCAACTGGCGATGTCTGAGGGAAAGGAATTTCAGTTTACCCAAGACAACCCTGTTAAACTGCAGCAGTTAATGAACGAATTAATAAAAGACATCTCTTCCGTATCATAAGGGAACACTGTGGGTTAAAGGGGAAGGGGACAAAAAAAATGAAAGGATCAGTGCCAAAATTTCCTACCAAGAATACAAATACAGATGAACTGAATCACTCCTCCTTTCAATTAATTAAAAATTGTAATTAACTGTATGGATAAAAATACATTCCATAATCCAAACCTTTTTAGGAATTAGTAAGGAACATATAAAACACAGATTTTTTTTTTTTTCCTAAACCACAGCTTTTTGGCATTAATGCAGTAAAGTGGATATGAACAAAGTGGATATTCCTAAATGTTTCTTTAAATTAATTTTAACATATACATCATCATTCATAGTCCTACCAATAACCCCACTGCCTTCAACTAGGTTAACTCCCATTTAAATACATACTTACATCAAGCCTCAAAGATCACGTGTATTCAGTTTTTTGGACTCCATGCTTTCTATAGACACTCAAGATAATAAAGCAAAATGCATCACAGTCATAAGCCAGATGTAGCACCTCTGTTTATCATATTCAAATTCACAGACCTTACAAATGGTATTTAAGGGGCCTGATGATCAAAAAGTCATTGAAGCTGTCAACAGTTTTTTCCATGGACTGAGGTGGACTTTGCTAAGTTCCATTACATTTTAAAATGTGTACAATTCCAAGTCCACAGGTGGAAAAAAAAAAAAAAAGGTTGATTTTGTTTTAATGTACACACTTTGAATTTAATATTTTCTGAGAAGAACTTAGGACCTTGGATAAATACACCTTCATATTTCCCAATTAACGTTAATAAGGAATGCCAAAAAAACCTTGTGAATATGTGGGGAATTCAAACATTACATAAGCAATATATTCATTTACACAATGCACACAAATCTGTTGGTCAAGTCAACCTGAAAGTCACTGACGTTACTTAACAAATTTTACCTCAACATCTTTTCACTGCAGTGCTGAAGGAACAGGCTAAATACTGGTTGAAGGAGGAATGTGAAAATCAAAAAATTATAAAGGATGGCAAAATCCTAGAAAACAATATAACATAAATAACCAAGAAAATTTAAAAAACTATGTCCACAAATCTGTAACAGTCCCAGTTCCATTTTCTATTACAAACAGTGCTTTAGTATAAAACCCAAAAGAAGTTAAGAAACAAATCTACCTGCACAACTTGTAGACATGTAAGCACAGCACAGGGCATAAAGACAAAGACAATGACCACAATCTTTGTTGAATCACCAGTATTTCAGGCACTGAAGGATGCAGGGATTTGAGGTGTGCTAGGATCCCCTGTAACGTTTTAAAATACTATTTTGAGACAATACCAATTTAAGGAAACTTCTTAAATTTGGTCACCTTCTAATTTACTTCTTTCTAATACGAGCTAGTTCCTGTGATGCACCTGTTTTTTCAAGAAAACAGAGATGCAGATTAAGATATGAGTTATCCCTGGTAAATAAGGCAGTCTCAGTAAGTGTGCTGTTACAATTTGTGTTAAGGACAGTAGTTTTCAAAACAACGAGGCATAAGAGCCAGTTGAATAACAGTTCCACAAATAAAATTTGGCACACATTAACTATACCAGTGTTTCATTTATCAATAACAACTGAAAAACTGTCTCTTTACTGAGCACCAAATTTTGCCCTTCTTGTTAACATCTCACCTATGCTGTAAATGTTATGCAAACATTTTATTTAAAAAACCCAAACAAACAATTTCAACTGAGGCACATCTATTGATGATTTCTATTATTTTAATATGTCATTCAGGATAACTATTCATAACTGATCCTCTAAACAAGGATCAAATTACTACATTTTTAGAAACACAGTAAACCTAATGCTAAAAAATGTCAATTGCAGGCTTTACAGATAAATGTTAAAAGCTCAATAGGTACTCGATTTTATTTGACACTGATGAGGTAAATTTAAAGACTTGCTCCCTAATTACTATAAATACTGAATGTGCTAGCATCTGTGTATAAAAAGGAATCATTGTACTTTAACAAAACACGCCAACAGACACGCAAGCAGGAAGTGTCACTATACTTTTACTAGCAAGTTTTATGCCGATTGCTGCATCAACTTGCAGTCATACTGCAAATGAAGAATTGTTTCATTGCATTCACTAGAAGTATTCCGAAATGAGCAGGTCCAAAGTCAGAGACGGCCTCAGTGATTAAATGTCCATGTCCCAAGTGAGGAAACTACCACTTCTCCATTCATTGCTTGCTGATGTGTAGCACAAAGGTTTGTTTGCTGTTTTGTTGGGTTTTTTTCTAAAAAGGGCAAAGAATGCCAAAATAATTCTTGTCCAAATTCAGATTTATTGTACCAATTAAAATATTAAAACTAACCAAAGCATTCTGGGCTCATATTTCCTTAGTCACTAACATGTTACCACAAAACATAACAGGTTTACAGTATATAGGAAATCTGATAAATGTTTGCCCAACCTACAATTGCTGGTGTAGGCAACCTCCAGGATGCAACCTTCAAAGGATTCCCAAAGAAAAAACCGGCATCATATTCTGTCATGCAGAGCACAACGGTGCAGATTCTGACTGACATTTACAGGCAGCGTCGCAATACAAGGAAACGTGAAGTTTTAGTTCTAAGAAGAGTATATAGGTGACAAGTAAAGATATAAAGCCTAGGAAAGAGCAGGGGAGGACACAGTGCGAGGACAAATCCAGATAAAGTAAAATAAATGCATAAATTTTAGTAAATATTAAAAAAGTTCAATTACTTTTGAATAGCATCAGCAGTCAGAATGGATTCAGTGGGATTAGACTAGTTATAATACCAGTAACATCTGACCTTCAGTTAGATGGACTAAGAATAAAGACAGCTTCAAATCATAATCTCAAAACTAGACAGGAACACATGATGATTTGTGGAATTTCACTATCCCAGTAAATCTTCCTCAAGACATTCCTCTGAAAACCATGTAAAATAATCAGCTCTTCTTAATCTGATACAGTCCTGTATCAGTTAATGATAAAACACCTTAGTAAACTAAAGAAAGGGGGCAGAAGGGACAAAAAGCCCAAATGAAAATGGACTACAATCTTCAAAGCCACAACTAATTTTTACAGAATCATAGACTGGTGGGGGTTGGAAGGGACCTGTAGAGATCATCTAGTCCACATCCTCTGCTAAAGCAGGTTCAGCTAGAGCAGGTTGCTCAGGATTGTGTCCAGGCAGGTTTTGAATATCTCCAGAGAAGGAGACTCCACATCCTCTCTGGGCAGCCTGTGCCAGTGCTCGGTCACCCTCAGAGTGGAAAAGTTTTTCCTCATATGGAGATGGAACTTCCTGTGTTCTAGTTTGTGCCCCATTGCCCCTTGTCCTGTCACTGAGCACCACTGAGAAGATTCTGGCCTCATCCTCTTGACATCTGCCCCTCAGATATTTGTAAGTGTTGATGAGATTCCTTCTCAGTCTTCTCTTCTCCAGGCTAAACAGACCCAGCTCTCTCAGCCTTTCCTCATACCAGAGAAGCTCCTGTCCCCTAATCGCCTTGGTAGCCCTCCACTGGACTCTCTCCAGTAGTTCCCTGTCTTTCTTCAACTGGGGAGCCCAGAACTGGACACAATATTCTAGATGTGGCCTCACCAGGGCAGAGGATAAACTCCCTCGACCTGCTGGCCAAGCTTCTCTTGATGTACCCCAGGGTGCCATTGGCCTTCTTGGCCACGAGGGCACACTGCTGGCTCATGGAGAGCTTCTCATCCACCAGGACTCCCAGGTCCTTCTCCACAGCGCTGCTTCCCAGAAAGTCAACCCCTAACCTGTACTGGTGCTTGCGGTTACTCTTCTCTAGGTGCAGGACCCTGCACTTGCCCTTATTGAATTTCATAAGGTTCTTCTCTGCCCAACTCTCCAGCCTCTCCAGGTCTTACTGAATGGCAGCGCAGTCTTCTGATGTGTCAGCCACTCCCCCCAGTTTTGTATCATCAGCAAGCTTGCTATTTTTCCATGATTACACCATCATCTCAAAAAATCTGGAGTAATTTCCAAAAGAAATGTTTTGTTTTTAAATCAGATGCTTACCCTAAGCATGGGGGCAGGGAGGGGGGAAGGGGAAGGAAAAGAAAAAAAAAGCTGCAGAATTTGTTCTAATATAAAGTATCCAGAAGACATTGGAAACAGTAGGAGAAACCACTGAGAGTACTTCATATTAAATGCACACAAGTGTCTAAAATTATGGCTGCATTCTACTTTCTTGAATTCTATTCCAGATTTTTTGAATGTCACAGTCCATCTAGCCTGCCAATTAGTCCTTAGGACAAAAAGCCTGCCATGCAACTGTGACAAACAGGGCTTACTTAAGGTAAGGAGCCTCAGCAGGCAAAAACATTAATTAGTAAATCATCATCTTTTTTTTTTTCCCTCTTCACGTTAAAGTTGCCAAAAGCAAGAGAAGGCATCTGCTTATACTTATTAAAAATAATCTCTCCTGCCAGTGATTCAAATACAAGTTTAAACTGCAGATAATACAAAAATGGAGAAACTATCCTATTTGCAACTGACAACCTGCAGAGCTGTTGAGATTTGCAAAACCATTTCTTGCAGCTAACACTGGTTTAATGCAATATAATGTTTAATGTATCTCCCTTCTGCATTTCAAGATGCTGCATGTTTGTTTTGTTTTGTTTTTTTTTTTTTTTACATAAAGAACTAGCAAAAACCTGCTCAATTGTACTCTTACATATTTCAACATTGCATTCTTTTATGCTCAGTATCTCATCCAGACATTGGCAATAAGAGCAACCTAAAGAGTGACGAAAGTTTTTAGAAAGGCTTTTTTATTCCCGTTATGAAACAGGATGCAGGAAAAAGAATTATTTTTAGGTGAGAGAGGATTCAACAGACATTTAGCAAAACTTCCCCCTGCTTATTTTTTGCTGCTTTATTATGTAAGAACCCAAGCCATAGCCCAGCCAAAATAACATACTGCATCACTGAACATAATGTTCCACAAACTGTATGTGGAATATATCTGGAAAAGGGTAGATAAAACACAGCTCCATCCCTGCTCCAAAGCAATGGTGTTCACCAAATTCTAACAGCAGTCTCTTCATTTGCTCTGGGATGCCTGCTGCAGGTCCACCGCAGTTCACGGGAACCTGTCCAACCAATGCCATTAAGCTCTGATTCAGCTGCATCTTGAAAAACTGCTTGGAAAATATTTTAACGTTAAATGGATTCATATTGGAATGTCTATCAAATTTCGCATACTGTAGAAGTAGTAGTTTAAATTCTTATCTGTAAGACAGTAAACACTGGGTGAAATATTGTGGTTTCATCTTATGGAACACATAAGCAGCAGCTTCCTGATAAGAAAGTTGTTCTGTTGCTATCAATGCTCTTTTTGAATCTTCTCTGCTTCTTCCTCATCATTTTTGAGAAGGGCAGAAACATGCACAGTATTCAGTGTGCTGACAAACCGTGGATTTCTGCAAGAGTGTTCTGCTTTGCTCCCCATCCTCTCCCTAATGAGTCTCAGCATCTTATTTCCTTTTTTGACAGCTGTTTAACCTTAAGTTGACCGTATCTGTAATGACAGACTAATATTTGTCCTTGTTACACAGTAACTCATTATTACACGGCAAGGAGATCAACTCAGAAGCCATCATTTAATATACGAAGTAAAGGAACTAGAGAATCCTAAGATTTATCTACTAGAATTTCACCTGCCATTTTGTTGCCTTTTCAGACAGTGTCTTAAGGTACCTCTGCCATCCTTCACAGTCAGCCATAGTGCTGTTTCCCTATAATAACTTGTAGTTATCAGTGAACCTTCTGTGTCATTACACTATCCCTTTTTCCAGGTCACTTAAAAATATACTGAATAGTTCAGAATCCAGACCAAACCCTTTAAGGCTTTTCTCCCTCCCTGCATCGCAAAACCAAATAATTTACTACTGTCCTTGGGTTTTGCCATTTCACTGATTATTTACCAAAGGAAAGATGTTCCTTCTTAGGTCTTGGTTGCCTTGTTTTCATAAAAACCTCTGGTGAGAGATTTTGTTAATAGATGTTGAGGTGCCCAAGTACAGTACATCATTCAGGTCACCCTCACCAACAAGGTGTGCCAAGTCCTTCAGAGAACTCCAGAAGGACTCTTATGTAAGACTTTCTTTCACAAAAGCCGTGCTGACTACTGTCAGCAAGTGTATATACCATATCAGTATCATATTTATCCACTTGTTCACAAAGCCTAATCTAAATTTCTACTACAGCACAGAGTTTTACAGGCTTTAGATTTCACATCCAGTCCTTTCTAAAACCTGGCATCATGCTTGCCATCCTCTAATCCTAGGTGCCAAGACAATTTTAAATGAAAAGTTGCACATCACCAATAGTAATATAGCTATTTCCCCCTTGAGTTCCTGTAGCACTCCTGGGTGAACACCATCTGTTCCAAGCAGTTTGTTATCAAGGCAGTAGGTGCTCTCCAGACATACTGAAAGACTCCTCCTGTTCCATATTTTGATGCAGTATAGCAGTCAGATATAATTAAATATTTCAAATTAGCAATTCAATAAACAGCATGAATCAAATTCACCTGCTGTATGTTATTGTAATATTGACATCACCAGCATAAACTACCTGACTGCCTTGTGATGCCATTAAACCCCACTGAAATATTGGGTAAAAGCAAAATTTATGGAGAACTCAGTGTTTTTTTTAATCAAGTAAAAATAACAGTTATGACGTCTACTGAGCTACAGAAATACACAGACTTACACTTCGGTTATTTCATTAGAAATACACAGAATCTAAATATGCTGCTTATAGCAAACACCTAGGAATTGGGGTTCTTTGATTTTCTTCTACAAAACAGAACCCTCTTGAGCCCGACAAGTGAGCACAGGAAAATAAACAACAGTTAGCTTGTTATGTAACAAATATCTAACTCATATTTGCATATTTAAGATTCTGAGATGATGTCATAATATTACTGTGGCCTTTTATATAACAGCAGCAAAACAGAAAACACATTCGTTGCTTTGAAGACCTCCTTTGCGAGCATTTCTCCACCCACAGACACACACAGATGAGCATGCGCATTTTGACTGCTAGTGTGCATGGGCAGAAAAATTTCTAGGACAGATGCTAGATCCAAGCCCTTCCGCTTCATAATAATACGAACATGACTGAAAAATGAAATCCAGATGTCTCCGTTACCTGAACTACCATGTTTCATTGATTCACCATCATGAAAGCCAGTTTTTTACTTTCCTGCTAGTGGAGCTGCCACAATAAGCAATGCTATTGCTTCAAGGTCTTGTTTGTTGTGCTAGAACATTTATTATTAGTCTTAAGGTAATACCGAGTGCTCTCAGAAAACTTGCTGGGACATCATGAAAACTGTAGCTGCTTTGTAAGGCACAATAATCATCTTACATACGTAATAACAAGTACTGTCAAAGTGATATAAGTGAATCAAAACCAGAAACTCTTAACATTTTTGTCCTAGAATTGACAAATTATTTCTGCCAAAAACATTTATTTGGATTTCTAAGTTTCTTCAGGTGTATGAATTTGCCTCCTAGCATTTGATGTTTTAAAGGCTCTTCTCGGTCTCATCAAGTGATAGGACAAGGGGCAACGGGTTCAAGCTGGAGCATAGGAGGTTCCGGGTTAATGTGAGGAAAAACTTTTTCACTGTGAGGGTGACAGAGCACTGGAACACGCTGCCCAGAGAGGTTGTGGAGTCTCCTTCTCTGGAGACATTCAAAACCCGACTGGACACGTTCCTGAGTGATGTGCTCTAGGTGGCCCTGCCTTGGCAGGGTGGTTGGACTAGATGATCTTTAGAGGTCCCTTCCAACCTCTACGATTCTGTGATTCTGTAAAAACACAGTATTAGTCAGATATTGTTGTTTTATTAGGGGGAGTTTTTCAAAGGACAAAAGGTAGTCAGGCGTGAAATTGACATTCACAAGTACTTTATTCTGCTTCTGTTTCTGAAAATCCACATCCGAGTTCCAATTTTTTAGGATATTTTTGTGAAAAAGTTCTTGTACGATTCCAGCAACAGTGGTTTATGCTTTAACTATGAAATTCAAAAGGTATCTGGCATCCTGAAAAACACTTTAATTTAAAAGAGTACTGTCTAAAACCTACTGTCTCCTGCAAAAGAATGAGGACAGAGAAGTGAGTCGCCTCCTGCCAGAAGACTTCCTCCAACACATTCTGGGCTATGCAAAACTCTCATCAAACACAAAAGGTTCGAGGTGAAAGTCTGTAGATGTAGGGCACATGTGTCAAGCAGACTGTTCATGGTATGGGATCTTCAAAACTGAAATTTGTGGGTTGTGTAAAAGTGTGCCAGGTGTGTCTAACAGAAGACACCAGCACCCCAGGTTTGCCAGAATACTGGAAAGAAAGTTACGCCAGAATTTCTGTCGCAGAGTTGGCAGTCTAAAAGTCCTAGGAGCCTCAGCTTGCAATCAGGCATGCTAGGGAAATCTAGTAAGGATTTTGGCACCCTACTGCAGGGCTGTGACTCAAAACCTCAGGAACCCTTGGCTGCTGTCTTGGTAACGTCACTGAGCAACTGTAGCACACAGAGGGAATGCTAAAATTTAGAAACATTACATTTCAGTGTTTCTAGGAAAAAGAAAAGAAGAATCTCTGGCTAGAAAGTAATTAAAATCAGTATTAGGTACTTAAGACCACATTCCACCGCAAATAATTAAAACCACAGAATTTCTTATGGATGAAAAACCTTACAATTTTGACATCTGCACTCCTGACTTCTATTCAGGAATAGAAGACCTCCATTTTCTCAGAGGCACCAAAATAAATCATTCCACTACCAGAAGCCGATGACCTGGTTAAACGCAGATCGAGCCCAGGTCTGTAACCTACACTCTTTGAACTGCTCTTGCCGAGTAGCAGAAGCTGTGTTGCAAATGACATGGCCCAAGCTAGGTTTTAGGTACCCCTCTAAGGAACTCGAACTAGGAATGGTGGAAGGAGGGAGTGGTTAACAAAGAAGTCAGTAACAATATTTGCAAAACAAAAGTTTTAGAAAACACCTACTAGGCTTCATGTTTTAAAGACAGCTTTCAAACATTTGCGACATTATCCTTTCAGATGTCCGCTCTATGCGTTCACTGCTGGTTTGACAGTCCTTTCTATCAGCCTCCCTTCATTTCATTCCAAGGCAGAAACTCAGAAACTCAATCAGGTTTACTCAGCAACCAAATCAGGTTTACTTTATACTTGCAGTAAGATTTAATTTCTGAAAAGATCTTGTCCTATGTTCTCTAATATTTCATTAGAGCAGATAATCATTCACATAGTGGAAGAAAGAAGCAAAAGAAGCCACTGGGTTTCCATTTTCCCCCAAAAGGCAGTCACAATATCCAAAATAGTTACAAACCACTGAACAGCTGTGCATTAAGATGAGTATATGTTCAGTGAAAAGAACACACACTAAATATACCTTTTAAACACCACCTATCAGTTGCTTCCAAACTCTCCTAAAATACGTCATGCTGGTTTTGCAGTGAAGACAGAGCTCTGAAATGCTTTTGGTAGCCTTGTTTGAGCCCTTCCTCATTCTCAAATTCTGTTTCTTTCTGGAAAGCTGCATTATCCTGCCAGAACAAATGGCAAGTAAATACTGTTTTCTTACTGCCTAGGCTAGCTGACAGTGAGACTATTTTTTATATTCTAGTTACCTCAGCATGATTTAAAACAGCACAAACCAGTTCTAAGTAGCAGAAGCACTTTCTCTGAGAGAGACTTTCCATGAAGGTAGATTAATACCTGGAAGAAGGTAACATGTAGAAGTTAAGACAAATTACATCTGTTCTCCAGTAAAACCCCCTCACAACCGCAGGCTTTTTGCCTTTCTCATTTTCTCCAAATATGATATATCTGAGAGACAGATCAATCTATTACAGAAAACGAACCCCAAAAAGGATGCTTACACCACACCACAAATTATGGCCTCTCAAAGCAGCATTTTCCATCTAATCCATTAATAGCCACAAACAGCTCTTTGAAAGTTTCACCTTGCAGAGAGCCATCCTGGATGACAAAGCTGTATGGGGGAGCAAGGGGAGGATGCAGATAATACTCAGCAGCAGCAGAGAGAAGAAAAAAGTTTTACAACTGAGAAAAATATTCCCATCACTCAATGAAAGAGCGTTGTGTAAGTACAAAACTGTCTAAGCCTACAGAAGTTTTATATGCCTCAGTTCCTAACATTTAAATCTGATGGAAAATTTAGAACTTGAGTAAACTGTTACTCAAGAAACTATAGATAAGACATAGAACTTCTATTAAATCAAGTATAAGAGAAACTGGCAGTAAATTTTAGAACCACAGAGTCATAGAACAGCCCAGGTTAGAAGGGACTTCAAAAGATCATCTGGTCTAACCTTATGAGATTATCTAACATTCTGTCCAGTTACATCATGAAAACCTCCAGTGATGGGGATTCCACCACATCCCTAGGGAGGCTGTTTCAGTAATTGATTGTTATCACTGTAAAATTTTATTTCTTATATCAGGATGAAAATTGCCTTTGTCAAAACAATTCAGCTGTAATTGGGCAAAGATACCTTACAGTGGGGTAATGAAAAGGAAATACCAAAAAAATACAAAGAGAACAGAAAATCAAACCCTCACAGAATCTTCCTGTCCAATAACAGCAGTCATCACAAAAAGTTACAAAAATACATTAAATAAAGAACCTTTTGTAATTGTTAATTTAATAATTTACTAAATTAATTTAGATTTATTAATAGGTTTTTATTGTTTTTTGAAGTGATGCCAGATAAAGTTTCTTTAACAGACATGCTCAAAATTTCAACATTCCCCAAAAGGAAAACCCTCTTTTTTGTAGAAAACATCTTATTAAGTATGGTTTGAAAAGGTATAGCTTCACATCTGGAGGTTATTCATACTTTAGTAAGTACTGTCCTCAAACAGGTTAGGGACTTGAAAAAGATTTTTGTTCTTTAGAAGAATAAAATATTATTATTAACATAAATATTTTATGTTCCATAAAATGTGAAAATAAATTCCATTTAGCTACAAAATATAACTTAGTATTGTTTGTTAGTTGGAAATTTATAGGAGCAAAACTGGAACGGTATATTAGGATGCCAAGAATCTGAGCTTTCATGCCTCCAATGAATCGATAGCAGTAGAGAGCCTGCTCCATGTGATACGTAGCATGCCCAAGACTTGACTGAGATATCTGAAGTGAAGTGCTACTTGATGGATATTCCAAACAGGATGACTAGTTTCCCTGTGAAGTCATCTACATTAGAACATCAGTTCAGGTGACGAATCCACTTCCAAGGCAATTTTTCCACTTCACTATGTTAACTATGTAAACCAGAAAATATGCTCCTAACCATTAATAGCACCATGGGACCAGACAAGATGTAGGCTGAAATCACACCCCTAAAACATGTATGACGTGTATTTCATTTCACAGATCTGCTCCCATTGATCCCTACTACCCTGTGTGGAGATCTTCTGACACTCAAAGCTTTTATCATCCCTGGCCAAGAGAAGCATTTTGCCTCATGGAATTAAGTTTCAGCAGCACTCCATGTGCACTCCTGCAGGGATCCCCATGGGGGTGTTCCCACCAGACCGGTAATGCCTACCCTAGAAAATAAACCTTTCCAGACAGTCCAAGTGCTTCTCCAGATAGCATTCATGTAGTAACCAAACTTAAAGCAACTAGCAGGACAAATTTCATGCACAAAAGAGCTGCAAGGATTTACTCACACTCAAACAGTGATTTGACAGTCAATATTTAATGCCACAGAAGGAAAATAAATGCTATTATAAATAAATACTATCAAGCGAATAGACTGCTGTCAAGACAGCATGGCAATACAGCCTAGCTCTTTCAAGTAAATAGCAGAAGATATGTTCACATTTTACTGGCAGTTTAAGAATCTTGAGGCTTCCTACTTTTACAGTAGCAAGAATAATATTGTTTAGACTAAACCTATTAGTTATAAAAAAAGTGGTATCATTGCTATCTAGAATGTTATTTAAATAAGACTGCTTCCAAAAATGTCTCAACTTTCCTCCCATAATCATAGAATCACAGAATATCCTGAGCTGGAAGGGACCCATAAGGATCATTGAGTCCAACTCCTGGCTCCACACAGGACCAGCCCAATCAGAGCAGATGACTGAGAGCATCGTCCAGATGCTTCCTGAATTCAGCCACGCTCAGTGCTGTGACCACTTCCCTGGGGAGCCTGTTTCAGTGCTTGACCACCCTCTCAGTGAAGAACCTTTTCCTGATATCCAACCTAAACCTCCTCTGACGAAGCTTCATGCCATTCCCTCGGGTTCTATCGCTGGTCACCAGAGGGAGGAGATCAGCGCCTGCCCCTTTGCTCCCCCTAATGAGGAAGCTGCAGGCCGCCATGAGGCAGTCTCCTCCAGGCTGAACAAACAAAGGGACTTCAGCCTCTCCTCATACATCTTCTCCTCTAGACCCTTCACCATCTCTGTTGCCCTCCTTTGGACACTCTCCAATAGTTTTATGTCCTATTGATAACGCTGCTGTTTAGCTTCATAAAATGAGCACAACCAGTATAAACAAAGTGGTACAATTTTTGAGTGTATGCAAGCTAAAAAGGCAATGAAGGATGAGTATGACCCAGCAAATCCCATTACAAGCTATCAGAAGGCAGAATTAGACTTCATCAAGTCAATAAAAAAATAAATTTTGTCACATGCCAAAAGAATAAGATTGTGGTTTAAAGTACTGAAGATGGGTGTTCCTGTCAAGTCATGTAGAATGCATGTGAGTTATTAACATATTTCTTTCTTCTCTTCTACCTCCTTTAGATTTTCTTCCACAATATAAAAGGACCATTTCATTTTTCCAGTCACCAGGAAGTTCCCCAAAGCCCCCAAAGCCCCCCTGCAAACGAAACCGGGTCATCTGATACGACAGTGACAAGTTAGAAATCGAACAAGTGCAGCATGAATAGACAGGCTGCCCATTATCTACAGTTTTCAGAGTACGACCAGGTTTCCCTCAATAGCATTTTAGATTTCGTTTCTCCATAATCAAGAGACTCATGTACCTTGAAACCCTTATAAACAATCCTGTCAAGCAGTTCTCATACCTTGCTTTATTATCTCACAAAACAAACTGCCCGGAAGCAGCTTTGTTTCCCTGAGGAGTTTAACCTATTAAAAAAATCTCCATTTAAGATGTAGTTTTCTCTTTATTCCATACTATGGAAAATCCCCAAGGATATTGAATATTTTTTAGAAATGTGGGCAAAAGAATTCTACTCTTTAAGTGTGGAATTCCACCAGCTTTTAAAAGCTCGATGCTTAGTTGTACAGCTTATACTAACAATCATAAGTTCATGAGGGCTGACAGAAAAATGTCACCGACAGGAAGTCACCAGAAGCAAAAGTGTTCACTTGGCATCCGCAACTAGGCAATTTTTTTTAATTTTTTTTTCCTCCATTTTGTAAGAAAATGGATTGAACAGCTGAAAAATGCACTCTTTACACATGTCTGAATCCTCTTTAGGGGACATGGCCGACATAAAAGAGTAAGTGGCATAACATAGTTGAGCACTATGCCAGCGGGAGACAGGATGGCTAATAAGAACGTGAGGTGTGGGTCAGTGCCCGCTCGCTATACACAAGTCAGCAAGCAATTCTATGGCTCTGAGGGCTGCTCTGATACCTTTTAGTTCAGAAAAGGCTTTGATGCTACAACGCATAATGAATATTCCCAGCCATACCTCTACTTCCATAAAAATACACCTCCAATAGAGGTTTTTAAATGGATATATTGATAATAACCCTTTTGCTAGAAAAGCTGCCTTTTTTCTTGAGGTACATTCTCTGAAGAAGGAAAATTAATGTACAAAGCCAAAAAAAAATTCACTTGACAAGATGCAGTTCCTCATGAAAAAGTTAGGATATGGTAGACTACTATGGCACAGTTAGTGTCTTCTCCCAGATACAAACCACAGCAACCTTCACCTCTGTTTCCTGTTTCTGATGGAAACAAGCAATATGGATTTTCTTTGCAAGCTATAAGCTACCAGTAACAAAAGTTCAGATGGAAACTAGAAAATACAAACACTTTACAATTTTTCTTAGGTAGCAATATTAAACTGACCCTTCTGGCAAACCATTCTTCAACTGAAGCATGAGATATGAATAATCACAAAAGGAAACATTTATCTGAGAAGCTGTAAGAGCTGCAGAGCGTACAGGTTCACGTGGTTCATATGTGCGTACTAGTATCAGAAAAAGCCTCAACTCCTGCATAAGATTAATTCATAAAGAAATATTCTCTCCATTCAAAAGGAAGCTGGTGTGAATTGCATTTCTTAAAGTTAACAGTGCGTGGCTTAAAGCCTTTAGAATGCCATTACGCACAAATTAAAATTTGCTGCCTCACGTTTGGTTGTTCAGGATTTAACCAATGCTACAGTTTAGGTTATCTTTGTAACACCCAGGCACAGAACACAGTGTCTTTCCCTGCAAAGAGGCATAGAGAGCAGTGAGGCAGCACGCTAAAACAGTGCACAGGGCCTTTCAGGTACAATCCTACCCTGAAAACAGTCTTTTTTTATACATGAGGTTGGGGTTCACACCTTACCTGAGTTTCACTGACCTCACAGACCTTTTCTCAACGTTGCAGGCTGATGTTCCCAACCTAGCCTTGCCAAAAGCTCGGATAAGCTGTGCTCATTTACATTTAATTTCTCAAAACCATCAGTAAAGATTATTTTCACCATCTGCACAGTTGCATGTACCTTTAAATGACAGAGCTTGTGAAGTAGGGTATTGTGGCATTCCTCAAAAGCAGGAAAGGTGGTATGGAAGAGCCAGTTAGGTTATGACAACAAAGGCTACACAGCTGACAACAGCAGCGATGCCCTTTTAAAGATCACACCATCTGATAGGATATAAAAAGCTCCATTATGGATTTGGTTTGCATTTTATTAGATACAATCTACTCTCCAACCTCTGGGCTAAAATTCAATGGGAAAATATGATTTTCATCAAGACTGAAATCACTCACTCCTCTTTCAAAGTCCAAGCCAGCATAAAATCCTTCACTCTATCATTTTATCACATTATTTAGTTTTATTATCATTCCACAGGTCTAAAAAAGGACAATGTTTTCAGCTGTCAAAGGAAGAAAATTCTGTCCTTGCCATCATCAGCCTTGAGCTATTTTAGCAGCCCATTAACACTGCAAGGACTATCATTGTGACAAATTTAAATTTCCTGAGTTCTTTAAAACACCTCTAGGAAACTGAGACAGCGCTTCCCCTTCATTCCTTTGCAAGGTTGCCATCTGACTGTGGTGCTCCAGCAGCTTCGTTCACCCCCTTTTTTCCAATGTTTTCTGTATTTCTGATACTACATACCTGAAGACTGAGGCATGTTGTTTATTTCATTCTGTAAACAGACTGTGTGAAAGAGTTGCTCAGGAGGTTACAGATTCTCAAAACCCTGAAATCCATCTCTCTCATAAGAAAAACACTTCAGTCTGATAACAGATTTATCCTCTGGCTCCTCATGTCAGGCTTTTATTGCACAGTCTCTTGCCTCCAACAAGATCAGCTACAGCAACAGGGCAAAACAAGGTTTAGGCTGGACCTGGGAAATGCAGCAGAGGTGAAAAAGACTACAAAGATTTTGGTCCCCTCTTATGAGGGTTGCTCAAAGAAATACACTTAGATGGGATTTCCTGACATCTGAATAGACTTCATCAGGCCATGCAGACATCTGCCTGTGACCTAATCCTTTTGAGCTCTCTTTTTAGCTGGACAGTCTTCTCTAGGGTGTGATTTCCCTATTGTAAAGAGAACATTTACATTTGGTTGGAAAAAAAAAAAAAAAATCTCATAAAGTCTTTGTTTATCCTCACTGACCGTAAAGAGAATCTGAGGGGTCTAGATCAACTGCATGTCTGCAGTAATTCAAGAAGATTCCTGGCCCTGTTTTGTAGCATTCTAGCAAAGCCGGGATAATTCTGCCACTGAGTGCAGTCCAGATGCTGGATTCACCGAGTATATATAGTGGGTGGATCCCTAGGAAACAATTTTTACGTCATGTGTGCTCTACAAGAGATCCATCTGCACGTCTGTCTGGGTTTCCTCAGGCAAAAATACAGTAGTCCTAAATGTATAATTCTAGAACATGCAATGTGCTTAAAAGAACATTTTGTTTGAATCAGGACTTCGCATAGCCTTCACGTGGCCAAAGCCAAGCCACGAAACAAGGAGAATCAGGTACCTACACTTTTTCATTCACACTAAAAGACCCCAGCTCCTATTTGTCAAGTTGGCATACAAATCCCAACTCTTACACGTAAGATTAAAGAGAAAACTAAACACTTGCTGCTAGAGTGAGATCAAGGCTTTTCCTGTCTCATGAAGAAAGAGACAAAATTTAAAACATATTTTCAATCCTAAAATGGGAGGAAAAACACTTCATATTTCTGTTATGCAGAAATCTAAAAGCATTTTGGAAAAAGTTAAAATATTTTCGGTTTACCTAGATCATCCTTAAAGTTCAAAGACAAATTAAACCACTTCAAATTCAACTTTTAGGTGTTGTGCTGGATTATTCAATAATTTTGAACTATTTGAATGAGCTGAAATTAAACTATCTTTCCTGTCATAATTTATGTTTGATGATTAAAAATTTCCATAGAAAACAGTCTCAAAACACATCCATCCAACTCCAAAGGTCAGTGGCGCATTTAAAGCTACTTCAGATTTTAGTTATGGTATCTACTCCTTTGTATGGCAGAGGCTTGAATTCACCATCACCACCATCATTCACTTGAGAGCAGAAGATGCAGAAGAATTCCTCCTGCCACCCCTTGTCATATGCTTTCATCCATGAGCACCAGCCTCTGTCAGTTGAGCTACACTTAGGTCTTCATTTGTGAGGCCAAGTAGATGACAGTGTAGAAAAAGAAGAAGAAAGTTATGCTTTAAACTGGTAGAAGGATATATGCCAATTAACATGAAATTGAAAACAAATATTCACAAGAGAGAGTGACTGCATGAGAGAACACTAGAACATGGAGAGAGATTATCTTCAAGGCATCTGATTCCTCACTGTACCCCAATCATCCCTTGAAAAAGAAAAGGGATGTGATGTACTCCCTCTTGAATTGAATGGTTTTCCCCTATCTTTCCCAATACTCCTCTCTTAGAGGATAACTCACCTTCCCCAGAAGACCCAGAGATCTGCAAGTCTGACACTGAGATAGGAGCATTAGACTGGCAGAAGTTTACATGCACTGCATCAAATGAATAAAACCACAGGATTTAGGGTGGAGAGATGAGAAAACTGAAGATGTGAGCAAGGTGCTTTTTTATTTGCAAAAATATAATCAGGGAAAATAAAGGCTTAATAAGCTCATTCAAAACAAAGCAAATGCATTTCAGGTGTCTTGAAATTTGGAAGTGACCATACTACCCACCATAAGGACTGGGTTTAGTTGGTAAGGAAGTGCAAACAGACCAGGGCAAAGCAAACTATCAGTGAAAGGTATGTTTAAAGGAATGGTCTTTCCAAACTTTTCCTGAAAAGTGCATCTGCTACCCATATTAAGGTACAGAACTGCTTTGGTTTTAGCAATAGATATGTTACATCATCTCACATAGGCAGAACGCAAAAACTGATGAGTTTCTGTTATGATTTAAGTGCCACCAGACACACAAAAAACTGAGGAAGGTCCAAGCTTTAACTGCCCCCCTCTAGTTTCTCTCTAAACTCAAAATTCGTGAAGAGGCTTATACAGACAAATCAGAAAAAGGGCTCCAATGTCAGACTAAAAATCTAGGAAAGTATTCAAAGCTTTAAAACTAGGAGCATGGCAAAAAGCCAGAGAAAAAAGAAAGAAGCAGAGAATGGAATTAAAGAGCTGGAGGAGCAATGGAAGCAGCTGGGTGAAGGGGTGGGAAAAGAAGAATTGGTGCCGGAGAGTGAAGTCATGAAAGTATGGGGGAAGGTGTAGGAAAGAAGTGAGCAAGAACCTGAAGGGAAGAGAAAAATAAGTAGAAAGGAGGTAGCATACATTTAAAACTATACATTTGAAGAAGCTTTGCCTTTTTACCATCTGGCAGCATATGCAGTTTATTACGAAGTGCTGGAATGTGTTTTGTGGTGCAGGCAGAACTGTTTCATGAGCTCATCTGAACTAGATACCTACCATGAAGTTACCTTCTGAGAAGTGGGGGAGAGCCCAGTGATGATTCAGATGATCACATCTAATCCTATCATCACTAAAAATTAAAAGTGCGTTCAAATCAAAGCCAAATACTCATGGTGATGCAAACCTTCCTGCTCAGCTAAACCCCCCAAAGTGACATAGCAATTCCTCTTACCTCTGAATAATGTGTAACACTACCATCTAGGCCAAGTAACATTTTCCAGGAAAGATGTTATCTGTTAGTCAGCATAGCGTTGCACAGAGTGCACTAAGCCTCAAGTAAAATGCCTCATTCTATCACTATTTCAGGGAAAACTTCACCCAATATTTCTTGTGCTTGAAAGTTCACAATGTTGTTAAAGAAAAACCTCTAAAAAAAAATATGCCTGTTCTTACAACTCAATTCTAGCTGTCTTTATAGACAGCCACACCTGGTAGTGGTATTTGGGAGCAGAAGCTGGCAGTCCCTATTATGTTTCAATTAAAACTGAGCATACTTCATAGGTCTTCAAGGCCAGTTCCATTATCAATCTTAAATTAATGTTTGTATTTATCTGACTCACCAGCACATACATACACAGCACTCATTTCAAGTCCTAGTGGAAAGAATATGCTGTTTTCTGCTGCGGGTGCTTGGAGTCAAGTGATGGAACAGATCATTCTGATGAATAGATTCACCCGTTTCAAAGATTCCTATCTGCTTACAGGCATTTATCTGTCATTGAAGATATGCTGTGTCATATAATCAAAGGTGTAAGAACAGTTTGACAGAGGTAAATCTGCAAACATTATGAGAGGCAGGGCATAAGAGAGGTAGAATTCATGTTGTGCTACAGCACTTCCATGGTTACACCTGCCGGTAGGGACAGGACAGCTGAAAAAATTTGTATGAAAACTACAAGAGGAAAAATAGATGGCTTGTTATCTACCAAAACATGTTAAAAGAAATATGCATACTTTCCTGAGGAATGTATTTCAAACTTTTTATAAAAGAGTATAGGTGTAATTAGTAAACTGCCAGAACTGAATAACAAACCATGCTAAAGCCTGTATGTTTTTAAGTTCTGCAGCTGCAGAGCTTGCCACACAATCTCTGTGGAAAATCAAGATTCTGTAGCATAAAAAAATATACAATTCTAGTGTAGCTTTTTGGTAGGAAATAAAACCCTAAAAACATAAACTGCAATTAAGCTCTTGAAGTCATGTTTGCTTGAATTTGCAGAAAGCCTGACATAAGAGCTCTGAATTATGAATTATGCAGTTTCATTTCAGCATCACCATTAACTATCTCGTGGTTAATCAAATATGCTTTTCAGACAAATCAGTCTGTCTCCGACATCTTCTTGCATAGATCAAGCCTCAGTTATTTCTAACTCTAAGCTATTATGAAGATTTACCTTGGAAAACTTTATCACCAAGAAGGACACGACATCACACTACTCATTTTCATATTCAAAACTTTCAGTACAGAACTCAATTTCACATTTTAGTCTGAAATCAATGGGAAAAAAAACCAACCTCCAGCTGCAGAACTTACTGTCTTCCAGGGAATACATAAGACTTAGTTCTCAGTGTTCCACACAGCGTGTTCTCACAATGTATATTTTTTCAGATATGTATCATTTTAAAAAAGCTTCTTGTTTCCCAACTGCAATTCAAAATTTTCACAACAACTAGAAAAAACATGCCATAATTCCTGACAAACTGGTGCCAGCAGCCACTTAGCAATCTCGGCCAAATTCAGCAAAGCCTTACATACCCACTGCGATCTTAGTATGATTGCGGAACAAATATAACTTAGACTATAACTCATATTGGAACTGGTGTTAAAAACGATTGGAGAACTAAGGCAAAATTGGCAGGAACTGGACGTTTGTACTCACTGCAAATCACTTTGAATTCAATCTTCAAACAAACATAAACCTGATCTTGAGTTACAGTTTAAAGTGATCTGGCCATTATTCTCCAAGGTTCTCAATGCAGATGTACACCATGCTTGCTCAAATGCTTCAGTGATGCCAAAAAGCAAAGTAGTTCCTAAAAGGAATTTAAAAAAATATCCAGAAAGCAGAACATATGCTTTAAATTCAGCTCTGCATTAACAGGAACATTCATACCTCTCTATTTACTTGGCTCCTGGTACAGAGGATAAATCTAAAGCAAAAAATCTCAGTCTTTGGATCTTATGCCAACAAGAACAACTGTTTGGGAGACAGAGATGCCAGTTTGTGTTCTCCTAAGTAATTCAGGGATTTAGGGACGAATTCTGCATACCTTATGCATGCAAGCTTTCTCAAAACTGAAGGAGAGTTCCACCGAAAAAGATAATTAAGATAAAGAAGATGGCATTTAGTCGAGTTCCTAGTGCCTTCAACACGTATAAAGACTAGAGATCTCTTCAACTATATATCCCTTTCTTTTCAAAAGATTTTGTCAACAGTTGCTATAAGTAGACAACCTGTAGGTATCAGAAAATCTAGACTAAAGTTACAAGTGAGCTAGGCACACTATGAAGTTCACATTATGGATCACGGAAGCTAAAAGCCAGATTAATGCCTGAACTAGTTCAACTGATTTTTCAAGCCCAGAGCTACCCAGTCTTGCACTAGGCAGAGTAAGATTCTACAGCATCTAACTATCAAAGGTGAAACTTTACGGAGGGAGTCTAGGCTTTGACTTCTTGAACATAAAACCTTAGTTCACAGGTTTTTATGACAAAAATAATTTGCTGTAGTATCAAATTAGGGACAAACAACTTTGCTAAGAAATGGGACTTTACTTTCCCTTGAGAAACAGAGAACAGCTTCAGGGCTACACCAGTCACTTATCCATTTTGACAGCAATGCTGCTTCTAAGAGATGACAAGGTTTGATCATCGAAGGTGTGTCAAAGCCAAGTACACAGCTTTGGGTTGGAGCAATGGTGAGATTCGGGGTAGGAGTATTTTCAAAAATTTGTTTATCACAGGGCAACCAAATAAGGAAGCTTAACTATTAGCAGAATGTGTGGATAACCAAAAATAAAAAACTAACTTCAGATGTCATTGTGATGAAAGTCCAGAAATTATACTAGAAGAAGCCTGAAGCAGGTCCAAATGTTCTGAAACGTTTCACCTAACAAACAACAAAGTTGAAAGCCACGGCGAATTCCCAGTGATTCGCATTCTTATATCAAGGCATTATCCCATTTATATTGGGAATTTAAAGGATTCTGCCACATAAAGGAGAATAATGTTGACTGTCTGCAAAGATGACATGAGAAGAGAAAAGGACTCGAGGAAGCAATCAAAAGAGTATCATGGTAAACCTAGAGTGTTTGTCTCCAGAGTTGTGTTGAGGCAGAGACAACACAGCTCCAGAGATATACAGGACTCTACATTTGTAAAGCAACATCCACATACCCGTAAATTAGAAATTATGAATTAAGACACCAAAAAATATCACCTCAGGGCACAATTTCTATACTTACAAGCTGCTATCTGCCTGTATCCTACAGTAAAACTTGCCTAAGAGCAGACGGATGACAGCACTGCTTATCAAGTCTGCCAAGGTTATTACAAGATTATTTCGTGGTGGTATCACAGCGGGGACAAAAGAAACTTCCACAGCTTTGACGGTTCACAAGCGATGGAACTGAATTTAGTGAAATGGAAAGATAATATTTCCACTCTGTCCAGCAGTGAACAGTGTCAAGAATAAAACCTGCCTAACAGAGGATGGGGTGAGAGCACTGCTTGTTAAGATTGACCAATATTTCCCATAATAAGCAGCTTTTTCTAGTTGTTCACAAAACGGTACAAGATAAACCAATGAACCATAAGGACCAAATGCCTGACTTGTGCTAAAGATCATTTTTAAAAAGATATTTCAGACAAGCCAAGAATTCCAAGAATAAAAAGGAAACAAACAAACAAACCACACCCAAAAAACTCCCCTATTCTGTCCATATCAAACCAATTCCTATAAAGTTTTAGAGTAGAGGCCTGAAATTTGGCCAGTCACAGAGGCCATTTTACCCTGCAATTCGATTGGCTATATTGGGTATTCCTGTTCATAATTGCAGCTGAATACCTAGGAATTCAAACCAGAATGTCTACCCCTGAGCTAGACAACAGTTCACATCTACACTCTGCAGATTGGACCTGTTTCTGTCATACATCTGTTTCAGGACCATCAAACCTTGAAACTGCACAGACACTAGAAAATTCTGTATTTGAATAAGGACATTCTTAAAGCTCTTTCCTGTCTGTAGCTCTATATTCATATGAATGAGAAATAAGTACGGAAATAATGAATGCTTATTCAGCAAGTGCCTTTTGATTCTCTTATTACTGTTTATTTCTTTTTGAGGAAAAAAAAAAGTAAAGCTTAAAAAAAATAAATTTTACATGCTACAATACCCAATGTTAAATGCTGTAATAACAGCAAATCTCAATACCTTAACTCTGATGCTTGACTTTTAGGAATCCTTGGAAAACCCGAACTGCAAACTCACTCAAAGTATGAAAATTAAGTTATAATATCAATGTAATTATCCAGACAGCGTCACACTGACACCTTGTAATTTTCTAGCTGTTGGAGCAAGGGTTGTTGGAGCTCTGCTATGTCTGCCATTTTGCAATAATTACTACCTACTACAGTGGTGGAAGCCAGAGATGAGAACATAAAACTATTTCTTATATATTTGAATATTATATATTAGGACAAGGGAAGCAAGGAGGGAGGAGAAGAGGGGAAAGTCAGAATATAGGCCATATGTTGTGGTTGAAGTTGGGATCAATGAAACCTACACACTAACGACTATGCAATAACGAATCTTTGTGAAGGAATTTGCATGTTCATTGCCTCAGCGAGTTATTACAAATACAAAAAAAAATACAAAATTGTAGAAGTTTAACTCTCACTCTACTTCCCCTTTCCTTGCTGACAGGAGCAGCACCTCTCAGCAGTCAGGAGGAGCAAGGTATTAAACCTGTTGGATCCAACTGACCGAGCTTGGTTACAGGCATCCCTAGAGGTCCTCCACATTTGGGCTTTCCCAAAGGCAGAGTTATGCTGCTCCTCCTTTGGGGTAAAGTGGATAAGGTTTAGGAGGTGGAGAGCATCTTCCAGATTGCTTGATCTTTACTGGTTGGTGGACTGCTCTGAGCTGTCTCTCGAGTGAGGTGCCCCCCACAGCATATATTCTTGAATAAATGTAATTCTGTTGTTTCTGCCAGTTGTGGGAGGGAGCTGCTGGTGATACTGTTAATAACAACTGCCTAATTGTGCTTATATAACCAAAGGTACTTATCTAAAGAGTGGAAGTCTTGTTTCTGACAATGAGCTATAACAAGCAAAATAAAAATCCTTGAAAATCTAATAGAACTTCACAATAAAAGATAAGATTTTCCAAATGTTGCATTTCATATAATTTTAAAGTTATTCAGTTAGAACAAAGAATGTCAGGATAAAAGAGCACATCAAATTTAGACTGGAAATTCACTAGGGCCACAGACATTAAATCAATTTTAGTTCCCTCTCTAGTGCTTTGGAGACTTTTTTTTTTTTTAACCCACAATCACAAATGAGAGCAAGTACTTTTACAAATGCAGCAACTAATTTAGAGAATGTCCCCATGATTAGTACAACTCTCTTCTCCACTCTGCAACAAAGCAAGTCTGAGCGATGTGATAACAGTGGCGTAGTACAGGTCAGATTCTTGGTTCAGATTGCTACAGATGAGAAAAACAGTGGATGTCAGCCACCTCTTATTCTCCTCAAATCAGTGGATGTACTACCAGACAATTTAAACTCTTCTATGATTCAGGACAGATTTAAGGATCCTCGTCATTTTGCCAATCACATCACACAACCGAGAGGCTTGCAGTAGCCATCGCGCACTGAGAACTCTAATTCCCCATTCTTTTTCCAGTCATATCAGACATTTGGAGAACATGCAAGCAGCACAGTGTCATTTATAGCAGGGTTCTCCATCACCAAAAAAAAACCAAACCAGCCAAACAAGCTAGTTTTTACACACAGAAATGGAGGGAAATATGTTTACACCAGAATTAGCAATTACGTGCAAAGACAAGTGCGCTGCTTCTCACATCTCACCTGATCAGCTAGTTCAAGTCAAGACTCTTCAAGTGCATTTCAGACAATGAATAATTGCTTGAGGTAGGAAAATTATTAGACCTACAAATCACGGTTAGAGTCCTGCTTAAAAATGAATTCAAGAATTCAATTCCTCTGAATGCAGGAAGAGACAAACACACACACAAAAGATCATCTCGTCGCTCACTTGTTCAGCTGGAACACTATTATTCTTCTCCATCAACTCCTCTGTCTCCACCTGCCACTTCTTTAATCTTTGACTCTTCCATTGGTACACAAAATTTTCACTAAATGAAATACAGCCCCAGGACAAGGAGGAGAAAGGAGGAGTGGTATTTTTAGTGTGTTGTTCTGAGGCTCCACAGCATTTAGCTTTCAGGTTGATTCAGAAATTTAACCATTTCATACATTCACCTCCAATAAGAAGATGGCTGTTATGCCTATTACGTCTAGTCTGACACATAACCTTTCTTTCTATGGAAGGCAAATAGAAGGAATATGTGAGGCTGCTCCATGAAGCTAACGATGTCAGCAGGTAACGACAATCGCCTACAGTTTAATGACATCAGTGTTATACTTTTCTTTTTTCAAGGTGATAGTAATTTCCTTTCTGTTACTAATTTTACTCCAAGGCAATGTTCATGCACTTGACTCTTAAAATTCTTTTTTTTTTTTTTTTAATATTGTTTTATAAACAGCAAAGATCAGTTCTTTCAAAGGTGTTAAATATTTTACTTCTAATAGCCACTACTGCTCCTCTGTTCCATTCTCCATTGGAACAACAAGGATAATAAAACTACTTACAGATAGATTATTTAGATCTGAAGTTTATGCTGCTCTTATTTATTTTCCTGTAATAAGAAACCCCTATCTGCAAAGCCGAAACAGGCTGCAGGACAGGACAGGTTGCACATCTTTAGAAAAATCAGTTGTGTGCATAGAGAAAGATCCTAAAAAGTGTCTATGACAAGGTGAAATATATGAAGACTTACATAATAATTTTTAATCAATTAAAATATAAAGCACACCAAACTACATGATTACATTCATTCTCAAGTACATATACAATTGCATATAGAAAATTGCAACTTGTTGCCCCCAGCTAAGCACAAATACATTCTCAATCTTAAATACACATTGAAACATAATTATATTTTTATAGTCAGGCTTGATTAAAGTTCAGTTTCTGTTATGAACAAAGCTTTAACTGGGTCATCTATAGCTTAGGCAAGAGTTTAATCACAGCTTCTCTCTGCTTTTAGGATAAAAAGTAGGATTTTCTGGAATGGATCACTTCTTATATTTATCTATTTCTGGTATCATTATATTTTGAACAGTCCCCCATTTTTCTTGCCCTCAAAATACCATTACACATGATAAGCATGGAAATTCATACTTCAGAAAAGAAACTCATTTCTACCTCCATGGTACTATTTAAGAAAGTCTTATCCTTTTCCTTTCCTTCTTCTGTCTCCTCCAAGAAAAAGGTTTTTTGGGCATTTTGTGAAATGTTACTGAAATTGCAAGTCGCCTTTTTTCCTAGTGTCTCTTCTTAGTGCGTAAAAATACTTCACAGACATTGAGGGCTGTTAAAAATATTCTGTTTCGACAGGGAGTTTCATAACGCTCTAGACAAGGTCAGACATCTTTCTTTTTAATCAGTTACTTCCCACATAGGCTGGGAAGGAATCCGGGACAACCTCAGGGTCCAACCTCAGGGAAAAATGGCCTTACGCTGTTACTCAGACTTACAACAACTGCAGAAGAGTAGTGTAGAATTTTTGGCCACTGCGAAGTCTGCACACTGCAAGCTTACTCTAAACTGATTAATGACAAGAAGGACACAATATGTCCAAAAACCTAAATAAACAGAAGCCATCTATGTCTGTTAACTTCATGGATTACAGACAAAGTAGAAATCCTTGTCTCAGGACAAGAAGACTGAACAGCACCGAGATTATTCAGTAAAATATTTAGTATTTAGCCTATTTGCTCTGGTTTGCTGTGGCTTCGTTCCAGTCTTCTGCCTTACAAAGCTGTTCTGCCTTACAGCATTCCAAATACGTAATTCTCAAAGATCGACAGAAACGGCTGCCTTTGAAGTCAGCCAAATTCAGCTAAAAAGGCTTTATAAGAATGCTGATGCAAGTTGCCATTTTGAATGCATGAAGTCGTCTCATTTTCAATGCACAAAATGCAAGCTTATTTCAAAAAAGAATGTATTTCATTAGTATTCAGTGACTTGCACTGAACTATATACAACTCCAATACATACAGCTTGAACTATGTAAGCTACAAATGAAAAAATTCTGCTTAGTAAGTTACCACCAATAAATTTCTCCAACAATTGCTATCATCATTTTGACTGTATTTTCCTCTAAAGTTCCTCTAAAGGGAACTTCAGAGTTCATTGGAATTTGCAAGATGACCTGATTACATAGAAAGGATGTTAGCTGTGCCCTGCCCAAAGGAATATATCCTTCCCAGAAACATATTTTTTTTGTCACACTACATACCAGCAGCACTGGTCTTTTTACAGTCTAAAACTCTGCAATGTTCTCATTTGCTTAATTACACAGTTATTGTAAAATAAGCATGACTTTTCAGATTAATTTCTTTTTTAAATCAGTTTTTAAAATGATGCATAAAAGGAATGCATATATGTTAAAAAACTTCTTCATAAAAGCATGTCTCACCACGTAAAGGTATTTAAAATGCTACATCTATGCAGCTGGTCAAAATTTTCTAGGTAGTTTTAAAGTCTATTTTGCAATCAACTTAGTTTAAATTTATTAGGAATTGTAACATCTCTCTCTCTCTCTCAGATTCTTTCCTTCCACCAGCAGTGGAGAAAAGCATAGTTTCCTCTAAAATCAACCTGGACTGACAGCCTACCTTCAGAGGTACACCCCTGCATTTCCAAGCTGGACATGTAAAACCAAGAAGTTTTTGTAAGGCAACGGCCACCACCTGTTTCCATAGAGCTTCTCACATTCAAGGCACCAAAGTTAACCCTGCACCTCTTTGATTCCCTGCAGGAATTTGCTATACCATTATCAAGTTGTCCAAAAACCTGCCACGTGTAACACCTGAAAATAGGAGACTACTTCACCAGCACTACATCCATTTCCTATAGTAGAATTTTTACTTTGGAGCCCATTTCAGCATGACAAAAAAAAAAAAATATCTTTTCATCTGCACAACAAGTGGAACAGGCTTTGAAATCTTTGTCAGGAGTACATAGATCACACACTAAAAGCAAAACCAAAAACCCACGAAAAGTGGGGTGGTGGTTATTATTACTGCATATAGGACTCAAATTATAAGTGGCTGAACTGAAAGAAAAATAAAAGGGCTAGGCAGCATCTTTAACAGTGGCACTGTGAGGGCAAGAAGGGTGAAAAGTGACCCTAAATATCAGCACACCATGTTTTTAGGCTTCTTGCCATACAGAGAAAGTCAAGCTCTGCATAAGCAGAACATCCAAAAGGATCAGTAATTCACAAGTTTTTGGGAACTGCATGTTCCATTCAGCCCCATGGACGTACAGCTGTTTGTTGCAAACAATTTCACCCGCAAATGCATTTTTAAGATTCAAATCATGTTTCGGTCTCCAATTAAAGCTGTACACACTCCATCTGTAATTTAATAGTTCTCTGTTTTACATACTATAACATTGATCAAAGAATATAATTAGTATTGGTTTTCTGACAACATAATGTGTGTAATGCTTGATTTTCGGGTATGCCAAGGTCAAAGAACGTTGTTTTGTTAGCACATACATTCATAACTCGCTATCTTGCTAAGAAGTGTGCATGCAGTGCTGTCACTGGTCACATTTGTTTCCATGAGCATTTAAAATGCAGTAACAACTTAATCCCCTCCTTCAAAGTATAGCATGTGTTACTCCTCACTCTGGAAAAGTTAACCACACTTCCAGTTAAAGCCAGATTTTAAACAGATTCAGAAGCACACTGTACAGTGTGTTTATCTGAAATTACTTTTTCCTTTTCTTAAATATGTGACTATTTAAGGTATGGCAACTGAATAGGGAACAATGATGGGCAGACAACAAGGAAAAAGAAAGAAAAATCTCAAATATTTGTGGACAAGCACAGGAAGTAAGAATACCAGAACATTTCAGGACCTTGACTGTAATTTCCATGTAATTTCCCAAAGCTACTTGGATTATGTTTGGGGTTTTTTTTCCAGAATCCAACAAAATCAGAAGATATTTGTCATATGTACTTTGGGTTTCAGTTTTAAGACAAAATTGAATTTCAAATCATTCCTATGTAATACCTGTAATTAAAACTCAACAGAAAGTCAGTTGGCTTTTAAAGTGCATTTTTTATTCCAAGGCTTGTGGAATAGCTAAAATTTTCCTTTGTTCAAAGAAAGGACTGATTAAGGGATAAATAAATGGATAGATGTGATCTACATTTATTTGCTCTAGTCTTGTATCACAGCAGAAAATAAAGGAATGTTTACTTCCTTGCTGAAGAATATGACCTTTATTTTCATTTTGTACATCCATAAAAAAAGGGCTTATAAACCACTTAAAGCAGTGAATATGAAGTATCTGGTGTTAACTCATGTTTTAGTGCAATGAAGACTATTAACACTTGCCTTGGTCGGGGCAACACAGGCTTTGAAGTTCCTTTCAGAGAAGGTAGATTGATACCTTCAACCAGCTGCTGAGTGAAGTTGATTTTTTCCATAGCTCAAGCAGCATCACACTATGGACACTTCTTGTCCAGTGCCGCACAGCTTCTAAACTTCTGGACTCCATCCTTGCAAGTGGATTTTCTATAGGAACTATGAGAACAGAGAATTACCCACTGATCAGTGAGCCCGTCCGGTTCAAGTAACGCAATCAGGATGAACAATGATGTCTCAGTATGAGGAGAAAATAGGAAAAGCTTCTGGTTACAGGGAAGAGACTAAAACTGCACCAGAACAGGGAAGAAAGCTGAGCCGATACCAACAAACTCCTTCAATGTATGTGCCTGCCATATGTACCATGTGACATATCTGGAGCATGTCCAGAGAAGGGCAACAAAGCTGGTGAAGGGTTTGGAGCACAAGTCTTATGAGGAGCAGCTGAGGGAACTGGTACTGTTTAGTCTGGAGAAGAGGAGGCTGAGGGGAGACCTGAAAGGAGGTTGTAGCCAGGTGGGTGTTGGTCTCTTCTCCCAAGTAATAAGTGACAGGACAAGAGGAAACGGCCTCAAATTGCTCCAGGGGAGGTTTAGGTTGGATATTAGGAAAAATTTCTTCACTGGAAGAGTGGTCAGGTATTGAAACAGGCTCCCTAGGGAGATGATTGAGTCACCGTCTCTGGAGGTGTTCAAAAAGTGTAGACATGGCACTTCGGGACATGGTTTAGTACACATAGTGGTCTTGGGTTGACAGTTGGACTTGATGATCTTAGAGGTCTTTACCAACCTTAAAGATTCTATGATTCTATGTATTGCTTCATATCCACAGTACAAAGAAAGGCCCACTTCACAGATACACTGCAAGGTTAAACAGCCCTGGTGAGGCCGCACCTTGAGTACCGTGTTCAGTTTTGGGCACCTCACCACAAGAAAGACATTGGGGCCCTGGAGCGTGTCCAGAGAAGGGAAACGAAACTGGTGAAGGGCCTGAAGCACAAGTCTTATGAGGAGCGGCTGAAGGAACTGGGCTTGTTTAGTCTGGAGAAAAGGAGGCTCAGGGGAGACCTTGTTGCCCTCTACAACTACCTGAAAGGAAGCTGTGGTGAGCTGGGGAGTGGCCTCTTCTCACAGATAACTAGCGACAGGACAAGGGGGAACGGCTGCAAGTTGCACCAGGGGAGGGTCAGGTTGGAGATGAGGAGAAATTTCTTCTCTGAAAGGGTGGTTGGGCATTGGAACGGGTTGCCCAGGGAGGTGGTTGAGTCACCATCCCTGCGGGTGTTTAAAGGTTGGATGTGGTACTTAGGGACATGGTTTAGTGGGTAATAGGTGGCAGGGGGATGGTTGGACTAGGTGATCCTTGAGGTCTTTTCCAACTTTAATGATTCTATGATTCTATCATTCTATGATTACTGATTGGAGACCTCAAAAAGTGAAGAATGCCAAAGAAACAGCAATTAAATGTCAATTGTTAGGGACAACACAAACTTTTTAACTTGTAGCATAGTTCTTCAAATCCATCATTTCATTTCATCATGAACTTTCAATGGCTCTTCTACAAGTTTACTGTTCCTAGAATCAAAATTACAACATTCGCTACTACTATTCAGGAAAAAAAAATTATAATCTCACCACAAAGTTTCAGAAAGAAGAGGAAAATATACCCAGCCCTCTCAGCTAGTCATATTCCCTTCAGCCTATATACAAAGACACTCCTGGAAGTCAAGTGAATGTGGCAATGCTTGGGCTTCTCCTTAGCTAGCAGGTCTCAGGGTACAAGTTTAGAAGTCCTACAGTTCTTTCAAAGGCAATGTTAGAATATATCAAAAATCAGTATACTAGTATAGTCTTCATATTTCCTTTAAAAAAGGCTTAGGTTTATTTTGTAATCAAAACCACAAAATGACATTGCACTTGACCATTTGATGGTGAGAAACACCAAACTGAGGACCTGTTTGTACACAGTAACAAATTACAGCCTGCAAGGGTTAAACAAATTAACCTATGCTAGATAGCTTTCTCCTCTATTACATTGCTAGCTGTGCCAGTCATAACAGATCTTCGGTTTCTAGCAGAGATGAATAATGAATGGCTTTGTGGGTGGGCTACAAAAATGCTGACAAACTTGACCATTTTCAATGACTTTTCTGTAAATCTCCTCACTGGAGTGCTTTGCACGTAAATGCCAGCAGCAGCTGCTGCTGCCATAGCAACAGAGTTATTTAGGAAATAATTTAAAGTGAGTACCACATCATATTCAGTCTCTCATGAAAGAAAGCAGAGCTGGCAGGAAGGTGGGAAGTGGAACAAGAGATATAAGGTCTACAACTTTTAACTGACAAACAAGTTTGTATGTTTCCCATCTATTTATCAGTACATGGGAATTGGTATAAATCAATAGTTACGTCCAGTTGGTGCTTTTACACTTTCACTGTATTTTGTGTGTTATAAAATTATCCAACACTCATGAACAATTTCACAGCTACAACTTTATGAGGTTCTAGTCAGCCCATTACTCCAGCCTGTAGAGGTCCCCTCTGGATGGCAGGACGGCCTTCTAGTGTATCAGCCACTCCTCCCAGTTTTGTGTCATCAGCAAACTTGCTGAGGGTGCACTCTGCCCCATCGCTCACATCATAAATAAAGACGTTTGACAGGATTGGACTCTGTAACAATCCCTAGGGAACACCACTACTTACTGGCCTAAAACTAGACTTTGTACCACTGATCACCACCCTCTAGTCCTGGCCATTCAGTCAGCATTCAGTCCAACTCACTCCTCTCATACCGCTCATACTTCACCAGCTTCTGTATGAGGATCTTATGGGAGACCTTCTCTATGCTTCCTTTTAGTGTTTCGGTTTTGACAGGAGCTCCCTCTTTATCCAGGTAGGCCTCCTGACATTTTTTCCTGACTTCCTACTCATTGACATGGACTGCTCTTTAGCTTGGAGAAGGTGATCCTTACATATTAACCAGATTTCTTGGGTCCCTCTTCCCTCCATGGCCTTATTCTGTGGGACTCTACCAATCAGATCGTTGAAGTCAGAGAGCTAAAGTCTACTCTCCTGAAGTCCAGCATTGTGATCTTGCTTTTTGCCCTGCTTCTTCCTTTCAGGATTCTGAACTCCACCATCTCATAGTCACTACAACCAAGTAGGACTTGGACCTTCACATTCTCAATGAGCCCCTTCTTGTCTGTGAGTATGAGATCCAGCAGAGCACTTCTCTTCATCGGTTCTTCCATCATTTAGGTCAGGAAGTTGCCAGCTCTTAAGATTCTCATTCATTCATACATTCCTTCCAAGAAGCTTACACGATTGCACAAACGCTAGCTTCCAAAGGGGGAAAAGGGGAGAATTATTCAATTCATTAACAAGCCTCCTAGTTTGTTAACTAACAGCAGGAGACTAAAACAAAAAACATTTCTAAAGAAAATACAAATATCGGGGTCAATTGAAGAACATAGTAGAAAACAAAAAAAGACCAAACTATATCATAGTTATATAAACAAATAATATCTGTATGATGTACAAATCCATGTGACTCACCACTGAATGCACTCACCACTTTTCTACCTTTATCATCTTCAAAGACGAGCCATTTATACTTGGAGACCAAGCTAGGTATTGTGATTCTCATTAGAGCAGAGAGGAAAATGTTTTCGTTTTATCTTAAGAGAAAGGCTTTTGTGTGACTCGAGCACTTCTTCACTAGCTACAAACCCCTCTGAGCTCAAGGAGGTTTTACAGGTTGGAATCAAATCCCATCAGAAGGATCTGACTAAAATCTGTCCAGATTCCACAGCAAGCTGCCAGCATAGAGAGGCACAGGGTTTTTTTTCTTCCTCAAATATAAAATATAGCCTCGTTCTTACTGGAAAAGAGAATTATAGGAAAGATGAGAGAAATGTGTTGGTTTAAGTACCAATACCTCAACAGCCAACATCAAGAAATTTTAAGTTTCTCACAAGCAATGCGAATTACTGCATACCCTAATTCAAAATTCTTCCTCCTTCATACACTGATATGAGCTGAATTTCCATATGCATGCCTTCATTGCTTTTATTCCATCACCTGTATTTCACGTAGATAAACAGAACTTGTTCCTAGACACAATTGTGGCAGCTACATCCATGCACATCAGTAGAGACTCATTTGCCTGCTTATCATCATGTACTCTGTCAAAGATATTCTGCATTTCTTTCAAGGTGTGATTGTTTGCAATAACAACAACATAAGTGTTCTTCTCAAATCTACTATTGCATCACTCAGCCTTTTATATTTATTTTAAAAAATGGTATCTGTGTATGTACACACAATTCCAAAACCAACCATATCAGTGTTTGCTCACCTGCTGTAACACTAGTGTAAACTCATACTATTGAAAAATATTCTATTGCCTAGGATAGCTGTGACAATACTCTCCTGGGTTAGATAGAAATGCAATGAAAGAGCTAACCACATTTCTCATCTTTCCATCTATACCACCCTCACAAGCTGGTACAAGTAATGAACTGTACACACTCATTCTTAAAAATAATGTATAAGCCAAAACTATCTTTCAAGACAAAATTGTATTAGTTTAAATACTGCAGGGTACCACTTAAACAGCTATAAATCAGTATGCAATATTTGTATCAGTTCTGTCACACACTGAAGGACGGTGCACAAAAAAAAATCTTAAATTTATGTCATACTCTGAAAAGATGCATGCATTATAGACCTCTATTTCTTGTTGCTCATCCATCTTCCTATAAAAGTTATGCCCTCAACTTGTGAAAAAAAAGGCTCATAATAAAGAGGTATTACTGTGCATTAGAATATTCCAGGACTAGGGCGGGCAGCTGACAGACAATATGAATATCAATGTGTGTAAGAAGGACTCTCTACCTCACAGACATGTGCTGACCACATGCACGATCATGCAGGCTAGCTTCCCATAATTCTGTCCCTACCTGTACCTGAATGTTACAGCTCTCATGTAAACCTTTTTCTAAATGGAATTTTGATGAATAGCTGCACTGCAATGCTTTTGAGAATATATTATTAGATATCCCTTAACTAAAAGTCAAAATATACCTGAAACTTCTGGCACTGCTGAGGATCTCTGAAAGAAATCAGATAACTCCAGCCCTAGATCTTGATTCAAACTTTCCAGAAATTCACTGCCTCTGCAAGAGCCATTGCCCATAGACACTCACCTTTCTAAAACATGTGTTGGTGATACGGTAAAGTTAACATCTCCTGTTAGTCTAACACACTTTCCTGCCCGCACTTAAAAGAAAAAAAGAAAAAAACCCAACCCACACAGCAACCAACCCTATCACACCATCAATTAACTGCAGTCCTTTCAAGAGTATTCTCCTAGTAATACTGTCAAAATTTGCTGTTATATACTATTATCAAAGATGAAGGGGATTTTTTTGTCTTCACATCACAAGGCATCATTGCCTTCTGAGACACAGAACTTGGTTTACAGTATTAGTAGCAGAATTATTTTATTGACCACAGACTGCAACACAGGCGGTGTCCATTTCTGCATCTTACTACAGCTTGAAGCTATTTTCCCCATTTGTACCATTAGAATTTACAAAGAGAAGGGAGTGCATTTAACCCATTACTAGATCAGAACACTGTGTTTTATTATTGTTTACATTGACATTTTCAGGTTTGTTTTTTTTTTTCTCCACTGCAGCAGGTAAGTTGCTTTGGCATACGAGCATTTTTTTGTTTGGAATATGTAAGAAGAAAAAGGCAAAAAGATGGAAACACTTCCTAGAAATTAAGAGGTGTTTCAAATAAATTTGCTTCAACCATGTTTGTGTACTTTTTCTGTATTCAGATGTCTTCAGAAAGTAATTTAGTTTTGCTGTCAAGAAATAGATGCAGAAGTTTCTTCTCAAGTTCTGCCAACTACAGTTTCATCTACATTACATTTCTAGTCTCTAGATGTGACACAAAAATTCAAATATAACATAAATTAAGAGTACAGAACATGTTCAGTGATAACATCAACTCTTAAGAACAAGACTAGTGATTCCTTATGATTTTCTTCTACAGTTCACACTCTTTAAAAGATTTCTTCAGGTTAGAACTTCCATTACAACTCTGTTTCAATGTTCAATATCAGTAACGCCCCTCCTCTGTAACTGCCAAGTTTTCATATGAATGAACTTCTGGCAAATAACTAGAATTAGGGGATAAGATTTACTATAATTACAGATCAAACTTCCACCTTATCTGTTGAAAGGCACTGTAAACCAATCTGAACCAAAGCATCACAGTTTCATATTTCTAGGTTAATCCATCTGCAAAATCAGCACGTTTCCAACAAAGCATTACCACACATCATTAGTGAATGGCCTCCAGTATGGACAGGACAAACAGAATTGATGGGAGAGGAGAAAACAAACACAGAAAAGATGAAAACACTTGAAAGGAGGCAACAGAAACATCAAATTAAAAAGCGATTTTTTGGGGGGGGAAGGGGGGGGAGGGGGGAAGAGAGAGAAACAACAGTAGACACATCTAGATTCAAGGACCAATTTTAACCTCAAAATATACACAGAAAGACATTAACTGTACAGCAAGACCATCGCTCACTCTGTGTTCAACCTTTTTTTTTTTTTTAAGATACAAACATAATATTCCTGGGAAAAAGAAAACTGAGAATATGAAGATAAAGATTTAAAATGGTTTTCAATGCTGAAACTTTAGACTGGATATCTGTGACAAGCTATTCAACCACCAAGCCAGGAGAAACATTTGTACAAGGGGCAACAAATCCTTTCCCATTCATCTCAAAGGAGACTATGGAGGTAAGCAAAATTTGCCCTGTCAGCTAGGATCCGAATGAGTAGGTGGATATGAACATTTACCAAGCTGGAGTTAGTAGTACAGCAGCCTTTGCTCACTTAAAAAAAACCGCAAGGTTGACCAAAAGCGGATGGTAGGTAGGTACACCGTCACCCCAAGTGTGGGACACAAGGGCCAGTGAGAAGTGTACAGCCATCCCACCAGCTGAAGTTGATTATCACTAACTTTTAAAACAAGGCTAGAATTCACCACAGATTGGACTCCCTTGGTCCATGTCTCAAGTGCCGTTTGCAGGCACATACAGCTCCAGACACGAAAAGCAAGGACTGTTAGAAAATACTTATTTCTGTTTAAGTTTTAAAAAAAAAATCAAAAAATATAAGAAGAAAAAAATAGGATGTTGTACTAGCAAAGCTGCCAAGATATTCTGAAACAAAAGGAACATTCTCTACTGTGAGTAATCTTAGAATTTCACAGGAGAGTTTTGGTTTGGGTTTTTTTTACTGTTTCAACACAAAGCTCCAAGAGACCATTATGGCAGTCTGATCTGACCTTATGCATAGCATACTACAAAAGATCCTCCTCTAATTAATTCTGCAGCAAGCTTAGACTTCTAATTGTGTTGGAAAGTAAAAAAACCAACCCTCCTGCTATAACTCTGTCTTCACAAACCCCTCTCACACTCAAAGATTCTAGTCTTTCTACGTACATCAGCACTGGGATGATGCCTTCCACAGTACAATTGGAAGGAACCCAAAACACCTAAGAGTTCCCCCCCGCCGGGGAAGGCGAGCAATATACTTTTCTTCAGTACTTTCAGATTGTATTTAAAGCACTGGTTTACAAGCTTCCACAACAAAGCCAGACTGTTTTAACTGACTGCACTAAGCAGAGTAACCCCATACCTATTATACATTTTCCTCTCAAAAGAGCAAGGCATATTCCAGTCAAACAGAATGGTTTCAACGGCACCTTGCCAAGGTAGCTATCCTCACACGAGCAGAGATAATAAAGACCACTCCAGTTACCCAGATCAGTTAAGTCATGTGCCACTGTGAATGTGCATTTAGGGAAGAAATCGTTCAGGAGTATTTAGGTCACAAATCCTTTCCATCACTGGCATCTGGTATTAGAATTGTGGGCATCTGCCATTTAATGTTTGTTCTAAAAGTAGAAACAGCTTATCCTTAATAAGTATTTAGTATGCTGCATATGACTTGGCCGAGAGATTAAATTTCAGAATTGTTTATAGAATTTTTTTTTGATTCAATGCTCCATGGCATATCTATATTAACTCAAAACATTAGTTTCTATCTTATCAGCTAATAAGAGAGTTCATCATCAATGTATAACAGTGACAATACCTCCAAAGTAAAGGTACTATGGTAATGGAAGAACTCCAATACCAAAAATTTCCCACGTACAAAGCTCAGACTATTATGGGGTGCTTTGCAAGGCACAGACTCATTATAGGATAAGGAGAAAGCACAGGTGGTGTATTGCCAAGGGAAGTGCTTTACCATCACATGCACGCAGCCTCCCTAAGTAGAGCACTGATAAAAGAGTGACCGGCACACCTTATGCGTGACCCCCACAGATGGGTCCCAACAGCGATGCTGGAAGCTAACTTGTCAGAAGCACCATGAGAGGCTGCTGCCTCATACTGCTTCGTACAAAACAGGGAATATAGCAGAAAGTTTCTGAGCCTATGAAATATTTGGCACTAATTTTCCCAAAGATCCTTTCACCAATATGAAGCACCAGGAGAATAAGCCAATCAAGATTTGTCAGCATTTTAGTGCAAAGTAGAGAATACACCAAAAGATAAGTGACATGGGTAATCTGCATGCAGTGCTGCAGCACTCTGTAAAGTATATTGCACAGGCTGTGTACCAGGAACAGTTCCATCAGCTGGAGCAGACTTAAACTGGCTCCAAAAGCCAAAGACAATCATGAGACATCCTGCAAGAGAATACTAACTAACCAAATAGACAATAAATTAATGTTTTCCTTGCCTAAAAGAAGATAGATTACGAGTTTCAGAAGAGATGTCTACAAAGTAGGCTTGTTTTATAAGAAAGTAATTGGCCACAGTTTTTTCTATCATCTTAGCATGTTTTAGATATAATGTATATTTGGAGAGAGTGTAGGAGGCCTGCTACTTCGAGTTTCTTGACAACAGCTTATTTTTTTACAAAAGAGGATGTTCTATACTAGCAGTCTTTTATTATAACAGCGGACAACCAGTTAAGGTGAAGCTCTAAAAGACTTTCTTGTCACCCAGGAACTGAGGAAGAGAGAGTTAATAAGAGAAGCTGCTCCTACTCTTCCACCAGTTTAAGTGGACATAACTCTGTTGGCTCAAAATGAACTTAGACTGTCTAGAGCTTCTCACCTTACTAAGTAGAAGAGACAATGCATTACACTTATTTGTTAGAACACCAGATTTGCAAGGCACAGATTCTTATCCAGTCACTTCATCCACTCTCATCAATAACCAGAAAAAAAGAAGTTGTTAAACAGAACTGTTTTCAGATTGCTTTAAGCAAAGTTAAGCAGGGAAAGATCAATTCAAGTTGTACTAATAGCAGTCCATATTATAATTTACAATTATGTGGAGACACACATACACATGTAAACTCTTCCATAATAACTAAAATCAGGCTTTTCACATTAGATTTAGATTTGAATTTACAGACACGATTTGAAGAGGAATATAGTATCGGTGGGCGTACAACACAAGAGGATCCATGCTAGTCTGTCAAATTAATCATTCTAGCATTGCAAAATTGTTAGCTGCTTTTCCTTCAGTTTTACATCACAGATACATTTTAAATGGAAATATTATAATTTTTATGTATTTAGCTATTCCAACACAGTCGTTTCTAAAAAATTTTACAGTCTAATAAGACAGTCGAATGGTAAACATACCACATTACTTCCACTATGTTGGTAGGGATCTAAGACACCAGCTGTTAAGACTTCCCCAAGCTTAAATAGAAAGACCTTGCAGAATAAGCAGTTATCCCTAAATATATCATAGCTTGGGCTACAAATATACCTTTCTAGTCTGCACTATAATACCTTTTCTTGAAGGACTTTGCCAGAAGTAAAACATGTTTCATAAAATCCATATTAACACACAGATTTTTCTATCTGAATTAAATTGATAAATTTAATTTCATTCATTTCAAGTTAACATTATTGCATTTGCCTCCAAATATAATTCCAACATACTGATTGAATAAACAAATGTCACCTGCTGAAACATCTAAGAGTTGAAATGTTATGAAGAAAAGCAATTCTAAAACTCCTCATATTAAAAAGATTTCAGATTTTAAACAGAAGTCAATGTTATCAACCCAAATTTTTCAACAGAGAAGCCTCATACAAATCTGTTCCCACCACTTCTCTTGCTTTTCTATTTCTACAATTCTTAACTCTTCTGTGACTCTCCCTTGCTGCTCACAAATGTGGAAGAACTGGTGGCAAATGCGACTGGACTGATTTAGTGTTGGCCACAGTCATTTTGAGCTGGAGACTGGACTAGGTCTTCTGCAGAGGTGTTTTTTTTGTTTTGTTTTGTTTTTTTCAAAAAATATTTTCATGATCCTGTGATCACAAGTGGCAGTGCTGAAAGGCAAAGTCTGTCTTTTGCAGAAAATAGCAAACATCAATCTTGTGATAAAATGTTTTGGAAGTCTTAAGACCCATCAAGCAAGACTGATATCCAGTGAAGCTTTGCTTGTTTATCTAGCTGTTTTATTGCTTTTCAGAATCATGTCACTGAACATCCAAGCGAACATCAGTAAGAGTAAATCTCAATCTATTGGAAAGATGATGTCATGGAGCACCAACATGAACAGTACTGTAAGCCACAGCCCTTTATCCAGAAAGGCTAGGTCTTTTGTTTCATGAAGCTGTACTGAAAAAGTCACTTTGGCTTTTTCTTCACAAATACTAATTTTATTATTTTAAATATAAATATGGATCTCATCTCAAGATAAGACGACCTTTCCAGTGCAATATTTCCTTTTTTTATAGCACAACTCCTTTAGATTGTCCTCTTAAAAATAAGTCTCCAAACAGATTTCAACAACAAAAGGGAACAGGTAGAGAAGACTATGGAAATTTTTAACACCTTTCACTCCTGTATTGCTGTATTTATGGCAAATGGCACATTTCAACTGATATGGCTGCAATCAACCATCTGTACGTCTTATCATCTCACAGCATTCTGGTCAAATAACTTTGCGGCTGCAGCCACTGTCACGTTTTAAGTGATCTGATTCCCAGTTCCACATATGCGTGCAATAAGAGCATACACTCCTGATCGAATGCCACAAAATAGACTACATAGCAAGAGCCCACAAACCTAGAAAACTTAGCCATTCTCCATTATCCCCAAACGAGTACCCAAAAAGAATTCTCAGAATCATTTGCTGCTTTCAAAAAAAAACCAAAAAACAAAAACAGACACCTCAAAAAACTAACCAGAGATACTTTCAGAAACAGAGGATAAACACTGTTCATTGTCCCTCTAAATATAAAGCTCATCTCTTCAAATGCACCTCTTTATCAGCAGCTAGATTTTAATCGTATACCTCACAGACTTTTATAAAAATCAATGATAAAACTATCATCTGGATAATCCTCCTGCTGTGTCTTTAAATGACTTGAAAAGTACTCTGTGTCCTTGGAACAAATTGACTCCAATACAAGAGTACAAGATGCAAGATAAGGAAAAAGATCAATAGAGTAACGTGCAGGTAAGCAGTCGAGCCAACAGATATTTACCAGTGGTAAAGCAGGCAGCTAAATATAAATACAACACAACCTAAGATCAGTATACTGACAAATTAGAACAGTATCAACCACTAATTTAATGTCAATAAGTACACCTGCAAGAAAGTCATCAAACAACTAATGCTTCCACATGCAAAGCAGCATTAATGAAAATCACTATCAACAAAATTGAGTTTATATCCAATAAACGAAGCACGGTTTTAATAAAATTCCTTTTAAAAGTGAATTTGAAAATACTGATTCAGAGTAAAATTTATGTTGCTTAGTTTACAAACCACAGACAATTAATAGCTGGAAAAAATATGAAGATATTTTATTACAGTTAGGCAGCTGCATGATGGGACCCTCCAGGGGGAAAACAAAGAGACAGTCCACCAAACCCTCCTTCCCTGCACCCCCTCGCAAAAAAAAAAAACAAACCCAAAAGCAAAACAACCCAGCCCTAGAAGTCATGAACAGCTTTGTATTCTCTTACACCAAAACAGAAAAAATGTGCCTCTGGTGCTTTCAATATCACCCACCACCTCTTCAGCACTGAAATTATTTCAGAAGAAAACTAATGAATCTCCAAATCCAAACCTTTAGCTGTTGTACCCACCAGCTGAAGGCCTGTATTCTTCAACTAGAAAAATTTGCCCTATCTATTTTTATCCTAAGTTGTAGTGTAAAAGGAGGTATAAAACCAGATCATGTTAAAAGTTAACTCAGCAGCATGGTAAATTGGATCTGCTAGCTGCTGTATCAAAGACAAATTACATACAGTTTGCCTTCACTGAACTACAGGAAGGTTCTAAAAATACATAGCCCTATAGTCCTACTAATAAATGGATCTACCTTACCTTTTTGGCAGCATGAATGCTCTGCAACACTCTAAAGTCTGTCTCCCGCTAAGACTTAGATAACCAGCCTTGTTTAAAAAAAAAACCCAACCAAACAAAAAAAAACCACCACACAAACCACGCACATACAACCAAACAAAAGAATTCCAACACCTTCAGATTGCTTCATAGAACGTTACAAAAAAAAAAAAAAGGGACCTTTAAAGATCACCTAACTTACTCTGACCTCTACAATGTTGTTCACATTTGTCAAGCTTCAGATAGTCACGCCTAGGCAGTCAGAAAAACGTTACATTATTTTCTACTAGCTGTAGTTCAGAATACTCCCTATACGTACAGTGCCAAAAAATTTTCTAGCAGTTTTAAGACTTGATGATTGTGTCAGGATTTTGTACTCTTGAGCTGCTGTTATTTAAACAGAGTTTTTTATTTTATTCTGCAACTGGAATACTCTTCAATAGCAGATCTCTTTCAAGCACACATGGTCCTGTGTATTTACAGTGATCGGTCACTTACAGAATTACAAGAATGCTTGTTCTGACAAGTACCTGTATGTAATATTTACAACATTTCAAGGCTTATAATAACCAAAAATTACAATGGTGATTGCAAGTAGTTAGAGTCGTATGAGAAAGAATATAATTTTGAAACTTAAAAGCTTCCCAAATAAAATAAGTAGAGATCTTTATGGCAACTGCAAATAAGACTAACAGCCAGGTCACATATTCAATCCCTCAAGTCTGCGTAACAAAAGCCGAAGCTCTTTTGGTAATTTATTTCCCTAAATACATTCTTCTCCAGCAAGATAATTTCACATAGTAAAATAATATGACAATGTTGCTTAATAAAGTTTTTTCGTTCTGTTTGACAGGCTCTAGTCTGCACACAGAAGTCCACCAATTTATCTACCACCAGATGAGCGCTTGCAAAAATCATGTCATTTTTTGAGGACACCTGTACTGATAAGAAACACATCTGAGCATGTATTTCAAAGCAAAATCAAGGATATACAGCTTGGTTTCCAATCACCCACATAGTTCCTCTAAAATAAAATCACAGGGAAAAAAAATGTACTAAAGTAACAGAAACCATTTCAAAACTTCATGTAACGTTGCAACTCAATTTTAAATCTAGAATTCAAAGCACTTCAAAAGTGAAAGAAAATACATACACCTCCTTTGAGGAAGTATGATTGAAGTTAGTCATGAAATAATGTATCAAACGTTCTCCTTACATTTGTGTACGTTTAAAAAAAAAAGTCTCCTTCCTTTCAAAAAGGCTCCCAAAAAAAAGACAAAATTCAGAAACTGCAAATTCCATTTGAGGAACAGTGATGGAAACAGATCTGGGACATTACCACATCACTTTTAAGCTGTAAGATCTGACAGTAGTCTGTAGAAAAAAATCAATTTGTCAGGCTGTGAGATAAAAAGCGTTTTCTCTTGCCGCCTTAGTGAAGCACAGACAATCAAAGACTGTGCTCATCTGAACTACAAAGTCTGGTGAGCACTTCAAGATATGAAAAAATATGGACAGCCAAAACTGAAAAAGGCCCTTGTAGATTATTATTAAAATAAGCTGAAAGAGTTTTTCTTGTTTAGAATTTCCATTTCTATTGCCTAAAAGTAGCAAACAGAATTCATTGGTTGCCAGGGTTAAGAAGGTATTTGGTTACAAAGGGTTCTATGAATATCACTTACAATTGTTAGCTGGTTTGAGTTGTAGCTTTCACAGCAATATTGCTTGATTAACTTAAAAATAGATATAATTTTGCACTCTCACAATGGAATTGGAAATCTTAGCTTTTTTTTAAAAATGGTCAGTGATGACAGACTGCACTTGGAAACACAAGAAAAGTTACATACAAATAAACTGCCTTTCATGTATACCACAACTCAAGAGCACCAGCACTGCCAGCTGAGATGCTTCAATTACTCTGGGCATCAACAACCGTGATATTCAGGGTCTCTGATTAATGCTGTAAATGTCATTAATCCAAGAGGATGTTCAAATTATGTCCAAAATCATTCTGCGTCTGCTTTTTATTTAATAAGGTCTTTCGCCTGCATTCATTCAAGGCGATTGCAAAGTTCAAACTGCTGCAAAGTCAGGCATCAGTTATAAGACTTGAGTGGAAGGCAGGGGTAATAATCACTTGTTTGCTAAAGGTCACGGTTTTTAATGGGGCCTCTTGGATTACACTCACCAACAGTCTCAGTCTGTGCAAGTGACTATTTTTGGATAACAGCCATGGACAGAATTTCTTCTTCAGCAGATTTGACCTGTTATATTTACCTCTGTTTTACTCGCATGTTGTGGTCCACAGATTGCTGACTATGTGAGATTTATAAGACAAATCTCATTACTTTAGAAAAGGCAAAAATCAGCAGCTTTATTTAAAGTTCTTCCTGTCTACAACCAAACTAATTTGTCTTTTACTGTAAAAATGTTATAAGATAATTTTGGTAACATACCAGCAAAATAAACAGTGAGTAATTACCAAAACATGGTACCTGTATATATCTTTAGACACAGAGATTTTCTAATGGATCATTGTTTTTGTACAGTGAATAATTCAACAACCCTAACACGAGGGAATAACAAGGATACACTAATAAAATATTAGTTGTAGAAGCTTGAAGTCTGCTGAGGAAAGATAGGGATCTGTACAGAAGCCCCCAAAAGTTCAAGCAGCAGATGACAGCAGAGATTTTGATGGTACTGGCACAGGATGATACCTGGGGGCTCCAGGGCTAACAGAACAAAACGTATCGTTAAGATCCTGGTAAAGGAATTCAACCTTGGCAGCTGGGTAAAACAAACCACACATAGTAAAATTCAGACATAAAATGGAATTTAAGGGCCAAGCAAGATGCCTGCATCAGCAAACACAAAACAAAAAATATAAGCAGATCCAAAAGCAATCAGGAAAAAATACTCAATATCACTCTCCATCAGGATGCAGATGAGTTGCTGTAATCCTTCACCATCCTTTTAAAAGATAACTTAGCACTATTGACCCTAGGACCCTAAGGAGCATACAAAAAGTTGAACCTAACACCAGAGAAGAAACTAAACAGCTTGAGTATACCAGATTTAACTACGCTTATAATTTGGAATTAGCCGTAACTGGGTAATTAGGGATATGCATGTGAGTGTCTACCTGTGTGGAGTATTCTAACTGGTCTAATAACTGATTAGATTGCTAATATTTTAATTAGACAAGAAAAAATCTTGGCTTTGCATATAAGGTGCATTTCTGTAGTCTGCATAAACTGCATGGGGTGATTAATTTGATTCCCTGCTCAGGGAACTTGGCTAAAATTTCAATGCAATAAAATTATGCTAATAAAAGGTTTTTATTAGATTTTCATGCTGAACTGAAGCAGTGAAAATTGAACTAAAGATGCAAAACCAAGTGTGTGACGACTCATAAAAAGTTTTTGTGATTGCAGAAGGAAAAGCTCGGTCAGTCTCAAACTGTAATTTGTCACATGCCTCTCTTGGACACAGCTGGAAACAGCACACACCCCAGTACAGCATCAGGCCTAAAAACATGCGCTGTGTAAGACCGTGACTTAACCTCGTTAGCTCACAGCAACAAAACAATTCAAAGTGATATTGATTCTAGTGTTACAACTCCGGAGTTGTTATTTATAATCAAAATTACTCATAGCTTCTGAGAGGTAAAGATATTTTTGACAAATAAATTGGTTTAGTATCATGAATTTTAGAAGTCACATACTAAGATGCTTCTAACGTTACTTGATAAAAGTTTATGAAAAGAGGAAAAGAATCTGGACACTAAACCAAAGCGAGGGAAATTGGTGACAGCCAAAATGGCTTCACTAAGACTAAGTAATATCTGACAAATTTGGGCACCTTCTGTGATGGGGTTACAGCATTGGTGGATAAGAGAGGAGCAAATGACATAATTTACCTGGACTTGTGCAAAGCATTTGACACTGTCCCACACAATATCCTTGTCTCTAAATTGGAGAGACACAGGTTTGATGGATGGACCACTTGCTGGATGAGGAACTGGCTGGATGGTTGCACTCAAAGAGTTGTGGTCAACAGTTCAATGTCCAAGTGGACATCGGTGACAAGTGGCATTCCTCAGGGGTTGGTACTGGGACCAGCACTGTTTAACATCTTTGTCGGCAACATGGACGGCAGGATTGAGTGCACCCTCAGCAAGTTTGACAACACCACCAAGCTGTGTGATGCAGTTGACATGCTGGAAGGAAGGGATGCCATCCAGAGGAACCTTGACAGGCTAGAGAGGTGAGCCTGTGTGAACCTTATGAAGTTCAACAAGGCCAAGGGCAAGGTCCTGCACATGAGTCAGGACAATCCCAAGCACAATGACAGGCTGGGCATAGAATGGATTGAGAGCAGCCCTGAGGCGAAGGACTTGGGGGTGCTGGTTGATGAAAAGTTCAGCATGAGCCGGCAGTGTGCACTTGCAGCCCAGAAAGACAACCTTATCCTGGGCTGCAAACCAAAGAAGCGTGACCATCAGGTTGAGGGAGGTGAATCTCCCCCTCTACTCCACTCTCATGAGACCTCACCTTTCCTTTACATGATTCTCTTCCTTTGCTCAAAGGCAAACCACTTCTGTGTATGGATGTAAGAAGTAATAATGAAAGAGAGGACCACACTCATAAAGGAAGGAACTGTTTAAGCTGGGTGGGAAAACTTAGTCATAGATAGATACCAGCTGCAAACATGGGTACACACACAGTTCATGGGATTACATCTTGCTGGTGACAGCACAGATGCCAGTATCATCAGCCTTGGGCCGGGGCAGGGGGAGGGGACGGAAACCCCACCACTAAAACACACACATATGACTGCCAAGCAAAAGAAACAAATAAGTCGGTTGTTTTGCAGGTCTATTCATGTTTCACAGGAATACTGTGTCCAAAGCTGCGTAAGTTCCTTCAAATCATCACTACTCATGTGAAACTCACGCTATCCATATGAACGCATACTGAAAGACTGGATTTTCTGCTTCAGTACAGTGAATGTGAGGATATATTGCCGAGAGGCACAATTACAGTATCTGTTACAAAAATTAAAGCTTGGGGAAAATATAGTGTGGATTAATGTCCCATTAGTTACACTTGCCACAATACTTACTCAGTGTTCTGACTAGTTTTAAATCGCTGAAAAGAAAAATTTCACAAACATGGCTCCCACCCACCGCTTTACTTGTGGATATCCTCCGTTCTTTTAGTGGCACAGAAGAGGAAAAAAAAAATGTTTGGATTCCATAGAATCACATATTATTTCAAACACAGCATTTACAGGCATTACAGAAGTGAGATTGAGCTCGGTGGTTAGAAAGCAGAAAATACCGTTCCATCAATAAAGGTCAGTACTTCCATTATTCTTGCTTGTTTCGGCACATGAGTTTCCCCTAGACAATTTACAGGAAATGGAAGGGAAAATAACCAAATCATTGGAAAAATTGTTACAGATGCCATCTGGTATTCACAGATGGGCCTGTACTGTAGGTCATGTACATCTCCTTTCCCTCTGTCATCACTCAGTGAAGATTTCGAAGCAGGTAAAGAAACAGAAGGAACTGCTCTAGAAACTATACAATCAGCACACCGTGTGGAGATTTAGCAACCGTATCTCCACTTAACACTCCACTGGGAGTCAAAGTTCTCCAGGCTGATGGAACTTCACTCAAAAGGGATAAAAATCTGTTAGTCAGAAACTCAAAGGTTAGACCCAAAATGAATCACAGTGGAATTGTGAAATGCAAATGGAAAAAGGGGTATCGGAAAAATAAGGCAACATTCGTTATTGCAATACTGTCATCGTCACGCTATACGCTGTTCAAAAATACAATTAATCTTTTTCTCAGTGTCTCTTCATAATCCATCTGAAATATCTCCATTATTACAAATGGGAAACCGAGGCACAAAATTACTATCATTTTGTCAAACAGCATGGGAGAAATATGAATCATATCCATGTTCCCACTCCCACTTTTCTAAATGCAACACTTGATTTTAGATACTCTCCTTGCTCTTAAGCAAACCACATTCTGGCAATGTCACGAGAATTCTCCAGCCATGAGGAATTTACAGTTTTTACAGCACTGCACAAATGAAGAGTTTCTGTGGTCCCAATCCTCCTACTCAAAGTGGGGAGGGGTTACTTTTGCAATAAATGCTGTTTGGCATATTATTTAAAATAATACCTACGTCTTTCTTATCTACATCCTAAAGAGTTAAGCACGAACTGCCTGTATGCCTTTCCGCTTGCTTGATAGGGAGTGATTTATTCAAAGGCATTCAGCAGCACAACCTAGACTTAACCTTCCTTCTCCCACACTCAGAGCCTCCCCCCATGTGATCGCATTCAGTTTTAAAGGGAGGCAATCAACTGAGATCTGACAGATCAGAAGAGTGATGTAACAGACGGCTCATCACAAATTACCTTACCACGAGCAAAAAGTATGGCTGTTGCTGTATTTCATTATAACATGCTATCTGCCAATACTTTTCCACTCTGTTCTAATGCAGATTATATCCTCGAGACACCATACATCTCTTCCTTCAGGAAAAAGGTGTTACACTGGCTAACAACTATTATCTCATTTATCACTGCTTGTCAGAAGTCATTCGCTACATTAATGTTAATGCTACAATTCTTATGTCAATTATGAAAATTTACTTAGCTTGTAGAAGGGCAACTTATTCAAAAGTCAGCATTACATATATTTATGTTGAAGAAAAAATAGAAAATACAAGCAAAACCAAAAACTTCATCTAATTCATTCTATAATATGGCCTACTTCAGTGTGGAAAAAGGTGGCATTCACACCTCTAGCATGGCACCACCAGGTACCACCATATAAGAACATCTGTAGCATTTCACCAACACAGAAACCACTTGGTTTTCAATTGCTTTTCAAGCAATTGTCCTGGTTTCAGTGGGGAAGGAGTTAATTTTCTTCCTAACAGCTGGTACAGTGTTGTGCTTTGGATTTAGGATGAGAATAATGTTGATAACACACTCACATTTTTAGTTGTTGCCAAGCAGACAAGGACTTTTCAGCTTCTTATATTGCCCTGCCAACACGAAGGTGTGGGGCGCACAAGAAGCTGGGAGGGGACACAGCCAGGGCAGCTGGCCCCAGCTGGCCAAAGGCATATTCCATACGACACCATGCCCAGCACAGAGCTAAGGGGCGGGCTGGGAGGCAGGGCAGCTCGAGGTCCTGCTGAGCACCGAATTTGAGTGGCAAGAAATTGTGCTGTTCATCACCTGGTTTGTTTATTATTATTGTTGTTGTTATCTTCCTTTTCTGTCCTATTAAAGCATCTTTGTCTCAATCCACAAGTTCTACTTTTTTTTTCCCCCTCCAATTCTCTTCTCCATCCCAGTGGGGAGGAGGTGGTGAGCAAGGACCATGTGGTTGTTTTATTAGATGCCTGCCAGGTTAAACCATGACAGGATTGAACCTTAATAACCTGAATGAGAACAGCAATTACTCTGCATTTAGGACCACATAAATAAAACAAAATTTCTACAATAAAAAAAAGAAAAAAATAGGGAGGCATTTCCCTCCTCAACTGCATCTACTACACGCTTTAAATGTTCCAGAAAGTACTCATCCAAGACTGCCAACAGGACGCTAAGCCCAACAGCCCCCTGAGTGTAACATGAATGCAGGCAGCAAACAGCAGCATTTAGGCTGGGTGATGAACACATGAAAGTAGCAGAGGCTTCCCACCCTGGAAACCACAGAACAAGTGAATTGAAACCACCATCAAAAGACTCGATCAACAATACGACCAGGACACCAACACCTAGCATGGAAGACGCTGTTCACGAAACCAGCATTTGTTCCATCCTCAAGAGAATCCCTGCCAGCACCCCTGCAGGATGTTGCTCGGTACCCATGGGGAAGAGCACCACCTAGTGAATCTCGGCACCATCTCCAGAAGCACCTGCACAATCCTGGTGGTCTCGGTCTGTCCTGCTTTTCTTGTCATATCCTCCAGACAGAGCAATTAGCAGTACGGCTCACAAGAAGACAAACATATTTCAAGTGACAGAATGATGCGATGATAAATATCTTTCTTTCAGTGCCTCACATGCAGCGTTTTGTCCTTGAACCTATTCCATGTCCTTTAATATTGCCAAGAGTGACCAAGAATAAGTCCCATAAAATAACCTATTTAAAGAAACTATTTCACAGGACACAAAGGGTAGAATTCCTGTTTGAAGGGGAAACAAGAAGTATAGTTCTTCAATACCTTACTTTTTTTTTTTTTTTTTTAAAAAAAAAAAAGGGATGGCAAGTTAAAGTTCTGTGCTAATACCTTTCCAGGCAACATAAGCTCACATCTCAGCACCTGCATTCGTCTTCGTTTAGATAACAGACCTCAGTGAGTTGGAAGGAAAGGTTGAACATTCAGAGGCACATTTATACCTGTACAACATATCTTACTTTCTGCGTCTCCTAAATGTTGGAATATGGGACTAGAAAGGATTGTCAAGGCCACTGTCCTAGAATCAAAGCTAGCCCTCAATTTCTAGACAGAAAAAAAAACAACCGACAAACCAATCAATAAAACAAAAGAATCCCAGACGATAGCATTGGCTATGGCCTGCCTTGACCGACTATGTACCAAAGTTTCTGTTAAAAAGTTAATAGCATGACAGCTACAGATGCATCAGCAGATAAATACAAACACAACTATACAAATAGAACATATCCTCATGCTTTTCTTCTGAATGTACCCCAAAACAAGATACGAATACTACCTTCAATATAAGAGCAGGACAGCACGTTTAGTAAAGAGCTGAACATGAACTTCAGCATCCAAAAGTAACGCTATAGAAGTGGAGTTGATGGCAAAGAGAAAGCAAGGTCAGAACTAGTTTTTTCCCCCACCAGAAATGAACCTAAGTGTTTCAGGTCACAGCTGTCTGTACAACAGAACAGTTGCTTCAACTTTGAAAAGCTTTTCCCATAGTAGAGCTACTGTTCTCATACTACGGGTTAAGAAATGAGCACAAATAAATCACTATAACATTTATCTCTGTTTTAAACAAGTCAAAGGTATTTATCCTCTCTCCTGGAAACCAAACCAATGCATTAACTTTACTGGGCATTAGTATGGCTCTTCTACTCAGACGGACACCAGCGTTCCTTCCAGGCCACAGGAGCCAGAATCCAAGTATTTCAGTCAGGTAGTGTGATGATTCCACAGAGTCACAGATGCGATTTATGAAAAGGTACTAAAAACCTTTAGCTCCTAGAGACTTGAATGAGATTTGTCGTTGCTTAGTAACTCTTAAAAGAAGTGAGACATTTGAAAGCTAGTAATACTGTGAGCAGCTGGGTAGAACTCTTGCTGTTTCTAGTATTCTAACTGTCTGAAACTGCATTCCTAGGACCATAATACTTCACTACCTAATGTAGCACTTCGACAAATTTAAGGTACTCTGTACAAAGTAAACAGTTGATCTTCACAGAATTTCACTAAGATGAGTTTAATTATACTGCAGACCACCTACTTGACAGATGACACAGCTAAAACAAACTACCCAAGCCATACAGCAAACTCGGTACACCCCCGTATGACAGCATTATTCATGCACTAAGTTTTCCATTTGCTACTAAGAAGCCATACTGTTTTACAATTCTGAACTTATTCTTCAGATCACACTTCTACGCCTGCAGCAGTAAATGTGCCAACATCAGGGATTTTGTGGTACAGTCACACAACGTTCTATATTTTCTCCTCCATATAGACAAAAGTGTACAACATAAAGAGAATTCTTATTGTAAAATACCCGTCTCAAGTTCGTGTGATTTTGAGGGTTTATTATAAAGCTTTGTCATTCTTCTTGTTGATATTGATTCTGTATCAAACACATTTGTATGGCTCCTGCTGATATCAAGGGATGCCATGAATCTACATCTGAGGGCAGAATCTAGCTCACAGAAGATTGATACCACTTACAGTCTGTAGTTCAGAAAAATGTAGGTGTTCAGAAGCACTAATATGTCTTTCTTTCAAAAGGCATTCAGTAAACTGCTTATTCATCCTGATATAAAAGTAGATCAGAAAAACTGTGGGTTTCCACTAGAATTTAGGGCACTTTTAAATAACAGCTGCTTGAAATACTTCAGTGCAATTCATTTTTACAACATGGAAGACAATGTACAATAGCGTTACATCACATACATGAAGTATTTTCAAAAACTATTAGAAATCTAAATGCCCTCTAATACAACTTTTTGTTCATGTTTACACAGTTATAATCAATTATGAATCAATAATCAGATTATAATAAAAGCAAGCTTGGCTGGCATAATATTTCTTCCTAAATAAATTCCATGGGAGCTGTATGCATAATTTTTTTTTTTTTTTACTGTGTATTGCTATTTAATCAACAATGAAGAACAGACACAAAAGCGACATGCCAGTAAGAGTTCTGACCGCACAGATTCTGTCACAAAAGCAGACCCATCCCGCTGTCACCGCTTGTCCCACGGCAACAGGACTCCACGCTGCTGAGAGGATTTTATAACTGCCAATCTGTTTGTTAGATTAGGCTACTGAAATACTATAAGTACATATGCATACACACGCATGTACGTTCACATTATACAACCATCTACGTCATCAAGAATAACTGGAACAGAAAGGAAAAAAATTCCTTTGGTGTTATAGGGAGCAATTTTTCTTTCAGCTAGATAATCCTTGTACATCTGAACTGCGCTGTGAAGAGATCCTCCGTGTTTGCTGTCTCTTTCTCTGCGGCACAATCCTTCCTCCCCAGAACTTCACACTACATTAGCCAAACAGGATCCAGCACAGGTCAAAGGATGAAGAAAGCAAACACACAACTCCAGCAGGAGCGATGCAGAAGAGTTCATACAGCTTCAAACTTCCCATTTTACCGAGTTTCAGTAAAAACAGTACAAGTATGCTGGGAGAATGATGATTTTGCTGTCATGGATAAATGTCTGTCTGGATGGTCCTTGGTCAGCTCCTGCTTAAGGTTTTTCAGAATTAAACCAGCACGTCTTTGATGTGAATACATGATACAGTTATAGAGATTTCCCCAAAAATGATTTCTTATTTGAATGGCACTGTGGATCTAATACACTGTAAATTTCATTTAGTGGCTATCAAGAATGCCCTCAATTGAGTAGAAGAGCACAATGACAAAAATCTTGAAAAATAGGCATCTTCATTGGAAAAATATGGATAAAATACATGGTATTGTGTCATCTCTCCAGCTCCTGTTCATCAGCAATAAGCTTTTAGCCAGAAGTATATTTGAAGGAAGAGCAGGTAACAACAGGAAGAAAAAGCAAGAGTGACGTCTCTGGATTTTCATGCCCTGATCACCTTCACAGACAAAGCAGCTTCTCTGAAGCTCAGCCCATAAAGCTGTGTTCTTAGAGATACACGGAGCATTACAAACAGATTGAGAGAGATCCATAGCGGCAGCTGACAAAGGAAGCTTTCAAATGAGCACAAGACAGGCCCCAAATTTTAGGAGGCTAAATAGTTCAAACGCCAAGCTCCCATCCCTCTCAGTTAAGAGGACTGCGTGTTACCTAGTAAAAGGTTTGCTGAGAGTTACAGTAGCTTTGTGAGATGCTCCTATGCCTGTTCCTACGGCTCCGTTCCTTGGCCACCCTGCTCTCCTGCACTAACCCCAGGCAGTTCTCACTCTGCAGGTGAAGCTACAGGTCCCAATCTGCTTCTCAGACCATTCAGTTCCAAGGATTAGTGTCCCCCATGGCGTCCCAGCCAACCTCATTCCCACTACATCTATTCCAGTTACTTATAACCAACACATACTTTAACAACTAGCTCAACCTTTTTATCTCCAAATTTTTTTACAGCTGGTGGCAAGCAAGATCCAAAAAAAGAAAAATCAAAATTCTCAGCTGATCCTTTTGCCATGGAAAATTTTACATGCACTTTTTCTTCATTGCACGATCAAAGTTTCATTTGAAGATGTCTTTCTAAAGCGGTCTATCTCCTCCCCCTCCACCCTCTACACTTTCTTCCCTTATTGATTTTTGTAAGGTTCATATTACCACTATTAAAATCCAAGCTTTTCTTGCCTTGACCAAAGTCAACAGAAGGTATCCTCCTACATTTCCAACTTCTTCCCCTTCCTACTGCAATCTGTTTCCAGATTTTTTGGTTTTTTTTTTTTTAAAAAAAAAAAAAAAAAGAATAAGGTAAGTCATTCCAGGTAGTATTTTACAAGATCAGCCCTAATGGCTCCCTCTTCTGTAGGAAATAGTTTGCTTTATTTTACAAAAAAAAAAAAAAATTTTTAGCTTTTTAACGGCTCTAACATTTCACTGTCGTGCCTCAGTTTACCCATCTGTAACAGAGAATAATTAAATGCATCTCATTTACAAATGCTTTATTATTTCAGAGATATAATTGAAAACTAGCTGTTGTTCACACTCCATATTGTTATAAATCTGCAGTCTTCACCTTTCTCCAACATTTTGTCTGAAAAGTTTTATAGCATGTAAAAAAATCAATTAAATGTATTTTGCTGGTGACTTTATTCTGCTCTTTCTAGGCTTGACCTGGGATTTAGATGTAAATGGATTTCATCAGCCAAATGTCTTCTCTCTTAGCAGCTTTTACAGACTGATTTGAAGAAGTTGGTGTAGTGCTTCCTAATCTAAAAATGACAACTACGCTTTAATTGCTTTGTGATTCCCAAATTGGGAAAATAGCCAGATTTTAACAAGTTGTATTTACATGCAAGTATGTCACGGTTTAACCCAGCTGGCAGCTAAAACAACCACATGGCCTTCGCTCACCGCCCCCCCGCCACTGCCCACAGGGGGGGGCTGGGAGAGAGAACCAAAAAGAAAAAGGTGACAGTTGTGCGTTGAGATAAAGACACTTTAATGGGACAGAAAAGGAAGATAATAATGGTACTAAAAATGATAAAGTAATTAACAAAACAAGTGATGCACAGCACATTTGCTCACCACTTGGAACACATGTTCAGCTAGTTCCAGAGCCATCCCACCCCCCAGTCATATACAGAACATGACATCATATGGTATGGAATATCCCTACGGCCAGTTTGGGCCAGCTGCCCTGCCGTTGTCTCCTTCCAGCTTCTTGGGCTCCCCCTGCGTTCTCACTGGCAGGGCAGTAGGAGAAGCTGAAGAGTGCCCGACTGCTCAGCAACAACTAAAGCATCAGTGTGTTATTGACATTGCTCTCATCCTAAATCCAAAACACAGTGCTATACCAGCTGCTAGGAAGAAAATTAACTCTATCGCAGTCAAAACCAGGACAAAGTATTTTAATGTGGGAGCGTGTCCATAGAAGGGCAACGAAACTGGTGAAGGGTCTGGAGCACAGGCCTTATGAGGAGCGGCTGAAGGAACTGGGGTTGTTTAGTCTGGAGAAGAGGAGGCTCAGGGCAGACCTTATTGCCCTCTACAACTACCTGAAAGGAAGTTGTGGCGAGCTGGGGGTCGGCCTCTTCTCGCAGATAACTAGTGACAGAGCAAGGGGAAATGGCTGCAAGTTGAGCCAGGGGAGGTTCAGGTTGGAGATGAGGAGAAAATTCTTCTCTGAAAGGGTGGTTGGGCATTGGAACGGGTTGCCCAGGGAGGTGGTGGAGTCACCATCCCTGAGGGTGTTTAAGGAAAGGTTAGATGTGGTACTTAGGGACGTGGTTTAGTGGGTAATAGGTGATGGAGGGATGGTTGGACTAGATGATCCTTGAGGTCACTTCCAACCTTAATGATTCCATTCTATTCTATTCTATTATAGTTCATATCAGCTTTGGGTAGAACTTGTCAAATGTTCTCATATGATAGAGGTTACTATAAAAATTCCTGCAGTCTGCAAAGAACGCTGTAAGTCTGAAGTAAAAGAAAACAAAACTCAAAACTCCAAAACAAACAACTTCTGACTCCGTATTGCACGTCACTATCAATAGCATCATCGTTTCCATAGCTACAAATGTAGACTGCTCCAAAGGAAAGGAGCAGAGAAACTGAAAATGACAATGCACAATCAAAACAGGCACATACAGTTTTCAGACAGCACACGTGGGATGGAGAAAGGAAGTAACATGGTGGCACAGAATTCTGTGGGGTTTTTGCATTTGACAGTAATGCCAGCGATCCAAGCACATCAAGCTCAGAACGCTAAGCAGCGGTAAACCTCTCACGGCAATATCACTTGATACATTTCTACACCTAGTGGAAGGAAAAGAACAGAAAGGATGGAAATGCCAGCAGGAACCACCAAAGCAAATATACAGGGCAGGTGCCCCTCACAGATCTAACCACCTGCAGACTCAGACAGACATATTTTTGATCAGGTTTCCTTGGCATTTTCAGTGGTTCTGTATAGTTGTGAAGACAATCAAATCCTTTACACTGCTTTTAGCACAAACTGCGCCAAAACACACATACTACAGCTAGTACTAACAACATCCATTCCAGAGAGGATACAGCATCAAAGTGAATCACTGCACAGGGGGTAGATACAAAACATGAGGGCGAGAGCACAGAGGGGAACATGCAGTCTCGCCACATGAAAGGCACTCCGCAGCATCTAGCAACTGTTCTGTCCTTCAGTAATAAGTTCCTGCCCTCTAAATATTACCTGCATAACAGTGTAGTTCACTAACAACCAACTATTTTGGAACTACAAAAACATCCTCATAACATCCATGCTGGATAGCGAGGTAAATTCTGTTCTTCCTACAGCTGGAATTCCCGAGGTCCACAAATGTCAATTCTATAATGGTGGGTGTTGGAATAAAAACAAGACCAGCGTCTAAGACACGTAACAGTACCACTTCTCTCAGAAGATGATACTACATAATGTAGAGGTATACTACAATTTAATTTAAAAAAAAGCACCACATAAGAGCACATCTATTCTGCAGTGTTATCAGCACGCTACGTTGGTACAAGCGGAGGAGAGGAGAATGGTTATTGGAAGATGGTGCTCCCTGTTTCCTCAAATTTTGTCACTGCATGGCTATTGCTCCTTTACAACAACATTTGCTAGGTATCACACTTTGGAGGCATAGTTTCTAGAAGAATGCCAGATCACAGTAAACTAAGAAGCAGTTTGGATTACAAATTCAGCCCTTGCTATGCACGGGTACTGGCATATATGACCTTCAACCATTGTCACAAGAACAGAACAAACACCTCATTATCTTCATTACAGCACTGAAAGCCCCAACTGTTAGTAATTCTAATCAGCTTTGGCAAACGCTATTTTAGCACTCGGGGCAGTGAGGAAGGTAGAGAATCAAAGTCTCAGTCACAAGAATATTACTATTCAGACAAGACTAATCTTATTGCTACAAAATAAAGCTATCATCTCTCAAATGAAGCTAGTTCAGACAGCAATACCATAATCATTAAACTTACAAATTAGAATGCCTAATCCTTGCAGCATATGTTTGACTGAAAAAGTAAGCAAAGCACAGACCAGAAAGATAAACAAAGGTTTAGCAGGACCAGCAGAAGGTCTAAAATGGAAGTTCTTCAAAGACAATGCTTATTCTTTTAATTATTTGTGCCATGCAAGAGATGGGGGAAAAAAAAAAAAAAAAAAAGGCAGGCCAGGCTCTGAAACTTAGAAAATCTGTGCAATATGGGCCTTACACTACATCTCAAGTTTCCTCTTTAAGACCTAACTTGCAGCAGTAAGCTAGTGTTGCTGACATCCAAGATTTCTGTATGAGCAAACTGTGATGTGAAAATACGATGGATTCCAGTGCCTCATCTCTTAATTGCTGACTGGAATGGACTCCGTTGGAAAGGAAGTAGAAGCAGTGGGTTTACATTTTTCACATTTGCCTCAGGCTACTAGCAGAAAAATTCAGGACCTTTTCTGAGGTATGTCAGTACCAGTGATGTGTCACATGTCATTACTTTATAATTAGGCTGATAGCCAAAAAGAATAATGCAGCTGACATTCTATTAAAAAGCATTCCTCACTGACACAGGCATCTTAAAAGGCAGTGTAAAAATGATATAAGGAACTATTTATCTGTGCTGCTGTCTCTTCCATCAGAGATACAAATAAGTAATTCTAATTTATGTATGCATTGAATATTTAAATATCCATGCTGATTTTTTTAAAAAAATATTTTATATCTGAAAGCAAAATTCAATGAAACCTTTCTTTGTCTATGAATACAAGCTACTATGAGAACAAATGGCTATCTACATTCTATATTACTCTAGATTACAATTTGATAACCCATCTTTCTTCAACTCTTCAAATAAGTAGCTAATCACAAACCAAATGCATGTAAAAATAGAAAAACAGCCCTTTTTGTCAAGAGCTTGCAATCTGCTTAAAGCGCAGTGATGATTCTATAATGATTCAAGCCTTAAACACTGAATATGTAAACACCAGAACTTCATTCTGTATACAGTTTTCCATAAAACGCTCCTACCAGAATCAAGATTTAGGAAACTCAGGGCTGTAACTCCATTTGGTTTAGAACATACTTTGTTCAGATTGTGTCTGAAAGTTACGCAGACTAGCAGAATTACCAGATCACAAAATTGTGGTTTATAGCCAAAGTTACAGTCTTCACTCAGCATGGCCAAACTTTAGTTCTTCATAAACACAAGTAGTAAGAGATGTCCCATGTATTCCTTGCAGGTACATATGCCACAAAATGCGTGCTATTCCATGTGTTCATGTTGTATAAAGTACTGGAAGGAAGCATTTCCGCATTTGTGGATTTCAGCAAAGTTATTCAAAGTATACGACTTCCAAATCAGTTCCCTTCTGAAACCAGCCAATAGCACATTTACATTTTCTCCTAACAACTATTAATACTTTTCCAGGTGAGAAAAAAAAAAAAAAAAAAAAAAAAAAAAAAAAAAAAAAAAAGCGTCCTTCATGAAGCTGTGAAGCTGACAGATCTAGTTCTTTGTTCACTCTGCACAGTGCTTTTATTTCCAACACAATGACAGACAGAGAAGTATTGTGTTTTCAAATGTATTACAAGGAATCCCGTGATTTAGTTGTTGCTATTAAAGAATTATATTCAGAGATGATATATTCTTAACCGAAATTATTTCCACCTAACTATCTTCCCCTTATGTTCTAGACACAGAATTTATAATGCATTTGATTACAGCAATATCACACTGCAGAAAAAGGCAGGTGACTTTTAGGAAAAATTATCCATTATTTTGTTGCCTATTCCTTAAATACTGCCAAAGGAACCACCACTTAGTTCTCTCTGTACTCCAACACCAGTGTGTACAATCTTAAATGACCTTTTGATTCACCATGCTACAACAATAAGTTGACATGTACAAACATAAATATGGCAGGTGATGCTGCAGAAGGTCAGCGTTCTTCTGAAGTTCAGTACTCAGCGCACCACTTGCACTTGAGCAACAAGGGAAGGACTGCTGCTACACTGGAAGACACACATTGATATTATCCCTTTATTGCTGATTTACTAAGAACTGAAAAGGTGGTTGATATCTTGATTTGCCGGATATACACCTGAGGTTTTGTGCCCACTCCCCATTTTCAAATTTCCCCTGCGTCACCAAGATTCACGTCGCTTACCTTAGCAGTTCCATTTCAATCTGGTGGCTGCTCAGCGACAATGTTAAGTTTTGGCATGAGGTCACGCTAGGTATAATGGGTCACAAGCTTGACCAGTTCCTCGGACAAAGTCAACATGGAAGAAGAGGAACAGTTTCTCTGTGTTTCCCCCTCCATGTACTAAATGAGCTGAGAAAAGACTTCTTTCTCAGTGTGAAAGTACATGACAAGTCTGCAAAGATTCTATTCAGAAAGATCAAAAAACCTATAAAAACAACCAATATAAGCTTCGGTATATTGCTTTTAATATATGGAGCATATTTTCACATGCAAATTCATGCATACAATTGCATTTCAAAACACATTTGTGGTGTTAATGGCAAGGTAACCCCATATTGTTCTAGCCGTGCATTCTTACATAGATGGATAACTACGGTTAAGTTCATAAATTCATTCATTTATGTAAAAAGAGCCTAATTTTTCAAAATAGCAACCAACTAACTGAAATCAGCAACATATTTGAAAATAGGAAGAGACAAAAGCATGAATCAGGCTTCAATTTGAGACTACTTTTTAATTTCTGGGAAAAGAACACTTACCACAGTTCCTGATGATACCTCAGTTCACCTCAGAAACTAAACTGAATATATGTCAGATGCTTTCTATTGCAGTTAACTCGCAAAAAGAAAAGTCAATGCCTCTAACAAAGTAAAAATATTGATTTATTTTTTTTCACCTGATAAAAACAACCACAAACAAGTTAGAAAGCACTGCGTTCTAGGAATAAACAAGTATAATTATGTATTTCAGTTTGTGACAGCAAAGTAATTTTTCTCCATTATTATTAGAATTTATTGTTATTCTTTTTTGATAAATACAATTAAAGCTTTATTTTAAAAAAAATAATAATAATGAATAAGCACATCTCAAAATCCCCAAGCATTTACTGTCACTTACATGAAAGCACAGTGGCTAAATAAGCCCCACTATTGGAATCCAATGTCTGGAAATTTGTGTATTGATGCTATTAGAATAACTACATTAGAAATCTTTCCCAGAGAGACTCCCTGGAGTGTATGTGTTTGGTTTGGGGTTGTTTTTTTNATACAATTAAAGCTTTATTTTAAAAAAAATAATAATAATGAATAAGCACATCTCAAAATCCCCAAGCGTTTACTGTCACTTACATGAAAGCACAGTGGCTAAATAAGCCCCACTATTGGAATCCAATGTCTGGAAATTTGTGTATTGATGCTATTAGAATAACTACATTAGAAATCTTTCCCAGAGAGACTCCCTGGAGTGTATGTGTTTGGTTTGGGGTTGTTTTTTTGAAGTTGTGGCAGTTGCAGATAAGTAATATCTTTAATCAGTTCTTCCCCTCATATGAAATAAGTTAATGGTTCCAACTTCCTTGCACTCTGAAAATCTTTGCTCAGAGACAGAAATACAAAATATTGTCTTATACAGTTAATATTTAGCTTTGAAATACACAAATTCATTTTACAAATAGATTTTACAAGTGAACAGTTGAACTCAAAATCACTTCCAGTCTCTGGCACATCACCACCATCACATATCATATGTATCAACGCAGAAAGTGAACAAAATCAAGTATTTCAGATTGAAACAACTGTTTCTGAACATGATGCAAAGTC
>VWZZ01001702.1:499480-530202 GCA_013399095.1 Psophia crepitans
GCTCTGCCGGAGCGGCGGCAGCTCAGCTCCCTCCCCGCAGTGGAGCGGCCGTCACGTGGGGGACGGGCACGTCAAAGGTGCTGCTGTTGCTGCCGCTCCGCCACACAGCAGCCCTCCTCCTCCTCCTCCTCCTCGGCGCTCTCGGCTCGCTCACCGAAAACAGCGGCCAAGAAACTGCAGCTGCCAGCAGATCTGGCAGCAGCCCCCGTAAATGAGATTAGGCAGCGCTGGAGGGCTGGGCAGGGAAAGAATGTGGGCTACTGGGGTAGGGAAGAGAGGGGGGAGCTGGTGGAGAAAGACACTGGCGGGGAAAGTGTGTCGCCTCCTCCTTACTCCTTTACCGACAGCAGCGGGGGATCTGCCTGTTCCTCCGCCTTATACTGGACGCTTCATGGGTTTTTTTTGGTTTTTTTTTTTGCAGTGAGAAGCCGGGAGAGCCTGTGCCGTGCTGGCACCGCGGGTCTCCGAGCTGTGGAACAGAGCGGAGTCTGTTCCAGACAGATAGGAAGGAGCCCTGAGGCCACCTCAGGACACCCTCAGGGCTGTTTCGCTATGTCCCAGGCAACTGCCTGATCTGGGAAGACCATGATAAGCAAAAGCTCAGGTCTGTAAGTCTTACTTCCTCACCACACATGGACAAGAATGCTTTGATTTTCCAAAAGGATTGAAGTGTCCAGAACTCAACACCCACAAGAACACAAGATACTTAAGCAGTTAAGCTTTGGGATATTCCCCACTGGGAAGTGTCTTTTCTGGAAACAGTAACTCTTACTACAGGGATGATCTTGCAAAGGAAGTCATCTACTGTGCACCGTGCCTCAGGGAGCATGCACTGGTAAACCACACAACTCGAGCACAGAGGTTTCCGTACATACCGTGTCAGCTCCACTCTTTCTACCTTTCCCACGTCTCCAGGAGACTCAAATCAACACTATCCTGCTAGAAGTTTGCTATTATCAACCACCGCAACTACTTTTAATTACTCTTCCAAGCTTTGCAGAGGCCTTCAGATCCTTTAACACAAAATGTGACCAATTAGCTAAGGCAACAATAGAGAGTCACAGTGGCCACAACAAAATAAAGCAGAAAGGACAGGGCTGGTCTGGACTTCTTGGAGAGCTGAGGAAAGGAAGACGGGTTTGGTAATGGGCCTAGGATGAACGCTAGAGTAAAGAAAGATGATCTCCAACATAAATAGGAACATTCTTCAGAGAAGGATGTGGTAAAAGGTGAAATGACACAACACAGAATAAGAGTCACCGTATGTCTCAACCTTTACATAGGAGAATAATTTAGAATGTCACAAGGAAAAGACAGTGTGGAAACAAATGCTGGGGACAAGAGAGAAACCTGGGGTTTTGAAATGGAAGAGAGATTAACAGAAGCGAAAGAATCCAACGGCACAAGAGGAAAGTGAAAAGGTATCAATGGGGAAAACAGTGGGAGAGAAAATTATGAAACTAAAGAATAATCAGAGAACTGAGAAAAGGCTTCTTTTCCTTAAAATCCACTTGATGTACAATAACATCTTGATGAGGCTAAGCAATGAAATCTGAATCAATACACTAACCTTCCAACAGACCCTGGGATTCACTCCAGTTCACTGCTGAGAAATGGGTACCAGCAAAGATCTCTTTCTGTAATTTTCCTAGCTTTCACACAGACGTCCTAAATGAGCAGCACTGCAGTGTTCACATCTCACAGATCTGACTGTGTAAGACAGAGGTATACTGGAAGGCCTCCCAAGATCTGTTAAGAACACAAGTTACACGCTTGTGGTTGTACGGCATCAAAATGAACTCAAAATCTTTTTTAATCAGACTGGTGTTTAAACTTCTTTTTGAGATTAAAAACGGGAACTGCACAAAATAGGCTTAAAATGTAATTTTACCCGAAAAGAGGGATAGGAAGAAAATCATTAAAAATATTGATAATACACATATTCCTTCCATTTGTTCTGCCAGCCAACACTTAACACAGAAATTGTGTTAAAGGGCATAAAAAAAAATAATCAAACATTAGCAAGTTTCCAATAAAGTCATACATTTGTTTTCTTACTCTGCCTCATCTTGTTACTAATCCAAGTGGGGGGAGGGTGGGAAAAGAGAAAAAACCCAGAGAAAATGAAACTCTTGTACAGCAATTCTTCGACTACATATGTGAAATTGTCTACAAGATGACTCCTATCTATCCATTTACTATAAGCTATTCAGCAAATGGATTTTGGCAGAGGTTATATGAAAAACTCCCCAACAAAGCTGACTAATTTAGGCAGCAACATTTCCAAGCTTTTATTTTCTGAGAATCTCTGCAAAACTAAAGGTAGAGGTATCCCCAACTAAGATTTTGGCTATACTGCCTCCAAGCTTGCCTTTGCTTTAACCGTTCTGAGTAATTTCACAAATAAAGTAAAATACAAAATGCTATACTAGTTAGGCGAGGTTTATATATTTTCTTTGAAAATAAGCGAATTTCATTATCATAAATGAAGTTCTAAAGCAAGTACGTAAACAGAGCAAAAGGTGTTTGTCCAGTCACATCAAAAGGAACAATATTTCACACATAGTCTTTCGTCTTGTCCTCAGAGCCAGAGGAATAACTCAAATATCCCAGTGATCTGTCTTACAACTATAGACTTGCTACTCTGACACGCACCAAATTTTTTTTCCACTTCACTACCATGTCCAGTATCAAAATGAAATAGAAGCTCTAAACCTGGAAAGTGAAGACCAGAAACATACCACAAAATGGTGACAAAAAGGAAATTCAGCTGGGGAGACACACACTGGGCTGGACTGCTTCCATAAATGCAAGTAAAAAGAAAATAATTTCTTTTTTTAAAAGGAAAAAGGAAATTATTTATTTTAAAAATATGTAACAGGATAATCTCATTCTAGTGCAGCTGGATGTGTTTGTTCAATAGCTTATAAAAGGCTTTAATTCATAAATTACTTACACATCTTCCCCATGTTGAGAGTCATCACTTATCTCACACACAACCAGCATTAGCATCCCCAGAAAGCAAGGTCTGCCAGAAGAGGAATGGCCTGTTTCAAAATGCAAGGCGAAACTACTCATTAATAAAACAAAGATGATGGGAAAGGCTGCCAAGGGGCAGCTTTATCTAACGAGGCAATAAAGTACACATGATTTAGCAAGGTGGTAACTACATTTTCTGTGTTTAGTTTGCATTGTCAGTACAACACAAGTATTCCAATAACATCACATGCACATGGTACACATGACACAGGCATTTTTAAGTCAAAATATTACACCAGGATGTATGTGACAATCCATCTGGATGTGAAAGAGATCAGGAATTTTGTTGTCTGTCCTGCTGACTAATGCTGTAGCATTATGTCAGTATGCTGTCTATATCCACCAATTTATCTCATCTTACGCCTAGACTGAATGTTCCTTGGAGTAAAGGCATGCTGTGCGAACTCTTAGCACAGCGTGATCTCGTTCCATGACCCAGTCTTTAAAACATTACAGCATCATAAACAATCACATCCAAATTTACTAAAATGGCACAAACATTCAAACACAAACACTCTAAACACTGACATGAGTTAATACTGCTCTACCTTAAAGTACACAACCCAGATTTTTTCCCGCCAGCCTGGTTAAGCACAGAGTACTTTAATTGAACGGATATATTTGTGACCCTACAAAACCGCAAGCGCCTCAATGCCAGGCTTTGAATTGGTAGCTAAAGATTCCAGGCCGAATCCTTGGCCCTTCTGATGAGGTTTGCACACTGGCTCCTTCAGGAGTGAATTGCAATCAATACATTTAATGTAGGTCTTCAAATGTCATTCAGATGATTACAGGTTACAGCGTGCATTTGCTATAACTGAATCCAGAAGTGACCTACAAACTTCACTACTTTCTTCACGGCACTTTCTTTCTAGGCAAATGGTTTCTCATCTACCTGCTGACCCTACTGAAACTTTAATTACCTTTGTCAGTTTATGATGCTGAAGATCAAAACTACCGTACTTTGTTGGTTAGGGCAAAGGTTAAAAAATAACAAAAATAGGACCTTTAAAACAGAAAAGATGTTAAATCTAGATTGCTTTTTAGCTACCAAGAAAAAACTCTGAACTGAGAGAGCAAGAAAAAAAAGCTACTGTCACGGACAGACATAATTTCACAGGGATGGAAAATTACTAGAACTAAGGAAAGCCCACATTTCCATAATCTTTTTTTTTTTTTTTTAAGTACACGATATATATACACACCTCCATACAGTTTCCACAGTACAATTTGCAGATACATAAAACTTTAATTCAACTAATTTCATACCTTACTGAAAGTGTCAATGAATAGAAAATCCACACCTACATAGAATCTGATATCAGTATGGTGCCCACCACAGCTGTCCATGGAAATTCCACATCTTCCACAGACATGCAAATCCACCTCAAGTGGTTGTACTGCGGTCCTGACAATTAAGCATGTTCTAATTATATCCAAAAGAGGGCAGTCTTTCTCAAAGAGAAAAAGGTTACATTAGCTATCTGATACACAAGAAGTATGGATCAACATTAATTTTATTTTCCACAGAAAGGACTACCACAACGAGCTATACACCCTCATGTCCTCTAAAAGTGTAAGTATTTACAGAAATGAGACATATTACGCTGCATTCTTTAAGAACTGCCTGGAAGACTCAAGATTTATTACTCCTGATCTTATGTCTAAATTACCAACTACAGAAATCAAGAAAGCATGTAGGAATAGAGAATCACCAGAAAAAAAGATGGGGATTTGAGTCAAATTTGGATCTCATACCACCATCCTTGACTCAAGCAAGTTTCTGAATCCTGGTCTCTCAGTTGCCAGAACAGCTCCTGGGGAGGCTTTTCCATTTTGTGCAAAAACCTTATTGACACAAACCTAGAGTTTGGAGACTGGCACACTCGGACTGTGCTTCAGATAAAATATTTAAATTAAGGGTGTATTGCTCCCAAAATCTCTTATTACTTGGTGCTTACGACACTCTCCTGAAAGGCAAAAATCAGAGATTTATAGGTTAACATGCATATCTTCAGATGCTGCATACCTTACATAGGAGTGTCCCATCTATCAAGCAATTTTATATATGGTAGGAAAAAAACCCACAGTGACTGTGGTTTTGTAAGTTTAGCTACAATTTTTTTAGCCCAAGCTATTAGCTTAATTTGACCTGACAGTAATTTCAGGTTAAAAAAAAAAAAAAAAGATTAAAAAAAAAGATGTGGAGGTGGCTAAAACAAACTCCTCCAACAAACCAATTAATTGGTCTTCCCTTTTATTCCTCAAGAAAATCTCATGGGCCTGATTCATACGACTGCCTTTGCTCAGATCAAAATAGAATAAGCCACTTATTAAGGATTAATTAGGAATAAGTCACTGATTTAGAATCCTTTGGCATGAAAGGACTAGAGAAAGGAAGACTCAGAAGCTCCATAAAGGGAGGGGGAAAAACGAACCATGTATGAGAATGCCATGGTTACAGACCAGAACAGATTAATTGTCGAAAGACATCATAACAGAATTAACAGGAGACACCGAGAACTAGCTGGAGGAATAATTTGTGTGGCAAAGAATTGAGCTGATAAATAAAGATAACCCAGCAGAAGAAAACAAGGCAAAAACAAGGAAAAAAGAAGCGTCTCCAAAGAGATGGTAGAAATCACAGAACGAGACACAGGACTTGGTCACGGTTAGCAGGGGACAGTCCTTGAGAGTTGCTGGAATGGTTTTTGAGGAAGTGGCAGATGCCTTTAATACGTTCATAAGGAGACATCAGGAGAAACTGAGAAATTCTGAAAAGTAAAAATTGTTCCTTAGTGTATCTGATCTCCTATTCACACAAATACAGAATTTCTAGAAGCTTCTGACAAATAGGTGAATGACAAGAATACAGAGTAGTGCCGAATTTTGTAGGTTTTTGTCAGTCATCAGAAGTGGTTTATTAAAAAAGATTTTTTCTTCAACGTACCTTTTTAACTGCAAGATAAGTTCACACATACCATAAAAATAATAAAAACTGTGGTACCTATCAAGTCAGAAAATATCTTCAAATGGTGCACCACACTGTCATAGGTAGCCCGCAAGTGCAAGCAGCTACTGAAATTCACTGCTTTGCTCAGTCCTTCCAGCAATCCGGGTTGATGTGACTTAATCTAATTAATTCACTGAGCTGAATGCACTGGAGAAAAAGAGAGCTCAGCAGTTTAACAGGCTTCGTTCATCATTTTGCCTTCCTTCCCCCACCTTTCATTTTGAAGTTCCCTCTATCATTCACAAATTCCCTGCCTCACATCCACAGATAATCTAATCAAACAGCTTTCTTTTTCCCCCAAGGTCATTTTGTTTTTCTAAAGGTTTAAAGCAGCCAGAATCAATTCACTGATTGTGCATCACAAACCGAACCAATTTACATCCGTTTATATCCAAGTACACACAATAAATGTAGTTATCCTCTCACAGAAATAAATGGAGTTTGCATTCTTTTCAAACTCTTCATAGCATTAATTTTTTTTTAAATAAATTCTCCAGAAACTCAAGGAATTAAAAATTACAAAAAGCAAATAAGCAGATGTGTATGTTGGCTAAAGAATCTCTTCTAAAAAAATACACCACCAACCAACCACACCAAAAAAAAAAACCCAAAGAAACTTCAAACAAACAAACAAGTTATAGAACCACAAACTAGGGGGGTGGGGTTTTTTTAAACAGCAGCGTAAGCTCAAATAAATCCTTCCCAGAACTTACCCCATATGACAAAGATTTTCCCTTCAGGCTACACAATTACTAGCAGATATTCAACTTTTATACAATTTCTCGAATATTAAAGGAAACTTCCTTAAACCTCCAAAGTGGCTATGTACAGCTCTAAACAATTGGCTGAGAAAGCAAATTATAGTTATGAAAAAGAACCCCAAAAACATTAAAAAAAACCCCACACCAACAACCTCAGCTCCATTGTCTCCAAAATCATAATGAGAGGTTAGCAAGAACGCTTCAAACACCACAATCTAGATCTTTGAAGCAGTCAGCCAGAACAATGTAGATGGTCAAGAAAAGCCTTAGCAACACTTTGATATTGTAAAGCTTGCCTCAGCTTCCAATATTTGGGAGTTAGTGAGTAAAAACACACATCTTTACTTAAACTATACTATAATACCGAGCCACGTTGCAAGTAAGGAAAGCTAAGTAACCCCAACCTGGAGCTCATAGCCTAAAATAGCCAGGCAGCGACATAAAATAAGAAGAAGGAAATTAAAAGATGCAAGACATGTAGGAAAAGAAATCTAATTTTGTGTACTCTTTCCAAAATGTCTGATCTTTGTTACTGTACACAGTATCATTCTCTAGTTAATGTAAAGAACTGCTAAACACAAGGGTATGTGTGGTTGGCTTTGTCACTAGCTCCTACGTCAGTACTAGAAGCACACAGTGAAGCCTAATAAGGTATCCAACCGATAAAACGCTTGGCATGAAAAACATCTTTTTCCCATAACATAGCCATGGTTTATACCTTGTATTTTGCAAGAAAACAGAGACAGAAAGAAGCAGTAAAATAAACTGGGGCTAAGGAAAGCAGAACTTTGCTGTGCCTAGATAGGGAACTACAATTTAATACAACCGAATCAGGCATCCAGCATGAGATCTGCAGAACATAAACACTTGCCTTCTACAGGAGGAGAGAAAGACATTTAGTCACGGGCCTTTGGGTAACAGAAGAGAGAGATGGAGACGAGTGAATAAAGAGATCATGAAAGTCAAGGCAGGAAGGTAGCATGAATGTATCTAGACTGAAAAATGTTCCACAGTGGGGGAGTACAGTACTACTTATTTAATAAGGAAGCAGACTGAAATCAGACTCCACAATCTCAATGACTGTGTGCCAAATGAAACTTGTGCAGCTGCCAGCAGTAAGGAAGAGGGTGGACTAGGATCAGAGAGACAGTGAGCAAGGAGGATAATTCAGAAAGCAAGGATCGATCCCATTTTCTTGGCAAATTGGTGTAGAATGTCAGGGTAAAATTAACGAAAGGAAAACTAAAGCCAAGGATATATAAGAAAAAAGAATCTGCACACTATAGAAAAGAAGAATGCACTTGACTTTTCATTTCAACAAAGAACAGAGAATTAAGGTAAGGTTCAGGGGGTCATAAGGCACCAAAATACCTGGGGACTGGACAAAAAAAATCCAAAGAGCGTTACAGGTACGGAGCAAAAACAGTCCACTCTTATTGGCTAAGGACAACCAGTCTTTAAAATTAATTGGGACCATCTCCTTCCTGACTACAACTAACGAGGGAACATTCTGAGCAAGTTTCAAACAGGGAGAGCACGGCTTTGTGTCTAGGAAGAAGTTTAGCTGGTAAGGAACAAGGCTGGTTGCAAAATATGAAAAACTAATTTATTAGTCTAAGCCACAATAGTTTTCAGGGATTTCTCTAATGGCAGAAAAAGCCAACACAGGGACTGCAAAAACCTAAGTAAATGGCTTTTATGTGGCAGGGGGGAACTGAAAATTACAGACATGAACTCATGGCGATGTTCATGGTTTCTTTCACATTCTCTCTCATGCAGCATTTGCTCATCCAACAGTGCTGCAGGATGCTGACGAAAAGGTTATCTAATTTGTGTGTTTGGCCTCACGGTACTACTTGTTCTACATTTGTGACTGTGGCTATGTAATATATGCAACAGATAAAATTATGTCATTATAATGCAGTTATATCTAGCACACATTCATCAGAGAAAGTGGCTTCATACTGGCTCAGATTGTTCCAAATAATTTGATAGTGGAAGAATAAACAGAAGTGAGATCTGGCTTTAGCTCAGTTAGTTCGCTTTGGACCAAAACCTCACCTAGCAAAAAGCAGCAATCAAGACATGTCCTTTGGTGTGCAGCAGATGTTCACAAGTGACCAATAGTTAGGCCCACAGATTGAACCAGATCTTCTCAGTTGACCTCATGTTTCATTTCCGAGTTGTTTGGAGATGATTTCTATGGCTGTATTACCATTTCAGTTGTCATAAGCAGAAGTGTTTTTCATTCTCCTAAAATACCACCAAACTCTGCAAACACGTTAAGAGGAAGGACCTTGAAATCTGGAACCAACCCTGCGATCTACGCTGATAGAATCTTGCAAAGTACCAATCACTTTCACAGCAAGATTCATCAGGCATAAGACTTACATCCAGGAAGCAAATTGCAAATATGCAGTTGTAGGTACACATCCCTGCCTAACCACTTTTTTAGCCAACTAAATGTCACTTTAGTTTGGTGAAGCATGTTCCAGTATATTGTTGTTAGCACTATAAATGCCTACATTGCTTTGCCAGTCACAATACAGCTTCCAATTACTTGTCCTTCCCAACCTCATCCCTGAGGTTACACGCAATAACCCAACAATTGGTCTGCAGGCACCTGTGACAATGGAAGGCCAGCATTCATTAGAGCAGGAAGAGGATAAAGTCATGAGCTTGAACTGATGATGGGCAATTTAACGGTAACATGAAAATGTTTCAGTTCTAAATGTTGCCAGGTAATAATGCTGTCATCACAGGGTACGAGCGCTGCATCCACAATAGTCCTCTCCACACTGGCCTCTCTCCATTTTACTACCCAGCACTTGGGCAATGCTACCTAGATAACCTCTCCATGCCAGCAATTCAGCGGGAAATGAATAGGACAGAAGTCACACCTCCTCCTCATACCCAGTGCTGATTCCTTCTTCCTGCAGTCTGCAGAAAAGCAAAGAATTGCCACTCAGTAGTGCAGCCTGTGGGTGTAGCGAGGAGGCTGCTTTGAGGCAATGCCTGCACATGTCAAAGCAGCCATACTTAACGCTGCAGTATTCTGGGACAAAAATCCTCTAAAAGTCCTACAACTCCAGAGAAATAAGATACTTTACTAAGTTTTGCTGCCAACTGTGAGAGAGGCCCACCTCACATGCCATTCCTTATTCCTCAAACCACTAGTTATACATCCTAGAAGAATGCTGTCACATTATTTACTGATATCAAATATTCATAGGTTATTCCATCACCACAAGAAAGTAAGAAGTGTTGCTTTGTTAACATGCTACCTTTTCTGCAATATTCCAAGATCCTCTTTGCCCAGCTCTCTTGCCAAAAAAAGACATTATTAACTTGTTTTCATAGTGGAAGCAGAGTAGCTCCAAAACATCTGTAATCCGGTCTTACAGAAACCATCCCCAGTAAAAAAAAGCACCATAATTAAGAGGCAAGGAATCAGGTACGATCTTCAAAAGTTCCAATATGCCATTTAAACGGTTGCATCTCTTCCCTTTAAAAATAAATAAATAATCACATAAACACATACAACACGGATGTCCAAGCCCAATAAAGCACCCCTACCAACAAGGGAAACTGAGTACATGGTAAAATACAACTGGCTTCATTTAAAGTTGATAAAGTATTTCTGCAGATTTCCTTGGAACAGTATCTAAAACATTACAATTAAATATGTGAAGCAGGAAGACAGGGAATGGAAAAAGGAGCTTTTTCCCCCCATCACAAGTGGGACGTAACGCATGTTTATTTTTTTTTCAGATCTTGAACTTTTAAAAATTATTTTAATTAAAAGAAACATTTATATTACTCTCATGCAGGTTAATGATGCTCTAATCACCAATGCTTTGTGATTTGTAATTATGACAAATTTTACCTGTACTGCTTTAGTATTTCACCTATGTAAATTAAATTAGATGACTTGGAAAAAACAATCAAGAACCTCCACCATTCACTTGTTAAGCAAACGTCATTTACTGCATCCACCTTTAGACACCAATCTTACACGGTTCTTATCTATATCAGCGCGATGCAATAGAAGGGTTTGGGTCCAGGGTCTTATTTGGCTGTGTCTTGTCCTAAACAAAGGATTTCACTTTCTGGAATTGGTAGAGGCTATGGCAAAACCACCTCTTTCAGGAAGGCAAAATGTGAAAGAATTCTTTTCTAGTTTCCCTGTTTTACTGCAACTAAGTTATATCCACAACAAGCCGATAAACTATAGTATCTTAGAATATCGCAAGTTGGAAGGGATCCCTAAGGATCATTGAGTCCAACTCCTGGCTCCACACAGGACCAACCCAATCAGAGCAGATGACTGAGAGCGTTGTCCAGAGCCTTCTTGAACTTAGTCCATCTCAGCGTGGTGACCACCTCCCTGGGGAGCCTGTTCCGGTGCCCGACCACCCTCTCCATGAAGAACCTTTCCCTGATTTAAATAAAACCAGGAGAAGAGGGGGGAAAAAACAAAAAAAAAACCCAACCACAAATAAAAAAAAAAACTTCCTGATTTATTTCTCAAAGAGATGGGGAAAAGGTTGAAAATAGTAATGGTTATCAGAAACACCTCCATTACAGAGCCTCAGTTATGATGCTGGCAGCATGAGTCAGTTCTGGGTTGCCGAGAAACTACCTTTTTCCTTTCCCATGTTGTTTTGCCTCATTAGGAACACACTGGCTTCAGAATGCGAAACGATAACTGACCTGGAAAACTCATTTCTTGTGTAGTGAATTCAAAGTCCAACCTGCACGCTGGGGCCTGAATTTCACCCTCCAGCTACAGTATTCCTGCGCTGAGACAGCAACAAACCTTTCCTTCCTCTGCCTGGTTCTCTTTCTCTCCATCCTGTACTTTTTTCTTTGGTTGGTTGGTTAGTTTGGGGTTTTTTTAAGTACTTTACATACAGGCATAAGTTAACCAAAAGATAAAGAAAAGTGTGTAATAAAAACTGCATATTTTCAGTAGATGCAGTTAATTGTTATTCCTATAGCTCATACAGGGAGAAGAGCCGAGAGAGAAGTAAAAGGATAAAATAAGGATATTTATTTCCATGACAATTTGTCACTTTTTTCTCCTCTCTCTAAACTTGTCCTGGATCATATATCACAAGCAATGTGTAACACATATAATCACTACATTCTCAGTGACCTTTGCAGGCAGTGAAAAAAAGATAGATAGGTAAAGTAGCCTTGTTCTTTGCCAAAGATATAATCACATCTGAAAGAAAAAAAAAAAAACACCCTTAAAGATACATGCATTCTGCTTGGTTTTAGTTATATGTCCATAGCTAAAAATACACTGCCTTTGAATAGTGAGAAATCAAAGTGCTGGTCAACCAACTCAATGAAATTTTTTGTTTTGAAAAACGTAACAATTCTTTATCTCATATTGATCTATTTGTCAGTATGAAAGATAAAGTTCCTGATGCAGTTCTGTTCTCCAAAAGCTCACTGCTCATGCTTATTACATTATGGCAATTCCAGAGCTCTCAACATCCCATCTTGATGGGAAAGACCTCAGAAACCACAGCTCCCTGCGGTACTCAAAGGCAAACGAGGGCTTTGGTCTCCTGACCCTGAGGAATCCCACCTGACTAGGCTTCTTTGAAACCCCGTCCCAGTGGCATCCTAAGAGCCCATGGAGCTTGTTTCTGACATGTAACACAACAGAGATGTTTAATACGAATACAGGAGATAACTATGGGAGAGAAGAATGCAATAACCATGGGTCACAAATGGGAGCAAAGACAGACTTGGTGTGTTACTTTGTGAAATGCACTAGGGCAAACACTCTGGCACAGGGAGCAAAACAAGTCTGAGAAACTTGCAGGTAGGAAATAATGAATGATTAGAGACAAAACTACCTCATCAATGTTTATAAATATGTTAAGGGTGAGTGTTGGGAAGATGGAGCCAGGCTCTTCTCGGTCTCACTAAGCGATAGGACAAGGGGCAACGGGTGCAAATTGGAGCACAGGAGGTTTCGGGTTAATGTGAGGAAAAACTTTTTTACTGTGAGGGTGACAGAGCACTGGAACAGGCTGCCCAGAGAGGTTGTGGAGTCTCCTTCTCTGGAGACATTCAAAACCCGACTGGACGTGTTCCTGAGTGATGTGCTCTAGGTGGCCCTGCCTTGGCAGGGGGGGGTTGGACTAGATGATCTTTCGAGGTCCCTTCCAACCCTTGTGATTCTGTGAAAATTAGGACCATGAACTTAACGGAGGCAGACAGTAGTAAAAAAAAAAAAAATAAAACACCACAAAAACTTTCTGACCTATAGTAAATCAAGTACACTTAGACCAAAAACAGAACAAAAGGACATAAAATAGGGTTTTATTGCCAAAGGGGGAGGTGGGGATGTGGTAAGAGAAAGAGAGAACAGCTTTACCATGCCGAAAGGCATTTCTCTCTGGAAAGATTCATCTTTCAAAAAAAGACAGGTGTGGTATTCCTAGGATTGCAGAAGTATGTTCTCTACGAGGGAAAGAAACTAGAAAGAAGGGCTTGTAAAAAACCCAAATACAGGAAAACATGAGCAATTTCAAACAGAAAATGTATTATTTCTGACACAAAAAATTGCATTTGTTTTGTATTTTGAGACACGTAGCATGTAAGGCAAGGGTTTTCACGCATTCCACAAACTATGCAGACCTGGATTTTCTGTAGGCTGTCAGGAAAATGCTATTTCTACAGGAAATAGTATTGAACACTGATTTTTTTTAAAAGCTAATACAAACTCTATCATAGGATTAGTGAGCACTGTTCCAGTAAGGGGGGAGCATTTAGGAAAAGACTGCTTGATATTTTAATCTAACAATTCTCTTTGTCACTTAATTCTGGATGTTAAATAAGATTGAAAAGTAGATCCTGACACTCTAAATTCAAGTGCAGATAATTAATACATTTTGTGGGAAAATCCAGAATGCTAAGGAATAAGTTATTTTCTGGTACTTCTGCACACTGATCAGTAATTGAATACCAGTGTTAGGTGAAAGTATTTTTACATATAAAATTGCTTTTCAAGCTTTTTCAGCAACTTCAGGCAAAATTTCCACTGACTTCCCTGAGTTTTCCAAGTTCAAATGCTACAGAAAACACTCCATCTTATTTGCAGACCATTGAGCTTTAAAAAAAATAAATAAATAATAATTTGAATAAAAGACAGACTACTCTCCATCCACTTACTATGAGGAAGTGTGGCATGACAGCTTACATCCATATGGCTAACTTGTCCTCCCTCAAAACTAGAGGGGTTTCTTCCCTACTGCATATTGGAAATAGTCACTAGCCTACGCTACCCACCTCAAGGCATTATGAGAAAGAGCCATGACTGCCTCTGGTCAAAATCACACCAGTAAACTCACTGAATCTGGAATCACTGGACAGTGCTGAAACACAACCCCCAGCCCTGCTACGTTTCTTAACATAGACACAGTCTTAAGGTCTAAACGGGCTATTGCTCCATCCCCCAGCTCCGTTCCAGTTAGCGCACAAGGAGACATGCAATCACTTCACATGGGTTGTCTGAACAACTGACTTGTGGACCTGTAAGCAAGGCCTTTTCAAAAAGACTGTGCTCTCAACTTTTTCTGAGCTCTCCCTGAGAGCGATATCATTTCTTGCAAGGTAGCATTACAAAAGTAACAAGGTTTAAGATAACAGCTTCTTTATTCATTACAGTTACTGTGAATATTCTACTTAGAATTATTTTCAGACTATCATATTAAAGATGTATTCAAGATGTGTGACTCCTTCCCACTCCGTTAAAAAAAGATGGGGGGAGAAATAAGCTGAGCTAGAACAGTTTGTGAAAATAACACATCTAGTACTGAAAAATCGCAAAGGCAAGAGCTACACATTTAAAATAACCTTTTTTAGTTTAAGAGCACAGATACTCTCTCTCATTTCCAGAAATAAGCAGGTGACCCTCCTACCAATTGTATGGCAAGTGCTGTCATGTTGCGATGTCCTTGGCTCTTTAAGAAGTGTACGTGCTCAATGTCTTGTAAAAACAGTTCTTGGTTGTTCTTGCTGCAAAAATTATTTGTTTCAGATGATAATTTCTCCTTTCCATGAACCCAAATCCAATTCTGTTTCAGTTAAATTCTAATGCGTCAGGAAATCTCCTGATTTCTACAGCCTGATAGAATTGTACTGACAAGATTCACTTGCCAAGGTAAAACATGCAATGCTAAGGGAATTAATAAGCAAGCATAGAAAAGGCTGGTAATATCATCTATTAAAGATGACACTTCTCTTAAAAGTGTTAAAGTTGCTTAGAACTCTATCAAAAACTGTTAGGCTGAATTTATTCCCACCAAAGGTGTTGGTCCAAGGCTTTTCTAAAACTTCACCAAGATGGTAAAGGCTGCCATGATCAAGCATTTCCCTGCATTTGCTGTTGGGACTGTTACGAGACAAGCTGCAAGCCAGAGATCCTACATTTTGCCTTCTCCCCAAAAGACAGTGATTCAAATATGTATTTCACATGAAGGTGCCACAAGAGATGGAAAGGAGCAGATTTGGATGAAGAGCAAAGGAGGACTTTCCTCCTGGAAAAGCCAACTCAAAAGCACAAGGAAGCTTTAAGGGGAAAAAAAGATAGAACTCTCTGGTCCTAACAAAAAGGATGTGAACTGAGAATCCAAAGCAGTAGACATTGGAACAGGGAAAGCAGCTAGAAGAAAAGTGAGAGCTTGTGTGTAGGCAGAGAGACAGATTGTACATGGATCTGAAGGAGGACAGATAGTGTTTTACACTGCTGAGTAATCCCAGAGTCACTTGTCCACAGAGGTACCTTTCTCAGCTGTACAATCGATTTAGGCTTATGGATAAAATATGACAAGTCTAAGAACAAGGAAGACAGAAGGGTGACTTTCCACATTCTTGGACTCCTGTAAGTCCTTCTAGTGTACTTTGGTGGAGGACATTTCTCACATTTCCCAGCAAGCTCTCAGCTCACAAGCTAAAGAGGCTGGGAGAAAGAGGAAGAAAGAAAAAAAAAAGGTAGTGATTTAAGAAAACAAACAAAATATTTATCTGAAGAAGAAATAGTTTCTTCATGGAAACAAAAGGCAAAGTCTAAAGGCTGTCTTCCTTCTCTGAACAGGACAAGTTACTTTATTATATACCATATATCACTGCAGTAAAAATTAAATACTCACAATGGTCTTAGAGTTACTTATATGGACAATCAAAACATATCAGATAGACTTCACTATTCAAAAGTTTTGGCTGGGATCTAATACCAAATGATTTATTAGTTAAGGATTCTTCATCTCTCTCCTACATACATTCAGAACTGGCTACGCTAAAAAAAGAAAAGGTGGGGGGTTGGGAGCGCGGGGAGAAAGTATGGGGTTTGCTGTGTGCATTGGCAGTCTGAACTACAACAGCACAAACTTACTACTCACGACACCATTTTTCCCCCTCTTAAGTACAACCCCTAAATACAGGGTCTTCAGCCAGCACCACTTTGTAACAGAACCTTAACCCTCTGTTAAGATCTCCCCATCCGCCCCCACTTTGGACCCTTCATTGTTACTTATTATAAAAGAGTAAATTTAGCTTATATCATTAGCTCGTCAGCTGAACACCGTCAGTCCGCTGGTAATGGTTCTGTGGTAAAGCCAACACACAATTGCTACAGCCTTCCTCCTACTGCTCCTGAATAAAGGTCTTTACGTGCTTCTCATTCTACTTGGGATCTTCTAGAGAAGTTAGGCTTGTCTTCTTTCTTTTTTCATTAATTACTTTCAGCTAAGACCACAGGTGACAGCTAAGATCTAATTCAGAAAGTAGCATTCCCGAGTTCAGTGAGATTTTTAGGAAGACATATCCACAGTAGGTCCTATTTAAGAATTCCAGTTTAGTAAGTTTAATTTGAAGAAAGTCTTAAAGCTGACTAGGAACAGAGGAACCACATAATGACTAGTATGCTAGAAATACTTGAAAATATCATGGAAGAGAAGATCCTTATAGGAAATCCTTACTTACTTTCAGCCAGTTATTAATTGCAGGCGTTTCTGCCCAGTTCTAATGTAACAAAGGTGGCAGGCACTATCATCTTAAAGTTTGTGGGACAGAATTATCAGTGCCATGACCTGCAAGACTCAAGGAAGGAATTTTTCATGCCTAATGATTCACTGTAAGAATATGTGAAAGACACAAAGAAACAAAGTATATTCCTCTCATCTACTTTTTCCTGTCAGTCACATTGTGGTGGACACACCTGCTCCAACTTCCTGGAGGTACCTACTTTTTTCCATTAATTATAGAGGGAAGTTAGAGAGCTAGCTTAGGCTAGACATCTAACTTGTAGACAGCAAACACTCTGTAAGGTAAACCCAGGCCACTTACATCCAGTTCTATACTGTGTGAGTATTTCCAAGCCCCTCCTAAAGCAACAGCACACCAAAAGCCACCTAGTTCTCCATCTGCGTTAGGTCAGGTGGTAGTTCTGCACTACTGACTTAGATTTCACTACAGACTGTCTACATACCCAAAAACCTGATATCCTGCATTACCTTGTTCTAGAGGAAAACATTATTCGTTCATCAGCACAAAATACAATTTGCCACAAAGACTGGTTTTAGCATTTCTTCACCTACACAGATTTAAACTTTTAAAGGTATTCTGCAAAGGTTGAGAAAATAAAGGCTTAAATTTACAGGAGAACAGAGTTAAGTAGTTTATGAAATTCAATACTTCACACAATTCTTTGTTACAAATTAACCTCTAAAACCTAGTAAGTCAAGCCTGTAAGACGTTCGAGTAAACCCTTCTCCCACCACATACCCCACCCTATTTCCTCTCTACTGCTATTAACCTGCAACTCAGTAGCACCTTCAAACAGATTTGTCTCAGCCTTTCGAGAGCAGAAGCTGGAAGCAATTTTCAACGACATTCAAATCAAACTGACTCTCACATGGAATTGTTATTGCTGACCCAAAGCCTTTTTTTATGTTAACTGTAAAAAGGAAAAAAAAAAGTAAGACTTCAACATTACTGATTACTGTTTTTTTAATCTTCTCTCCAATTGTTTGAACCAATCTAAACTAGCAACTGCCTGCCAAGTTTAATTGGATTTCCTTCAGTTTTATATGCCGCTGCATTTAAGCAAAAAGCACTATGGAAAAACTGAGTAATTCATGTGGTAATTGCTCATTGGACTTTCAGAGAATTACACTAGCAACATCACCACATATACTGATATTTAATCAAAGATATATTATGACGTACATGGAGCAGTTTTAAAAAAAATGCAATCAGAAACCTTTGGGAAGGCTGATAATCAAGATTTTCCCTCGCATTGTTCCTCACATTCGTCTCCTAGATATTCATCCTTTTTCTCCTTCCTCCACATACAACAAAATATTTACCTTTAGAAAATAAAGAACCCCTCAGAGCAGGCTTATTAGGCATGCTTTTGTCATACAACAGAGGAGCATGCTCCACCGTATAAATAAATATTATCTCAAAGTAAACACCTCCCACAAATGTGCTGACTGCATTTCACTTCTGCTTTACGATTCATTCTGAACAGAGGCCCATTTGCTACCTCCTCTACAAAGATTACACTGCAATCAAGGGCAGGCTCAGCACTGACCATCCCCAACCTGCCACTAGCCTCCCTCATTTCTCACACCTAAAAAAAAATCAAAAATGGACAAGAATGCTACAGTGAGAAAATCTACCACATGCACAACTCACTCTACATTAACATATCTGGATTAATTTACATTCAAAAACCTCAAGAAAGAGAAAACTTTTCTGTTGTGAACTTGACTTCCCATTTTACAGGAAATGGCTTATTCTGTCAACCTCTCCATTGCTTTTGGTAACCCCCAAAGCAACATCCTGAAGACGTACTTCTGTTCCTGAGTTATTATAGAGGCTACTGCATGTTCCCAATTCCACACACAGTGTGATGTTTTTTCTTAAATAACCTGACAAATCCATATGGTGTCTGATCCTCCTGGTACCACGGTCACTAGCCCAAAAAAATACACCTGCAAATTACTTGACTTCACCACCACCACCTGTAGGTAACTCTTTTCAGCAGCTATTTCCTACCCACCTCTCTCATCAGAACAGAGATATCTACAGCAAGGATAGATGTCCCAGGCCTACAAAAGGCAGGAAGGGGATGAACCTGAATCATTACCCTACATCATCACTACAATGTTGATTATGAGTGTTCTGAGCAGGGTAGAACAACAGTGCTCAAAACACTCAATGTTCCTGCTTACCCAGTCATACCACACCTCCCAGTCCAATGGTATCTGTTATTTTTCAAATATCTCCACAGAAGTAAAACACTTCAGTGACAGAGTATTGTCCAACCCAGAGAATGCTGCCAGAATTACCAAGTTAATAGACTGTTTCTGTTTTCAAAAATATCCAAGAAAAATGGCTTTGCTTTCTCTCTCCCACAAAGAGGACGAGAGAAAAGTACCTTTATTTTTAAATAGATCTCCAAAACTGGAAAGTCATGGCCAGAAACTCTAAAGGTCCAAAAATAAAACTGCCAATTTTGATTACTGCAGTAATAAAATTGCTTTATAGCATTTGTTTCACCAGTGTGTGTTTGTAAGTTGTTAGGGTTGGAGAAACAGTACACAGAATGTGTTAGTTAGCGTTTGCGTATAGATTCAAACCAATAACCTAGATTAGAATTTTCTATTAGAATTTACATTTAGTTTTCTTCTTTAAAACCACTCACACGGACATGCATGATACCCCTGTGATTACTGTCACAAAAAGCCACAATCGTGGCAAGTCTGTGATGTATAAGGAGGAATGGATGAAATATTCTAGACTTAGGCTTAAAGATTACTTCCTATCACGCATTTTTTAAGTTCTTAAGAATTCTCCAAGGGGTCAGGTAGCTAGGCTGATTGATTTCTATCAGAAAATATACAGAGTTATGCCTTCATAGGCATGAAAGAATATGTGGAACTCCAATCTCAACATGGTATCTCTTTCCACTTGAGATACTCCTATTTCGTTGAAGATTGAACACTCAAATTCAGAGGAACATCAAAAGGAACTCTGAATAAACGAATATTTCTGGTGTCAATGGTGCTAAGGGAGGACTGCAACCATATGCCCTGGGCAAGTTCAGCTCAGTTTTTTCGCACACGATTCTATGGATAGTCTGGCTCCCAGAAAGGAAAATTCTTTAGACATCAATTGTAAAGCAGCCAGCAATCCAACAAATACAACACAAAACCAGAAAAAAAACCCACCATGAATTTTCTAGCCATTTAATATAAAGAACTGTTGCACCGTTTAAAAACAGTAATGATTTTAATGGGAATTAAAACCTGACACAGCAATCCTCCTGAAGAAGCCCACAGATTGATTGATGCAACACTTTTCAATTGCCTCTGTTTTATACTAGCTAAAAATTACTACAGCATGATTTATACTGGAAGTAGAAAATCTTTCTAATTCTCAGGAAATATACAGTTGCCCCAGAAAGCACTTAAACAGTAAGATTCATTGCAAGTAATTTATGCATTTTGTAGAAGCATGACACATAGCTCAACAAAACGCTAATTTTGCACGGTTCCAGTCTGGGTTGTTTGAGGATCTATGAAGATTTTTATCATCCTTAAATAGCATGGTTCCTCAGTAAGTATCAAGTGCTGATTGACTTGTTATTTTTACAGAAATAATCACCTTACGGTTTGTATAAATACAAAGCAGTCTAAATAAGGAAAACTACTGTTACTTTTCATTGCATCAATATTTCAACCTAACATACACCTTACCTGGAGGATATTTTTGTGCTATCATTTTTGACACAATCAACGCTGAAAGATCCATCAAATAAATATCAGATAGAGCTGTTCTCTTTCTCTCAAAAGGCAGCCTTCCCTAGTCTTCTGCTACATACAAAACAGGATCTATTCTGACACAGGATTATCATTGGTTTAATCTCTACTTACATATATGCAAAGTTTATTATGTTAGCAGACTCAAATTCTGGCAACAACCTTTCAAACTCAGAAATGTGTCAGTGAGCAAGGGCAAATATTGAAATTCAGCAGTAACCAGAATGAAGAAAGCCAAACAATACTGAAACAAGTGACAAGCCCGTTGCCAGTTACGCTGCAGATACAGAACACTACATATGAATTGCCCCAAGTCTACAAACACGGCTTGCCTGAATTCTCTACCGTGGGTTTACTTTCCTACGGCAGGAATTTTACCACTGAAACACTGAGGGCTCATACCAGTGGAGTCTGCCTGCAACTTCTGATCCAGGTGCAGCAGACCTGCAGAGCATGAGGCCAGACAGCATCCTTGAGCATATGTGGGAAGGAGAGCATACTCCAGCACACCAAATGGGGGAAAACTGACAAACAGATTGATGGCGCAGCTGTCACTGTGAATCTACAGTGAATGAATGAGCTCTGAAGGCTGAGTTAAGAGACACACGTATGTAAGGTTGGGGGATAGCATCATCCTATACAGCAAGGAGGTGAGAGAAGTAGGGACAGAATTGTAACTGCTAAAGACCAAAGCCAGGACACACCAAAGACAGTATGAACTTTGCTACCAGGTAACAAGACTCTGCAAAAGCACCGCCACCTGAAATCACTGATGCAGCAAGAAGCAGAGTTCAAGCAGAAAGTGTGCATAAGCAACTAATCCAGCCAAGTAACTGTCAGAGTTTGAATGAAGAGCAGCTAAATAAATGTTCAGAAGATAGAAAACACTAGTACCCAAAAAAAAGAGCAGAATTTCCACAGACAGCTATTGAAAGATACATCCTCTACAGCTGAGTCTCTAGCTTATGGTTTTGTAGTGCCAAGAAGAATAGCATCTTAGCCACTACACACAAGAATAGGATACCACACAAGGAATAATAAGGTAGAATTATTGCTCTGGGACATTTTTCAAGGAGATCGCCATGACAAGCTGTTAAAAAAAAAAAAAAAAGGAAGGCAACAGCTTTAAAAAGACAGATGCTCATTTTCCTATAAATGGACTTTAAAATTTTTAGGAAAATTGGGCATTCTTTCCCAAAAAATATTTAGAAGACCATGCCATCCCTAGAAAAGATTAACAGTAATAGTAATACACCATTTAATTTTAAAATACATTTAACCCATTTTAAGGCATTCATGAGATATGACAGGGAAATCGTTCATTGGTTAAGGCCAAAAGCACCGCAAGGACCTAAAAGAACATTTTATTCCCTTTCCAGAGGGAGTATTTGTAGTTTTACGGAACAGAGAACAAGCACTTTTTGCAAAGCTTTTGGAGCACACGGAAAAACAGATAATCTTCATTCACATTCTTCCACGCACACTGTATACCTGGCTCGCAATACTAACCATTATCCTGAGCATTTTTTCACAGGTAAAGTTAACATATGATTTATTTTTTCAACCCTGGCCTTTTCTGCTTAGGGAGATAGAGCTTAGACACACTTGGAAGTAAAGCGCAAAGCCAGCTTTGGGAAGGCCAGAGGATTACCCATGTCTCTACAGATCAGCACTCCCTAAGAGCTGCTCTTCTCTCCTTCAGGCTGTTTCTTCTTTCCAGGCAAGGGGAACTAGGAAACCCCACCTGCACTTCCTTACCGATGTCCCCATTCAAGGTCAGGAAACCTAACAGAAAGAGCTACTCCTTTTCTTTCACCCCTCTCACAAGAAAATTTCAAGTTCTACGCACACACGAGCTCACTCACACTTACCCGGTGCAGCTCCTCGCAAGCAGCGGCCCTGGGGCCCTTCCAGCACAATCAGCGCTAGCAGCTGGGCACTGCCTTTTCTACAACTGCTTCTAATCAGCTGCACGGCCACAGCTGGGAAAACAGACTGCACCATGGCACCACGGGGTTAAAGGAAGCCCCGTAATAATCCAAAAGCTATCTACTTTTTTAATATATTTATTGTCCAATACAGTTCTTACAGGTCTGAATTTCTCATAACATAACGCTTCAGTCTTATTTCTGTGAAAAGCTTCCCAAGGCATTATGTCAGCACAAAAAAAGCAGGTGGTAGGACAAGAACCCCTCACCCAAGCATCTAAGAATTCTCCGAAGAAAGCCAAAATCATTAAAAGGGAAGCAGGTGCTCTCACAGACCCCCACAGCCCCTCTGAGCTATGCCTTATCTTCTCTTTTTTTCCACTGTGACCAGATCAAAACATCAAGAAGAAAGAAGATAAAAGAGACTTTGAGTTTTCGATGTTTGTACCTGAAAGTAAGTGCAACAACGTCATCAGGATTATTGATAGAAGAAACATTATGTTTACTGTTGAGAAGGAAAGGCAGCTCTTCGTAAGAGTGTTTTTGGTCACACAATACAAATAGAAGTTAAGATATTAACTTCTCTGATCCTTTGATTAGTTTTGACCATGAAGACAAAAGCAGGAAAGTGCATCATTGATTTTCTTAAATAATTTTAGAAACCTTTTAGTGCTATATAAAATAACATAACTGCTCTATCTGTGGTAGAAACTTAGAACTCATCTTTGTATCTGCTGGGGAAAAAAACTACCACATCCTTGGAAGTCCATCTGATGCCCAAAAGCATAAGAAACAGAGGGGATGAGAGTAGTCTCCTCTGTTCATTTCAGCCAATTCTGTGAGGTTTAGTTTGAGACTACATCTGTAAGTAGAGTTACTTGTTCATATCTCAGTAACTGCAAACATGAACCACATCCAGAGAACTGCAAAGCATAGTATGCAACAGCTCTGTATAGAGCTGGACCACTGCACCTTCTCAAAGAGGAGGTAGTTTCTGACAACACTTAAGAGTGATGCTCAGGATAACGTGAATTCCCTGGTGTCTCAAATTTTTGCTGCAGTCTTTCATCTTCCAGGAGCACTAACCGCATCTCTAATAGCATCAGCCACCTTTTCCTCAAAACTTGCAGGAGCACCTGACAGCTCTAATCTTCTGGCAGATCTCCAGACAGAATTCCCAACAATTACTCAATGCAATTGCACAGACCTTTTTTTTTTTACCAAACCAAAAAACCTACAGTGGTTTGGATCAAACCACCAGTTAAGGGCTGGTTTTCTCACCCTATCATTCTTCTTCCTCCAAAGCTGACAAAACTAAGTTCCACAGTACCTCCATGGATGAAGAAGATATCCTCTTAAACCTTTCCAAATGCCAGTGTCCTACATCATAGGCAACTATTACCTAACACTCACCCTGAAGGACTGCATACTCTTTCTAGTATATGCAACACTAACAGTTGTGTAAACTAACCCTTTCTAGTGTCTCCAGTTTTTTCCAGCAGAAACTCTTAAGAAATGGTATCTGAACTTGCCAATAATCTGTTAGTTTACACAGTTAGTGCTTACTCTAGTTACAGTGAAACACCACGTATCCAGCAATACACAGAAGTTTATTGTGGCTATACAGTTATTTATATCGACCAAACTCGGCAACAGCAAAGAAATCACATTTCACATTTTTCCATAGAAACTAGTGCCCATTAGAGGCAGTTACACTACTTTTTTATTTGCCTTTCATATTCCTGCGCCTTCCAATGAGGTGTTCTATTTACTATGTGTTGGTGTAACATTAGTTCTTATTTTAGTCCTCTTAATGAGGAGATCAAGAGAGCACAGCATGGAAAGACACTCAAGTGGCTGGAAATGGAGCTCTGGCAGGTTACGGCCTTCTGCTGGACACTAAAGGACTCACTAATCAGAACTGTTTCTTTGTACTTTGGGCACAGTAAGTCCAAAAAATCTGTGTTGCTCTCCCAACCTCCACTGCAGTTGGACAATATTCAGAAATTAAATTCCCACCAACTTTACAAAAATAGGCATTCACATACAATAGAATCGTCCTACTACTGTTTGTGCTGCTGCTTCTTCTGTATCTTAACTAGAAAATGAAGTCCAGGGAAGGGATGTGAAAGACTAAGAGAAGCTACAGCTGCTTCTTTCTCTGGAAAAGGTTTGATCAAACTCATATGTTCTTGGATCCCACAGAACCCAACTGTCACCTAAGCCAGAAGAGGCCATGTTTCCAAGTCTCCACAGTTTAGCTACCCATGGAAGTGGTTTGTGTTCCAGTGCCAGCTTGTGTTGTGTCAAGGGATGCTGATAAACTTTCGGCCTCAACCGCAGCTCCTGTCATTTGTGAGTTACAGCCCAGCATACCGCACTTAAATAACTTACTACTTCAGCCACTGAGCCAAAGTGATTCAAACCTATTTCTAAACAAATTATTGACGACTACTCTTGTGCCTTTTCATGTCTATGTCCCATCTGTTCTCAAAGTAGTGTTAGGAAAAAAACAAGCTCAGTAGCAGAGGTCAATGTGATTTTATTTCTATACTTGATGTCTACTTGTCAATCTAAAAAAACAAGCCCAGAGTTTCAGAATACAGTTTTGTGTCTCATCCATGTATCTCAATATGATCTCAGGAAATTGGTATTCAGTGGAGGTCCCACTGATGTAGAAGGTGGTGGTCTAACTTAGGCTCAGAAGACAGATTTCCCTAACCCCTCGCTCCCCTAACTACAAGCTGTCCTCTATATTTGATAAAAGAGGAATTGTGTGAGAAGACTGAAACAAACACATTCTGAGCTTTGTCTCGTACACGTCACATTCTCAAGCTCCACTACCTCACATTTCAGACAGAGAGGTATTTAAAAGAGATTAGAAAATGTGGACATTCAGAGAGACACAGCTATTACTCCTTAAGTATGCTTATCATACACATATGTAACAAATTTTTATATATACAGTACATGTATTTAGATAGTTTTAGTGTATAAACATGTATATACAGGTCTATAAAATCCTCTAACAGAGGCTGCACCAGTTCTCGATACCTATTGGGTGTGTCGTTGGGCTTCGCACAAAGGTCAGAATCAGCAGTCCTGTGCCAGGAACCCTACATCTTCCAACAGCCTCATAAATCCATAATTTGCCATTTGGCTCCAGTTTCTCTCCTGCCTGGGCTCTCATCAGTTCTCTCTATGCATTCTTTTGTTAGCAGAAGTAAATAGACAAGAAAAACCACAGAGGAAATTCAACTCATCTGTTGTGCACTCCCACTTCTGGAATCCTAATCCGCTGGGCTGCCCGCCCCATGAGCAAGTGCTATAGCAGTAATGTCAAAAGGGGTGAAGCACTTCTACGTGGCATTCAAGTCATTCGACGAGAGAGTTGGATGCTGCCCAACTCAGAAGCAGGTAACTCCTGGGAGTTTGGGACGGTTGGACTAGATGATCCTTGAGGTCTCTTCCAACCTTAACGATTCTATGGTTCCTTTTTACCACATCACACTTCAGATACAGCCTGTTTTGATATAAGGCAGTGGTGTATTTTTTTGAATAGGCCAAGCACCACACTTTAGCAGTCTTCCTCTTGCTGATTAACCTGCCACATGAATTTTCTCATTGTCTTTTTTTCTGAAATACTAATTTTAACAGATTTCCCTACAGACTGTATTTTATTGAGTAGCTATTTTCCCTGAAGGGCTAGCATTTTACCTAGTACACTGACATACAATCAGCGTAACCACTGCAAGCAGAACTCTGCAAACACCACTTAAAGCGTATTGTGCAAAACTATAATGTGGTGAAAAAATTCCGTTACAAGTCAGACCACACTCTCTGAATAGCCACATCTTTACATAATGTGTGAATAAGGGTATAGATTCATCAAACAGTGTTAAGTAAACACATTAACAGAAAAAAGCTTATGGGAACAGTCTAGACCTTATATTTATAATAGTGATTTTCTGCTGTGAAGAGGTCTAATGTGTTTTTTGATCTTATTTTTGCAAAACCTCCGGTATTATTCATTCCAGTATTAAAGCAGAAACGAGCACTTCATTACATAGTCTTAACCATGCTTCCCTTCTGCCAATAATATCTAAAGTTCAACGCACTACAAATATTTGAAAGGCATCAATCATATTTGCAAAAACAATTTATCAGGCCCAAAATATCCAATGTGTTAGTCGCTTTTTCTATCAAATTTCATGTGCTGCAAGAAACAGATTGTACTAATCACCTTATCAAAAATTTACTGTCAGTTTATAAATACATTAATCAGGACTATTTCGCATGTAAGCAAACATACTGGGTTCAAAACCCAAGCAAATTACAAGCAAACTCCAATAAATTACAGCATAGCAGTCTCCCCTTTCAGAAGTCTGAAGACCATATATCAGCTATTGTCCAAGATCTTCCTTCCCACATGTCTTAAATACTCAGCTTTCCTTCCACATTTTACACATACAGACTTACGTCACAGCATACATAAAATGAGACAATTTAGTAAAAACAACTATAAGTCATTATGATCAGATTTTATCCCCTAACTCAACAACAAAATCTCAAAGTATACCTAACCATTAACAATTAGGTAACTGCAGAAGAGACTTGCATGAGAAGTTCCTCACCATGAGGTCTCAGTAGAATGAGGTAAAATATGATATGTGAAAGGATCCTTCGTGTGCCGTCCTCCTATGAAGCCTCTTTCTTCTCTTTCTTCTGTAACTTTTCAGATATTTCAGCTCATTTAACCTCCAAGGCCACCTGCATCTTAGCGAGGCTCTCGCTTCAACCTAACACTCTTCCTCTTTCCTTGCACTGCTGCCTCTCCCTTACATTGCTTCACTGTTACCAGAATCACCACCTTATTCAGAAACTTCTCCACATCCCTTCAGTAGCAGCTTTATTCTCCTCTGAGTTCTCAAATGCAATGTTAGTCCCTCCAATATTTAGCCATACTCTACCCATCAGATCTAATTTTTAACCACACATTCATCTTTGTTCATCCATGAAAGCAGCCTCAGCTTATCCCTCCTCAAAATGAACCTTCTACCTCCTACAGTGTGGACAGCAAACCCCTGAAATAAGCAAGTACAGGACCCACTGCGATGACTGCTCCTGACTGACCAGGAACCAGCTTGTCACTCCCTCCCTCGCCCACCAGTTGTCACCCTCCTGTTGTACCTTCCTTTGCAGGTGGTAAAAGCTCCCATTAGGCCACAAAGCACTTTGCAAAACAAAGTCCTGGGTTCGTTGTCCTTGCACTGCTACTACTGCTGTGTAAATCTGAAGCAATGACAGGGCATGTGAGGTAGTCCCTGTGCTGCTGAAGGAGTCTCCATTACAGAAGATGAAGATGTGAGAAGTTAACACTTGAGAATATGCTTACCATCCCCTTTCATGCGTATGCAACAGAGGCACAGAGAGGTGTGACCTCAGTTTATAAAACATCTGATGGTACAATCTCTGAGCCTGTGCAAACCAGACGTATGCTACGTAACAGAAAAAAAAAACCAAACAACACGTTTATACACACATGCATATATATGCAGGGGAGACCTTATTGCCCTCTACAACTCCCTGAAAGGAAGTTGTGGCGAGCTGGGGGTTGGCCTCTTCTCACAGATAACTAGTGACAGGACGAGGGGGAACAGCTGCAAGTTGCGCCAGGGGCGGTTCAGGTTGGAGATGAGGAGAAATTTCTTCTCGGAAAGGGTGGTCAGGCATTGGAACGGGTTGCCCAGGGAGGTGGTGGAGTCACCGTCCCTGGGGGTGTTTAAAGAAAGGTTGGATGTGGTACTTAGGGACGTGGTTTAGTGCGTAATAGGTGGTGGGGGGACAGTTGGACTGGACGATCCTTGAGGTCTCTTCCAACCTTAATGATTCTATCATTCTATGATATATGCATTCCTAGTTAGCCCATATTTCATGCACTATTATGGCTGACTCCACACTTTTCTTCATAGTGTTTGTATCTTCATCTGCACCGGAATCAATCAGCTTCAGTCCCTGCAGTTCTGTTAGTTTTTATCTCTCTCTTTTATTTCTAAAACTGGCTCCTGGTGGCCTGTATAAATAAAAGCAGCATTTTAAAGGAACAACAGATTTATAACTTTAATAAGACTGCCCTCCTTCCTGCATTAACTCCACAGTAATGACAAATCAGGTTAAGCAAGCTGGTATCAAATCTGAAGCCAAACATGTTTTTGAGCCAAACCTTAATTCTCTGAAGAGCTTCAAGTTTATTTTCAAGATGTTAAATTATTGATAAGGAAAATCAATTCTTTTTCCATCTCAGGCAATGTCATACAGTCACAGTATATCCAACAATAGCTACAGTAGCTTTTCTGTTTTATTAACTTCACAACCCTTTGAAATAAAATTACCTACCTTTTCCTCTTTAGAATCCAGATAAACAGTCACTGCAGACAGCTTCACAGCTTCTATTAACTTCAGATGGGAATAAAAGATTTGTCTGAAAACCGACTGTCAGAAACAGACAAAAAACATTTGAGATCTGCAAACTCCTAAGTTTGTTTATTTAACCAATATCATTAAACATAGACATTTCAGCAAATAAACTGCAGTGCATTCTGATCTGACAATAAACAGCTTCCTCAAAAGATCTGAAATAATAACATTCCATCCAGAGAAACAACAGAAGAATCGCAAACAATCCTGGGAGAAACAGGCAGATGGCAAGAAGAGTTCTTTGTAAGCAATAACCTTCCTGGCACAAAACACTTAGGAGTACCTGCGTACATACTTTTGCTTAGACTTGTAGTTCCATGGAATAACAAGTTCTTTCAGTCCCAGTGATTTTATTAAGTTTGTGCCTCCTAGCATTGGCTATCTTGGGCACAACAAAGGGTAAGGTGATGTAACCTTCTGTAAAAGTATCCCAACCACCACAGTACGAGATACCTAAAAGGAGAAAAAATGGTGTTACCAATCTTTCCTGCTCTCAAGTAGAACAGCAGTAATGAGTAAGTAATTATTTAAGAAGGAGCAACAACCACCCTCATGCCCTATCCCAAAAATACCCTAACCATCAGTTTTAGGACTTAATGATGTCGCACAGTGAGTTAATGGAGCAGTCTCTTGAGCTTTCCTGTTGAAGACATCCAGTTGGAAACATCTGGTGACCTATACAGACCAAGGGAAAACTGATTCTCCAGGTCAGTTAGTTACTGTGCTTCTCCCATTGGGCACCTCAGCCTACAGCCACTGTATTGTTGGGCAAAGTAAAACAGTCTTAACAGATAACAGTTAACAGCTGTGTACAGCAAACAGAGTTTGTCCCCTGAACAGCCTCCCTGTGAGGACACCCTCCAAGAGTTTTGTGCCAAATGCACAAAATCTGCTCCCGGTTCTCTGATGAGCGTCCCCAGAACAGAGAAAAGCAGATTCTTTCCTGCAAGCGATGTGAGCCAGCGATGCTGCGGCTCCCAAAATGTTCCCAGATGAGACCATTCAGCAAAAAGAATGCAGTTGCAATTAACTACTGAACAAGCTAATGCACATTTTTTGAGAAATAAAGCGTCTCAAAAAAAAAAAAAAACAACCCCCCACGCTACCCAGTTCTAATACGAAACCCATGATCACAGGATCACAGAATCACTAAGGCTGGAAAAGACCTCTGAGATCACCAAGTCCACAGGCAAGTAACAAGTATCTCTTCAGTCAGCCACAATTCAAACCTAAGGTGCAACCCATAGCAAATACCCAGGCAGGAAAACAATTGAGAAACATACTAAACCCCTCAACATACAGCGGAACTCATTTCTTTGTTATACCTAATTCTTTCTAAGCTTTAATTTCCACGGTACTGGTTCTGGCCTGAGTAAATGGGAAATTCACCGTGGGAGGAGGCTTACCCAAGAGCTTTAAGAGCGCGCACACGCCTAGGCGAAACGCAGCCATTTGCAAGAGGTAAATAACAAATATCTGCTGCTTTCCCTTCTTTTCCTCACTAACTGCTATCGCGCACGCTGCCTCCCTGCCCGCAGGCCTGCTCCCCGCCCCCGAGAGGGGCAGCGCGGCGGGCGGCGCGGCCCCGCGGCTCCCCGCACCCTTCGCCCCGGTGCCCGCCCTTCGGCGGACCTCTCGCCCAGCGCTGCGGGAC
>VWZZ01001702.1:530838-547701 GCA_013399095.1 Psophia crepitans
GGCCGCTGCCGTCGCCTACCGGGCACTGCGGCACCGAGGGGCTGCCGCCGGCCAGGCCTGCGGGTGCTGTGTGGCCGCCTGGCTCCTCAACCCGCTGCCCATGGCTGTCTCCAGCCGGGGCAACGCGGAGGCCCTGGTTGCGCTGCTGGTGCTCGCCACCCTGTACTGGGTGGAGGTGGGGAGCGTGGGGAAAGCCGCCGCGTGCTACGGGCTGGCTGTGCACATGAAAATATACCCGCTGACCTACGCGCTGCCCATCGCGCTGCGCCTGCGGTGCGGCGGGGAGAGGGCGGTGGGCGCGGCGGGGGGCAAAAAAGCGAGGTGCACGTCTGTAGGGTCCGTCTGGCAGCTTTCTGTCAAGGCGCTGAACCACGATGTGCTGCTCTTCGGAGCGGTTGCTGGATCTGTGCTGGCCGCTTTGACGGTTGGGTTTCATCGCCTCTACGGCTGGGAGTTTTTGGAGCATGCCTACCTCTACCACCTGACCAGGAGGGACATCCGTCACAACTTTTCTCCCTATTTCTACATGCTGTACTTAACTGCAGAGAGCAAATGGAGTTTTGCCCTTGGGCTCGCAGCTTTCCTGCCCCAGCTGCTTTTGCTCCTGGTCACATCCGTAGCGTTTTACAGAGACCTCGCCTTCTGTTGTTTCCTGCACACTGCTATTTTCGTGAGTTTTAACAAAGTGTGCACGTCCCAGTACTTTGTCTGGTATCTCTGCCTTTTGCCCCTCATAATGCCTCGTGTTAAGATGTCCTGGCGTCGTGGCGTACTGCTGCTCTTTCTGTGGTTTGTTGGACAAGGCCTGTGGCTTGCTCCTGCGTACTTTCTGGAGTTTAAAGGTTATAACACTTTTTTACTTATATGGTTGGCAGGCTTGCTTTTCCTTTTTATTAATAGCTTCATACTCGTTCAGATTATTTCACATTATCAGAAAGAAGCACCAGTCATAAAAAAACTCAAACAACAGTAATAAACATTTCGAAATCTAGAAACAGCGCTACTGTCTTTGGTAAGGCTGTTTGTACAACCAGTGCTGTAATATGAATGCGCGTACGTTGTACTAAAGCAGGTTCCGTGTAAATGGTACTTCGTCAGCAACATGAGGGCTCTGATTGGCCTTAACTGCCCCGAGCAGCCCCGGTCCTGCCCTGGGCAGTGTCTGCAGGCGTACGTGTCACCCGCATGGACCCTGAAACCGCATCGGACCTTTCTCTCCAGCACTGTCTCCAGCCCTGTCTCCTGCGGCTCCTGATGAGACTCCCTGGAAGGACCCTGGACCAGTTCATCCCTTACCACGTCTGGGGCCGTGGGTGGATTCTGTTACCAGCCTTCACCTGCCACCTCCAGACGCAGCGTGACCGTGCCCTGGTCGATGATGGCATGGCATGTGCTGGGGTTACCTTCAGCTCCTGCCCGTACTCCTCTGGAGCAGCCCCAGTCTTCTTACTCCCTGGCACCCTTTGTCTCACCTCACCTGTCAAGGACTGCACTGCCTCTATCTAGGAAAGCACAGCAGGTTTTAAAGGGATCTTGAAGTTTCATTGTCTTGTACATTCCAGTAGCTGGGTGGGGTGTTTTGCAGGGGTTAAGCTAATGAATAAATGTAAGGCGATCACTTCATGTGTACACTGGGATTGGTTTTTTCTTTTCCTTTTACAGTACTAGTTACACAGTGTTTGTGGCCTGTGCCTGGTCTTTCTTCACTGGGGTAGGAAGACAGTGGTTATTTCATACAAGTCATTAATTCCTTTAGAGTTCAGATATGTCCACTCATCCAGACACTTATTTTTGCCTTTTCAGTGCTGTTTGAATTTTTGGACGGATTTATTCCCCTTGCCATGGAGGAAGGTTTTTCCCAAATACCTGTCTTGGATCACAGAGATGTATAAAGCAAAGATGTTTGTAGTTCCTTGCTGCCACAATCTAAAAGAGGCCACTGCTTTAAACTGCAGTTAACTAGCAGTTATTGTGGATGTTAACAGTAGCAAATCCAAGAAGTCACAGTACAGCTGGAGTGGCACCTGTCCCCCAAAAGCACTAGAGTTTGTACCAAAAAGTAATTGGGAGTGTAGTTTCTCAGTAGTTCGATATCTCTACTATTAAAAAAAAATGAAAAAGAAAGTGAAAGGAGCCGAGAAGTGGAACAGTTGCCAGAAGAAAAGGAAAGTTTTAAAATAGGAAGCCCTACAACCTGTCAAGAGGAGTTTTTTTATTCCCAGATGAGGCAGGAGAAGATGCAGAACTGAGTGTCAGGTGGCAGTGAGAGGAGTTGGCAGTCATTTCGGACTCAGTGCTCTCCAGAATATCCTGTAAGAGGTCAGGGGTACACAGCCCTTGACAGAGGTGGAAACCGGTGATGTATTGTTAAATAAAATTTGGAGTGTAAATAGTCATATGCCAAATTAAGAATTGTCATATTTGCCTCAGCTTTTAGTTACATCCTGAAAAGCGAAACCCTTGGTGTCTAACATGGAACAGAGCTTCAATGCAAAATAACTTGGACCACTTGGTGGAATTTCCAGTGTTGTCAGTGGAAAAGGCTGTGGCCAAGTGCATTTGCCTCCCAGGTTGATGCTTGCTATCTGTACCCCCTCTCCGAATTGCGCAGCCTTCTGAGGCAGCCCTCTGTCCCCACGCTGCAGTGGCTCCCTGGCTTTTTTACACACAGGGGTTTCTTTCCTGGGTGTAGTTCTACCTCAGGAGGCTGAATTGCAGTGGGTTGAGTCTGGGTTTTTTTTCCCATTGTTTCTCGGTCCCATTGAGGTGGGTATGTGAAAAGAGAGGAAGTTCCAGAGCCCCATGCGAAGAGCCAAAGGGCATGTTACCAGGAGGTGTGACACTGTCCTTACACCGATATGGCCCAGTTCAGCCGTTCTGATGTTGGGAGGAGGGATGATTTCCCCCCTCAGAGCGGCATGGGGCCCTTCTGCTGCCCAGCTGGGAAGGCAATCTGGTTTCCCCCACTGATCTGCACTCACGCTCGCCTTCACATTGTGAAGATCCTGCCAGCCTCTTCTTTGCACATGCAGAAATTGGACAAGTCAATGCATGTTCTTTTGACAAATTGTCTTGGTTTTTTGGGCAGGTCTTGCGGATGTGGCACCGATTTCCTTCCCTGGCTTTGTCTGGGGTGAAGGAAGAAAGACCTGTAGCACCAGCTTGTCTACATCTTCCACGAGAGGTTAATCAGCCAAAAGACTGGTGACACAAGCCGCACTCACACACAGTTTAGTTTTACATTAATCACCAAAATGTTTGTGTGCTATGAGTGCATGAAGAGAAAGTGTCCCGTGTGGTTTTATTTTCCAAGATGGAGTTGTGACATGCCCAGTTAGTGTTTCACCAGAGGACTGAAAAGGCTCTTCTATGCCGGTACCTCTATTCACCCCATCCCAGCGCGCAGGTGATTGCTCGTTTTCCCTTGCAACTGATCTGTTACCTGTTACACATTTTTGTGTTGCAAATAGCATGTTTTCTTCCCCCAAAGCAATGTCTCATATCTCTTTAACAGATCTAATTATGCTGTTTCCAGGCCTTTCCACTCCCCTATTTTTTTTCCCTCATGTTGGTGAAGAAAGCAAATAAAAGCCAGAAGGCATTTCACCTTCAAAAGTCTTTCCCAATAAAAGGCATTTTGAGTTACTGTGTTCATGACAGAATCGTAATGTTGTTCTTTAGGTAAGAAGTAATTTCCTTATGACAAATACATTTTCGATTCATCAACAGCTAAACCATTTTGAGGCCTTCAGAAGGCAAGTTGTGTAGCAACAGGGACTGAAGAGTATCTTCCCTTTGCAGGTCAATAGCAGCCCTTCAGCAGTGATTTGACAAAATCGTGCATAAATCGGTTTTTAAAAGGCTTTTACACAAACTTGGATTTCCAGGCATCAATTTAATAATCCTGTATGAGTCCGTCTTCTTTTACAGTTGTTGTTTTGTAAGTAAGCTAGTCACCCAAATGTGTTTGGGATTTAGAAATAATTCGGTGACTCATAAAAAGCTGGATGGGAGAAGTGAACTGAAAGAGATGAACAGGAGAGATATTTGAGGGTTTAGATCTTGCAAATTGCTTTAGATAGTTAAATGGAATTGAATAACTTTATTCACTGATAAAAAGCATTGAATCAAAATAATTGTAGCTGAGTGCAGAACAAGTTATAATTCATGAACAAGTCATGATGATTAATTATAACGCCCTTAAAATTTACCAAATTCATTTCCTATGGAACATTTATTGCTTTTGATGGTGTTCAGATTCTTTTGCTTAATAATTTTATGTCCATTTATCTTCTGGTAATTAGGAACTGAAGTGTCTGAATGCTAGCTTTCCTTCCCTACCCTGGCTTATGAAATTGTAACGCTGTTTTTTTTTTAAAAAAGGTTGAAGTGCCCAATGAAATGTGTCTCATTTGCACTGAAACCAGCCCTGAAGTGCAAGATGTGAAAGGCGAAATGAAAAGAAGAAAATGCTTATCAAGACGAATAACATTTTTGCCTTGCTTTTTACACCACAAGTCTATAGCCCAAAGGCTCGTGGCTGGATTCACAGGTGACTTTGGTCAAAGCTTGAGCATTTAACAGTGATTTGCTGTAACATTTATAAATGGAATTACTCAAATAACAAGGTAAACAAAAGTATAATAATAAATGGTTCATTGAGTTTTAGTACGAACATGCTGAATTGCCATCTCTGACACAATAACCATGTGCAGGGTCCGTGCTAGGTAACTGCCCTGCCCATGTTCCTAGCATTGTATCGATTCCTGTAATAGAAAAGGCAGCAATTATGTGCTCTAAACTGAGCTCATCACTTCTCTTTTTCAAAGAAACCTTGAAGCTTTTATATTTAACAGCGAGGGGGAACTCCCAATATTTTTTCCTAAGGTTTTATAGAGAAATTAAATGTTAAAGACAGTAAATCATGAAAAACTGTTGCCTTTTTTTAGCTGAGAAGGGTGAGGAATCTATTTTTAAAAGGCTGCAGGAATGCTTAGTGAACACATGGAACTAAAAAAGTATATTCTTCATGTATTTCCCAAACGCAGCTGCAGAGTGCATACCCTGGTGTCAGCAGCATTATGGAATACATCCATCCTGAACATAGGACTCATCCTTTACTCAGGCTGAAACCCAACCAGTGATGCAACTTGCTTGCTCAAGGACAAATTTATGTGCTCTATGTGCACAAGTCTAAACCTTTACCTCCACACACGCAGACAAAAAGTCCCTGTCAAAACACCTTTCGGTAACGGATTTTTCAGGGCTGCCCTCTCTAAAACAACTTTCTTAAATGTTTTTTGCATTCAGCACCCAAAATCTCTAGTGACTCTAAAACCCGTATCACATACATTTCGATGCACGTGAATAGTAAAAGGGTATGCAGTATGGATCTTGCATTGTAACAGACACATTCAAGAACCAACTAATTCTAACTGTATTTGAAGGTGCAGATTTCACCAATATCCAGTATCCCGATTTCTTTGTGGCAGCAATCAGCACTGGTCATGTTATTTGTGTAGGGCCTTGCTTTAGTCTTTATGCATGATGAATGAGGTCAGAGACCTACATTTTGTATTAGTAAAAGTATCGCAAAGGTTAAAATGCCTCTTGATGAAGCAGCACCATTGTTGCTTTTGGGTTTGTTTTGTTTCGTTTTGTTTAATTACATTACTTTTCTGTGAGGACCTTAATAAATCCATGCAATCCATGCATTTGTTAATACCTTTTAAGTCTTTTTCTCGTTGGACACTGTCCAGTATATGCAAAGAAGACCACAATTTGTCCTTTTATACTGGTGTAAATCAATAGGAACTTATTTCAGCAGAATTCCTCATGCCTCTCTTTTCTGGCACGTGCTGAGGCAGACATGGGCTTCTGCAGAAACGAGAGGCTGGTCATTGAAAGCAATCTTACTTAATGCGTAGATAAAGCGTTAGCTTCAGCCTGTTCTTATTCTTAGAGCTGAACTTTGAGTCTTTAATGTTCTCTTCAGATAACACATTTCATAGCTTGCACATAAAGAAATGACAGACCAAGAGATCCTCAGTATTTCCTGGGGAAAATGGGGGAAGCAAGCTAGAACATCTGTAGAAGAAATTTCAAAAGGAAATGTCTGCATCTGATTATATATGAAGTTAGAACTTCAGCCCTGGAAATCAGCTGAAATGCAGGCAAATTGAGCAGTAAGCCCGTACTTTGAAGCCTACATTATTTATGTGAAGGGTATTCTGTCAAGTGTGTTTCCCCTTTTTACAGGGAAAATGGGATCTTGATAGCAGTTGTCAGGCTGGGTGAACATAAGTTTGCTCCCTTCGCAGTATAAGGGGGTCTGTCAGATCCTACAGTAGCACTCATGGAGTTGTACAGGTGTGGCCTGTAATAGGTTGTTAATCGGCAATACTGTTGGTGTGGCAAGAGAGTTTTAGTGAGCAGTCACTCTGAAACTGCTTCTTGAAGGTTAAACCAAGTGAAATTTGATTTCTGCTTCGCAAGTCAGCAGCTGTGTTAATAGAGATGGTACTGTTTTGACAGTAATTTTCCAAGGAGAGCTGCACTCTCTGGCCCATATGCTTCCATTCTGTGCAAAAGAACATTAATTCAAATCCCCTGGTGATCTGACAGTCAACATTTTTTTAATCTATCCCATGTCCCTCCCACTGATCCAATAGATTGAATTAGCCAGAAGCAGGCTCAGAAAATGAAGTGGAAAATAAAGTATGATTATCCTTCCTTTATTTTCCACACTGTATAGTGTGACTATGTTGAATAATTAAGATTACCTTTTGGAACACAGTCCCATTGCAGCTAGGTGTTACAGTACGTTGTTAGTATAAGGTATTTTACCCAGATGCACCCAAGGGAAAATTGACTGAGTGGGCTACATGGACTTTTGCCAAATGATACTAAAGCTACTGGTAGTTTGTGTCACCTTCAATATTAGCACTATTTAGCGGTATCTTGCTGTTGTAACAACAATATAACAACTAAAAAGTTAACCAAAAATAGCAATACTTGTAAATTCTAGTTTGAAGCTTCTCTTACTCACAGAGTTTGGAGGACACACGTAGCCATAAACTCACTAAAGGAGAACAAAAAGCCGTATCACGCAGCATTAATAATTCATTAATTATGGTTTCTTTCTCACAGCTGACATCCTCCTGAAGAAAATAGCACCTTTGGGTTTTTATACACAGTTTGGAAATTCACATGAGTAACAAGTACTTCTCCACCTTAAAACTGTCAGATGTGTTTGAAAATAGATTTTAATTACCATTAGCACTTCCAAGTTTAGTCCTGGCAACATCCAGCTTGTTAGTTCCAGCAGTACAGGAACTGAAGTCATGACCAATTTTCCTTCATGCTCTAATAAACTGGTTGATTAAGTATAAGAAAGTTTGTTGCTGGAAGTGAACCAAATGTTGTTTGTTCACTGGAAAGAAATGCTGCATGGCTGGGGCCAAAATTTACATGTGTAGGATGGAGCAAAGTGATCAAGAAACAAGGGCAAGAGTGAGGCCTCAGAGACCTTGACTATTGTCTTGTCTCTGCCACTAATTTATCCTTAACAAATGATTTCAGCTTGCTGTGCTGTTTGCCGCTTTTGATTGCTTGATCCATTTAAATCACAACTTATTCAAGCCATGATGTCTCTCCCAATCCATTCCTGTGACAAGCTGCCAGGAAGTGATTGCAGTCTTGTTTGAAACAGTTGTGAGCCTCATTGTTACTAAACCGTAAACACTTAACTAAAGACATTTTAATTAAAAAAAAAAAATCAAAATCCTTTTTTCTTTTTTTTTCTGGCATATATTTAAACCTTTTCTGCGAGATATGTTAGGTTCTCAGGTACATTCCAACACTGCATTTGTGTGACAGGGTGGACTAGTGCTGAAGCTAAATGACGATCTGGAAGCAAATTAACACCACTCATGGTGAAAAAACTAGACAATTAAGAAAAATCATTTAGAAAAATTATAATGTAGTTGATACCACAAGTAAATAAGATTTTATTATTAGTGATCTGCTTAGATTGTATTGGAAGCTCATATTGAAAACGTATTAGGGAAGTGAAACCACAGACAGCTCTGCAGCCTGTATAAATAGTTGCTGTTTCATCAGACGTGAGAGAGAATGGCTGAAGAACTATTTCTGTGTATTCCCAAAACATCCTGTACTTTATGCTGTTATACAAGAAAAAGTTACTAGTTGTGCGGCACTATGAAGGCAAATTATAATTCTGTGTTCAGAGACAGGTGAAAAAATGAATTCTTTCACTTTGGTCTTTCTCCAAAGCTTTCGCTTAAAGATGCACAGACTACCAAAATGAAATCCGGACCAGATGTGCTCTGCCAGAAGTAGTTACAGGGAGCTCTGAATTTGCGTCAGCCTTCTGAGCTCCTCGAACAAGTGCGTGCTCAGTGCTGGAGGCTGTAGGTGGTGGGACTGCGCAGATGAAAACTTCCCCATAGTGTGCAGAAAATAGATTTTTTCTGTGATTTTTCCAACCAGATGTTGCCTTAATCTCTACTGTAATAGCTCTCTCTATATATGTGTATATCTCTGCATATCTGTCAATGTGTTAAAGATACATATATATCCTATATATACATCTGCAATAGTACAGCAGCAAGTTCAGGTACTTTGTGCCCACCCCAACTGGAGAAGCATCTGTTAAGGGTATAAGGAGAGGCCCCTTTTGGGTTACAGGGCCAAGTCAGGCCCTTTACCAGGACATATCAATAGCCTGAGAGCGGAGATTTGCTGCTTAGCAAAACAGATGATGACGGCCACCGATGTGTTACTTTATCAAAGAGGAATTCCAATTGCATTTTAGCAGTGGAGGCAGGCGTGACTGTATATGCAAAATGAGAAGAATGCAAATAAATATGACTCAGAGCGAAAATTCATTTTCCTTGTATTTATTTCGTACATAAAGCCAGGTCTAGAAAGGTTAGAAGTCTAGAATTAAGTGTCAGTAGAGACAACTGATGTGAAGACTGAGCAATGGTTGATCCTTCAGTAAGAAATGAGCTTGACACCAGCCCTGGTTCCCTTGTTAAGTATGTTCAGAGAAAAAACTCACACATTACGTACTTTATGAATTTCATTACACTCAGAATAATCTCTACATCAGTTGAGGGCTTGAGTTTCTTGGATTGAACTCCTTCTGGAAGGATGGGGTAAAGTCCTCAACTCTCCCCTACAGAGAACTGGGTCATTGTAAATTCCTGAGTATTGCAAATGGTGAATGAATGGTCTCCTAGTTTTGGAGACTCAGGACACTGAGGGTGCCAAGTTACATGGCTATGACAAAGACATAGAAGAAAAAAATTGCCAAGGGCTATTAACTACAAAAGCATCTTCTCTGGCCTTGGGAGTTCACCAAGCTGCAAAACACGGCAAACTAGGGAAGTATTTCTGAGGAAATCTCTCCTGTTTGCTGGCCAAATTTGGAGGATACTGGTCTGAGCCACAATGGTTGTTCCTAGGTTATTCATCACACAAGTGTCCCCAGCAGAGCATTCCCATAACCAAGTATGCTTGGTTGCTTAGTTATGCCCTTTCTTTTATACTACTTCAATTTGCATGTCAGATAACATCTCAGTTCTGGGCCTGTGCATCTGCTTTCCCCTTTTTTTCCAGAGCGGATGCTGCCAGATTGTGCCAGTAAACCACAACCGCAGCTTGTTTCATTGGCATTTCACAGGTGACAGATAGCAGCTGGTGACAGATTGATAGGTAAGAAGGGAAGAAAAGAGAAACCAAAGCTGACAAAATATATCTGTATGATCAAAGAGAGCTGTTTTTAGCTGGCTAGGAAATTATAAGCCGGGTAGATTCAGACAGCTTATTAGACAAGGTTAATTCAAGCATACCGAGCCCCTGGAGCTTGGCTGCCTTCACTCCCAGAAGTAAACCACAGCTTTCTTATGGGACGTCACATGTTCTCAGTCAGATGGGGGAAAAAAAGAGTGGGGGGAAAAAACAGATAAATTGGCACAACTCCCATCACCTGTGCTGATAATGGCTTATGTCATTGCAAAATAAAGTAAAGATCCAGCCCTCAGCCAAAACTCCCCTTACTGAAGTTTTCTGTTTTGATCATAGTTTACCTTTAGCTCTGGAATGATACGTACTGACGTTGAGGATGATTAACATCGTCCGCAGGTAAGAAAAAAGAGTGATGGCTGCAAAAAACAAGTGTAATCTTTTACCAGAAGAAACCTTTTCTATAGACTATTACAGCTGACAGGGCACAAGGTTAAAGAGTTAGGCAGGTCATAGAATCACAGAATGGTTTGGGTTGGAAGGGACATTAAAGATCACCCAGTTCCAACCCCCCAGCCATGGGCAGGGACACGCTCCCCTAGACCAGGTTGCCCAAAGCCCCATCCTGGCCTTGAACACTGCCAGGGACGAGGCCTCCACAGCTTCTCTGGGCAACCCGTTCCAGTGCCTTAGATCTTGTGTCTAAAACAATAGTCAAGTAAAAAAGAATGGGCAACATCTCAGGTATAGCCAGTGATGAGCAACCTGGACTGACCCATGCTGAGAAATTATTTTATCTCAGAAATTCAAGCCAGGATGAAACCAGCTGTTATGTTTGAGAGGCTGGAGGTCTTGTCACACCTGGGATCATGGCAGCTGGCTTTGGTAGATCCAGGCTGCTCAAAGAGACATTTCCTCCAGGCTTCATTACATTCCTTCTCCCCAGCATTGCATTTGCCATCTCAGAGGGAAAGCAGCAGTCAAATTTTGGCCTGCTTCTCCCTATCGCTCCTCTGTCAGAGCAGAAAATTGGGGCAAAAGGAATTGCCTTGGGTTTCCAGTGTTTTAAATATAAGGGTAAAAAGAAAGCTCACTGCACATGGTATAGGTCAGAACTTCTCATATCATGGCATCTTAGAATGGTTTGGGTTGGAAAGCATCTTAAAGATCACCTAGTTCCAACCACCCTGCCGTGGGCAGGGACACCCTCCACTGGATACTGTGCAGACATATAGACATGTCTGTGTCCGATGGCTCCATGTAGTTCTGTTCCTGAGGTCTTTAACCCAACTGCTAATGTTAATCCAGCGTGAATGATTGTCCTGTGTTCCTGTGTTGTTTGTTGGTGCTGATTTTATGGTGGTCCCCTGAGAATTCAAAGAGGGTGAAAGCTATTGAAAGCTTCCTTGCAATCTGGAATAGATTAGTGTTGGGAAAGTTTCTGCTTTTGTCTAAACCAGATTTGTCTGTTTAATTATTCTCATGCTAGCACATTTTCTAGCATTTCCCTGCAGGCAAGCGAACTCTGACAGCATATGGGTGCCATGCTTGACTCTTTTATCACAATGGGAGCAGAGATGTTCTGTGCTTCTGAGAGCCGCCTCGCCCAGGTTCTGCATGAGCAGGTTAGATGCCCAGCAAGAGACATCAAAGGTAAACACTGTGGCTCACAAGATGTTAGAAAATGCTTTCTTTAAAGCCACTAGTCATCAGTGACATTTGCTGCACTTTGTCTCTTCTCTTCACACTCGCATGCTTCTGGCTCTCATTATGCCTCTGCAGAAAGAGAAGTGACCTTTTGTTACACAGGCACTACAGACAATTTACAGTACCATATCAAAATATATTTTTGTCACAATTCATCAAGGCTGACACCATATTAATTTAGCAATCTGGAACAGTTACAAGTAATTTGATCTTTAGTGTTGATTAGTAGCTGACATTCTGTCTAAAATTAATCCTCAGGATGATACAGGAGGTCTCAGCTGGGGACTTAGCTGCTTGGAATTTGAGCGTTATTTGGACCTAAATTAAAGTATATTTGCAAAAACTGAGAAAGTAATACAATTACATCTTCTTGTCAAGCCAAAGTGCTAGAAGTAATTCAGGTGCTTTGACTGCAGGCCAAATCGAAACACTGTTTATGAAGGAATCGTGCTGCATTAGTCGCTGAACATGCATAGTGTTCAGCAACCTGAAGGTCAAATATATTCATGGGAACATGTAATCTTATGTATGTATGATGAATGAATATGAAGAAAGTATCTGTTAGAGAAGAGGAGGATCATAATATTGAAAAAAAACCCGTGGCTCACATTTAGATGGGCTATGCGGATGTTATTCCAATGCCAGATTTCTGCAAAGCAGTTTCAAGAACACTCATGAAAACTAAAGGATGTACTTCAGCCTTGAGAATTTAAATAGGTACTGTGCTGCCATATGGCAGAGCTGCTTTCAAGCAAATGCAGGGTGTTTGCTCTTCTGATAGACCAGATGGCAGAGGTTGGTATCTAGAGGCTGTCACACCTAGATCATCAGTAGCAGTCCGTTGTATGGGACAGAAAGTAATTTTAATATGATGGCTTTTCAGTAGTTTATATAAAACAAAATAAATGTGTGCATTTGTTTCCCAAACAGAAGTATATATAGAGAGTAAGATCCTTGTGATAAGTTATACTTGTTCTTGTGCAATATTGACATAGAAGTCAAAATTTGAGGTACCAGAAAAGCGAATTATCCCTCTTCACAAGAAGTGATCCTTCAGTCTTCAGGGACTTATCAATAATATGTGCGTATCCTGCAAACCTCCCTGAGAGGCAGGAAAAAATAGATTCCGGCATTGCAGGCCAAACACCTACTGAAAGAGTTACAGCTACGTAAAACAAATTTTTTGCTTTGCTACTGCAGGTGAGAAGGCACTGATAGCAACGTAGGATATCACCCAAACCAGATGATAAATGCTGTGTTTGTGATTTGGCTCCTAATAAAGGCCCCAGAACAAGCTCCCACAGAAATTCCATGACAAGGTGTGACCAGGCATCAGTTAAGTTGTCTACATTTGTTCTGTCTATTCAGTACTGGAGTTCCCCCAGCTGTCCCCACTTACCATGTGTTGGTTTTCACTGCAGTGCACTGTCAATGTACAGAATCTGAATTTCTTTTGGATGAAGACTTGCTCCAGAAGCCCCCTCAATGAACACCAAGACCTCATGGGAATAGGCGGCTCTGAACCAGTGGGTGAACGCACTGCCATGAAATTTTACGGCATGGGTGGAACATGCGTGCATCAGTACAGGGCTCTTCAGCCAACTTGAGACATCTTGTGATAACCCTGAATCCTCATTGTGCTGTGTAAAGGCAGCTGCACCTTCACACTTGCTGTCAGCTACCAGACCTCAACTCTTTGAGAATGGCTCTTGTTTCTTCATAGAATCATAGAATCGTTTGTGTTGGAAGGGGCCACAAGGATCATCTAGTTCCAACCCCCCTGCCATGGGCAGGGACCCGCTACACTAGACCAGATTGCCCAAAGCCCCATCCAGCCTGGCCTTGAATGCTTCCAGGGATGGGGCGTCCACAACTTCACTGGGCAACCTGTTCCAGTGCTTCACCACCCTCACAGGGAAGAATTTTTTCCTAACGTCCAATCTAAATCCCCCTTCTTTTAGTTTAAACCCATTCCCCCTTGTTCTGTCACTACACTCCCTAATAAACAGCCCCTCTCCAGCTTTCCTGTAGGTCCCCTTTAGGTATTGGAAGGCCACAATTAGGTCTCTCTGGAGTCTTCTCTTCTCCAGGCTGAACGACCCCAGCTCCCTCAGCCTGTCCTCATAGGAGAGGTGCAAGAACCTCAGGCTTCTTCCCCTGAGGCATCACCTCATGAGTATCTCTTCCCATCTTTCTGCTCCGTTCCCATCTCTGTGCTGATGAACTCTTGCAGTGGGCTTGTTTCACCCTCTTTTCTTTCACCCTGTCCCCCTCTTTCCACCTACTCCCTTCCCTGTTGGTAATGGCAGTCTCTTCAGCTTCCCCTCAGACACACACTGTAGTAATGCAGCACAGGGCCACAAACCCAAATCTGCTCTGCAGTAACGCCCCACAATGTGTTTGAGGCCTCAGCCCCAACTGCTGCAGCCTGCTTCTCTGTTCACGTTGCGCTGCACTGTGTGCCAGCAGTGGTGTAGCCCGAAGTGACCAAAACCACTTTCTTTTTTGAAAAATCTTTGGGTATATATTCCATTTAATTGAACAACAAAAGCAAGTGAACATTTCAGCATTCAAAACACAGGCTTTTTGAGTCCTGTGGAAATCAGAGCAGGTATCGAAGGGTAATTAAGGGCCGGATTTAGCAAACACATTGAAGGTCTTTCAGGATGTTTTTGCTGTGTGTCAGTGGGAAGGGGAACTTCCTTTCTCGCAGTAGCAGGGAGCACGGCATTTCAAGGCTAGACCAAAGGCAACAAGAGTCAGGGAAACTCCTACAGTTACATTTTAACAGCTTTGTGTTTCCAGATGAAAATCTATTGTTGCAAGAATTAAGCAGAGAATAAGGGATGGCCTCCAAGTTTTCATCAATTAAGATAGATAGATAGATAGATAGATAGATAGATAGATAGATAGACAGACAGACAGACAGACAGACAGACAGATAGATAGATGGATGGATGAAATCAATAGTAGACACAGTCATTCTTAAAATAATCAGCCCAAAATCTCAATTCCTTTTTCTTTCCTGAAATAAAATATGTTTTCTGAAGTTTCTTTTTCAGTTTTGGATTAGGGTCTCCTGGTTTGGCCACTGGACATGAGAAAAAGTACACAAGGAAAAAAAAAAGAAAAATATCAAACAGAAAAGCAAAGAATCATCTTAATCTTCTTTTTCTGGAGTAAAACAAAAACATCTGATCCAGCCTGCTTCTGACAATCTTAGCTGCTAACTTTAATTTAATTTAATTCCTCTCAGTTCTTCACAGAGATACATCTTATTCACATCCTGAAGAAGTTTCAGGGCTTCCTATTTGGTTGTCGTACTAAAAATCCACACAGACAGTAAATTGTTTCTCGCAAGAACTGGGGATGGAGCAATTTTTTATTAGTTACTAGCTCACCTTTATGATTACCATGGAACTGTAGTCAAGTCAATGCTCATGTTGCCGGTTGGCCACATCACTACAAAATCTAACACGAGTTCTGGTCTGAAAAATCACATTAATACATTGTAATTGCCAGAATAAAATCGATTACAAGTATTACAGTTATAAGTAACCAGAATACAGAGAAAAAAACACACCCTGTGATATGGCAAACCCAACACTTGTGCCTTTTATTCAGCAGCCATTTAGAAAGAGAAATGTTAATCAGATACCTCTGAGGAAGACTTTTACCAATTCCTCATTTACACTTTTATTTTTTGCTTCACCCACTACAATGTATCCTTAGTTGTCCTAAAAAAGTCTTTGTCTTTTCATTTTTGCTGTGTTCCCCATTATTTCCTGTAATTTTATTTTCTTCTGGTCTATTTATAAATTTAATCAAACACACATAAATAGTTACTGTAGATAATGCAGTTGAACTTCATTAAAAAACTGCAGGAAATTATAATAGCATTGTGGTGCACCAGAGTGGAAAGACATTCACTGCTGTTCCCGATCCCTGCTTTTCTGAAAACGTACTTATTATCCAAAACTACATCTTACAATACCATATCCAATTATTATATATGGGTTTATGCCACATTGGCAATTAATCTGTTTACATGTTTAAATTCAACCTTGTACTCAGACTAGGCTAAATTAACTATTTTTAGGGCTCTCAGCAGCCATTCTGCTTCCTTTAATTCAGATTACTTTATTGTGAAACTTCAATACCACCCTATAGAATTTTATCCAAGAATTGTTCAGTACTCTGAATTATGGTTAAAATGTATAATACTTGTAAATATTTTTTTTCTGGCCTTACCAATTCATTTAAACTTCATCTAAGTATTTTCTGTATTTGCCATGCATTCACTTGAAAGCCTCATATTCTAGTCTTTTGATGTAGATATTTTGTAGAAAGTAGCAATAGTGTCCAACATTGGGTTCTGTGGGTCAGACACAAAAGAGTTCAAGGCCACATCACGAGAGGGATAACACTTGCTGGAGCTGTAGGACAGAGCACCACTTGTGGCCACTTATTCCCCAATGTTATGACGTTTGCCAGTGTTGTTGAACCTTTCCAGCAGCTGATATAAGTACATTTACACTGTCAGTCCCTGTGAACCTGCTTTCCTGAAGAGGCCTGTCTGGCCAAAGGGGCATACTTTGGGATGCTCTGTCCTGCTGGGTCCAGTTCCACTGGTTTTAAAGGTTTTGGAGTCTGTATTGAATTCTGTCTTGCTAGATGTTTCACCTATGAAACTGTTGTCCAGGCAATCGTGTAAAATATCTTTGTCTGCAGATAAATTTCTTTGAAGGAGGCCTACAGAATGCCTGCAATTGCTGAGATCAAGTCTGTCTAAAGTGTTGTCCAGGGAAGGATGCATGACTCTGCTAAGATGGAGCAACATGGTGTGGCCACAGTGCAGCCTGACACTGGTGGTGTCCCAGGAAAGGCAGTGCCAAAATGAATCAGGGAAAAAAGGCAAAGAAGCATGAAGATGCAGCCATCATTTGAATGTGCAACATTTTCTTTTTTAGCGACACTGACAGGGCTACCATGGCTTGGTGGACCTGTTAAGTCACACAGAATCACAGAATCACAAGGGTTGGAAGGGACCTCGAAAGATCATCTAGTCCAACCCCCCCTGCCAAGGCAGGGTCACCTACAGCACATCACTCAGGAACACGTCCAGTCGGGTTTTGAATGTCTCCAGAGAAGGAGACTCCACAACCTCTCTGGGCAGCCTGTTCCAGTGCTCTGTCACCCTCACGGTTAAAAAGTTTTTCCTTACATTAACTCGGAACCTCCTATGCTCCAATTTGCACCCGTTGCCCCTTGTCCTATCGCTTAGTGAGACCGAGAAGAGCCTGGCTCCATCTTCCCAACACTCACCCTTAACATATTTATAAACATTGATGAGGTCACCCCTCAGCCTCCTCTTCTCCAAGCTAA
>VWZZ01001702.1:548299-603697 GCA_013399095.1 Psophia crepitans
ACTGCGTCCAGCTCTGGGGTCCTCAGTACAGGAAAGACATGGAGCTGCTGGAGCAAGACCAGAGGAGGGCCACAAAGTTGATCAGAGGGCTGGAGCACCTCTCCTATGAGGACAGGCTGAGGGAGTTGGGCTTGTTCAGCCTGGAGAAGGCTTCAAGGAGACCTTGTAGCAGACATCCAGTACCTGAAGGAGCCTATCGGAAAACTGGAGAGGGACTGTTTACAAGGGCAGGGAGTGACAGGACAAGGGGTAATAGGTTTAAACTAAAAGAGGGGAGATTTAGATTAGACATAAAGAAGAAATTCTTCCATGTGAGGGTGGTGAGGCACTGGAACAGGTTGCCCAGAGAAGCTGTGGATGCCCCATCCCTGGAAGTGTTCCCTGGGTGGAGGGTGTCCCTGCCCATGGCAAAGGGGATGGGAACCAGATGATATTTAAGGTCTCTTCCAACCCAAATCATTCTATGATTCTATTCTATGATATATTTCATATTTGCCATATAGAACGATAAGATCCACCTTGATGGCTGCCAGAAACTGGTCATCTGTTAAGCAATAGGAGATAGGGGTAGGCTGTCGACAAAGCACTAGCAAGTGTGGGGCTCTAACAGTGACATACACGCACTGGCTGAGACATAGGTGCCAGGTCCTAGCAAGTGGTTATTCTCATGCAGAAATTTGAGATACTTTATCAGTTCTCCTGGGCAGGAAGGTCAATGTGGTACTACCAGAATAATGCTGGTCTGTCCTTCTGCCTTCCTCTAAGCAAATGTGCCGGAGATCTGGATCTGTGCAGTCCCATCATGACATGCTGCTATTCATGCAGGAGAATGCAAGGACACATACATAACTGGGGAGTCACCGTGTCCCCAGGTGAGATGTGCTGCCTCCGAACTGGAACAAACATTGGTCACAGGCTCTGGCATTCCTGAAATACCTGACTGAGCAAGCACTAGCCTGGGCACTAGTGCAGAACCCATGGGAATTGCTGTCCCTTGTGGGTGGATAGATAGGGGATAGGGAGGAGAATGTGCTTTTTAAATAAAGCCTCATCTCTGCCCCGTCACCATTCACAGGCACAGGGTGTGAAAACAGACTATTTCTTGGACTCAGCTGTGGGGAAGAGATTATACCTCTGTCTTCTCCAGTTCATTTCCTTGAAAGGAGTTAGGTCCAGCTGTGGACAAGATCTCTGTCTGTGGAACAAAGTCTGAGTTCACAAATGCCTAAGTGGCCATTTTCTCTGCTTGCACTCAGGGCTGCTGTGCAGAGAATGGGCACACAGTGCGTTAAGACAAATAGCTGCTGTCTGTAACAGAGCAAGACAACTGAGCCAAGCTGAGCAACTTCACAGCTGTTTCAACATGATTCTTCTCTAAAGAACTCAAACCTCTCCTTCAAGACAGAAAAAAAAATCAGCTTTGCTTGATGGGAAAAGCAAAAGCTTTGAGCAAAGAATTCTTTTTAATTAGCTAAAGATCATATCAAACTACAGCCCAATCTGCCCATTACATGAGGATGCTATGTGTCTGTGAACCACCAAATTTCATGTGTGCAGGACTGCTGTCTCTGTTAAATAACAGCGTAGTCCTGCCCAGAACGTCCCTGCTGTGGCAGCTCCTTAGGGGGTGTGAATCTATTTCACAAGCTGCATATGGGCTCTATTCTTTAATTCTTCCATTTCAGCAAAATATGGCCATGTTTGTAGTGCTGTTTAAACCAGCAGGGTTTTACTTTCTCGCCATGTCCCCCATGTGATTCTCAAGACATTACTTAATGTAATATAAAACCTCCATCTATAGCACCTTAAAGCTCCCTGAGGGATGCTAGCAAATATCTACCACCTTCTTCAAATTTCAGTGCTACCTAATTTCTGCTTTTTTGAAAATAAGTAAATACAAAAATAAAGCTATTAGAAAACACTAGTTACTGTACATTCTTTCAAGCCCCTTCATACTCTGGTCTAGCTTTCAGACTATGCCTGAAATATGAAATTTGATTTTGCTGGTATGTTTTAAGTAGCTGGTATCTATCTTTTTTTTTAATTGATTTAATATAGATGTTTAAAAATATTCATTTATTGTGTTTAAGAGCCTTCTGTAAAAGGTCATTCTTCCTTGATGCTGCCCCTAGAAAGTAGGCAGCATGGCTGTACAGAGAAGAATTATTCTTCAAAACATACTCAGCCACATACTGACAATATGAATCTCCTCAAAATATGCCAGAGCTTCCCAAACATTTAACGCTCTCTCATAAATCGAAGGCTCAGGTGTCCTCACATCCTCTCTGGGCATGCTGCTGTCAAGGCAGCACAGTTCAGATGCCACTGCAATTCCCATGGCTCAGTCTTTACACCTGCACTAAGGGATAATTACTTCTCCATTTTCCATGTAGAGTAAAGGAGGAGGCAGCAGAAAGCCAACTGCTACAGACTCAGCCTCCCGTTCTCCTGGGGGAGCTGAAACCCTGCGAGCAGGCAGGGCGAGCAGTGCGTGATGCAACCACGGCACTCCTCCATCTGGAAAAAAAGATGGTGTTGGTCGGTGTTGGGGCAAAGGTGAAGTTCTCAGCTCAGTTGGGACCTGGAAAATCACAAAAAGGATGAGTCTGCTGAGTGTCACTGGCAGCTATTGTAACTGCACAAGCCAACGAGAGAGGTGGGAGTTGTTCGTAACAGAGCCCAGTGCAAACTGCATGAGGCCCGACCACAGTGACTCAAGCAGCCTGGGTTTCTCGCCCGCAGCCCAGGAGCCTTGGAAGGCTCCAGAACTCCCTCACATTTGTACCAACATGAGGGTCCGCTTCTGTGCTAAATATGGAGAAAACGCAATATTGCTTTTCCCTAAATTTTGACCTTTGTCCCTCAAATATTGACTTTTCTAGGGTGACCACCAAATACTGTCTCTTTCTTCAGAAGTAACAGTGGTAAGTTTGCTGAGTGACTGACTGTCTTTTCTGGCTCTGTCCAATTAAAACCTCATTTGCAGTACTGTTATTACTATATAGTATTTTTCCATTTTATGTAGGTTTTTTTGGGGTATTAAAGTGTTCAAGTAAAATGTGAGAAGGTAATTCTGAATAACAACTTTATCAGTAAACAGCACAGGTGCATTATTGATTCAAATTTATCAAATTAGACAGTGAGATGACAATCTTTTACAGAAATTAAATAGATGGTCAAGAGTGTCTGTAAATTAGAAGCCATTCATCTTTATTCTTCAGTGCACTCCGCAATTTACTGCATAAAATTAGACTTCTCTTTCAGAGAGATCCAACCATTTGATTTACTTTATAAAATGGTTTAAAGTAGACATAATTTACAATGCTTTACTGTAATTTTTGACTCAATCAAGGGAAAAAGCATTATTTTTGGAGTATATTATATCTATTTCATGTATATATATATATATATATTGTTCTGGTTGGGTCTGGCAAGAAAAGAACTCCATAAATCAACAATAAAAGAGTGACATTTAGAAACTGCAAATCTGAAAGAGAAATATGTTGCTGTTCTATTAAGGAGCTATACTAGCTGCCAACTCCTGCAAAAGCTGGAAGGTTGCCACTCCACACGCTTAGTGTCATACAAGCATCGAAACAACTTATATTGCTGTTGGAAAGATCACTGCAAGTGTCTCTTCTGCCTGTATTTAGCTGTGTGCGAGACCATCAAGACCTTGTGCAACACTGAGACCACACGAATCCCTTGAGACCCTTTAGAAATACAAAGCATCAAAGGTAAAAACTGGAAAGAATGAACAAATCATATCGGTGAAGTTCGCCCAAATAAATTAGGAAGTCCAGTCCTGAACCAAGTGGCAAAATTTCCATAATGAAGAGGTGATCAAGTCTTTACATGTCCCTGCTTTTGTCCGGCATGGGAATAATTCTCCTTTTCAGTTAGCTGTGCATTCTAACTATAAATGATACTCATGGCATGGTCATGAGGTAGTAGTCTTTTCAATATGAGTGATCCCCTTTGAGCATTTGGTAAATATCTGGTTCACGTTTATAGTATTGGGCATCTCCTTTATGTGGTGGACATGGAAAAACTCTGCTCCACAATTAAATAGATGGCTATGTAGAGCAGGATTAAACAGGCAGCAAACTAATGTATAGCTGTCTCTCACTGCTCTCCCTCTCCCATTTTCTGTTCCCCATGGTGCTCAAGAAAATGACTCAAAGCCAAATATTTCTTTGGGCTTTGCTGCTGATCAGATTGTTCCTATCCAAAGAATCCAAACTTGACAGCTGCTTTTGGTGCCATCCCCTCGTTTGCTCTCTTGGCAATCTGCTCTGCCTTGTAATATCCTGTGGAAGAAAGAAGGAAGGAAATGAGGGATTACTCATGACTGTGGGCTAGAAAAGCAATAGCAATCGCAAAGTGCTTCTGCATGATCAATCTATTAGACACTTCTCTTAGCAGATTTCACTTGATTGAAAGTCTGCTTGGGTTGGGTCTTCCCCCAGCCAGTCTTGTGATACACTTCTGAGGACAAAAAGGGTGCAGAGTTGTGATTCTTGTCAGAGAGGAGGCCTTTCTTTCTTGACTGTGAGTGGTTTTTACTACCTCCTTCAGGATATTCATTGTTGTTGAAACCAGAGAAATCTCTTGGATATCAGATTCAGAATTTAAAAAAAAAAATCTCTTTTGCATATGGAAGGGAAGAAGGGGATGTGCCTGCTTTCACCATGTTGCAAACTGTCTCCTCCTGGCTCACTAACCACTCTGAGACCCAGCAGTCTCCAGCTCCCCCCAGTGAAATCTCAGATTTTGTTAAAAGGCTCCCTGTCATTTCTAGTTGTTCCTGATGTAATTTTTTCCATGCTATATCCTGATCTGGCACTGGCATGGATGTCGCAAGGTCATTTCTCTGTCGTCTGGGGAATACAGTCAGTCTTATAAAATCTCAGGCCAACATCATATTGGCTATTTTTAGCTCTGCTATATAAGAAAAGCACAGAGGAGTTGGTGCTGTCACGTCTGTGAGATTCATGCATGGTCACCAGTTTAACAACTTTATTTTTACCTATCCAGGGAATCACATGAAATCATGATGAAATAATTTTTCCTCCCTCTCTTTCTGTTATTTAGAGGCAAGAGCTCTGTGCTGCAACAGATGTATGAGCAGGAGAGGAAAGAGGGAAAGAGAGGACGGGTGTGTGCTAAAGGACACAGCTTCATGGGCACTGCTTTATATGGTTCCCTCCCTCCCTCCCTCTTTCTTCTTCTTCTTCTTCTTCTTCTGGAAGAAGAAGAACCCGACTGGACGTGTTCCTGAGTGATGTGCTCTAGGTGGCCCTGCCTTGGCAGAGGGGGTTGGACTAGATGATCTTTCGAGGTCCCTTCCAACCCTTGTGATTCTGTGATTCTGTGATTCTTCTTCCTCATCCTCAACTGATCCAGCACTGGATCCAGATCTGCCCAAATGAAGTTCATTTTTAGAGGAACCGTGCCCCATTTGCACTTTCATGGCTCTGTTTGGTAATCTGGCAATACCAAGGGCCCCTGAAGTGTGTCTGAATGTAAATGACACACTTTAAGGCCCCTCTACCCTGTGTAAAAGGGCTGATGTGTAAGTTAGAATCAGATGTATCTGTTTTCAAACAAATACAGCATAACCTGCAGTAATGGAAAGTGAAAACTCCTTTCACAGGTTTTTATTGCCTAGATTCAGAGTAGTGGAAAAATAGACAATGAAAGTGAGGGGTTTATGTTTCTTTAATGCTTAAAAATTTACAGAATGATGTGCTTAGTGCCATTCAAGGAAGCTTCTTGCTGATAATACTTAAGGTTACCTATCTTTGTGTCCTTCAGACCATTGTTTTATTAATGTGAAGTCAACATCTAAGCAAGACTCTCTGCTGCATGCACAAATTTTGCTCAAAATGAAAGTCCTTCCCTTCGAGGATGAGAAGATAAGCCAGACAACACCACAGAGGAGCCATCCGATCCCTGATCTGTGTCACCTCTGCCCCATGAACTCAGGACTCACTCTCCATCCCCAGCAGCGGCAGCGCTTCCTCGGGCATCCCCAGAATAACAGCCTAGCACAAGCTGCCTGTTCCTTTTGCTGAGGAGTAGCCACAACTCCCCAGCAGTGTGTCCTCAGCATCTTTCCCCTGGCTGGGTTGTTCAGCAGCAGGGTACTGCTGCCCCTGTGGCATTTCCATGCAGGTTTGTCTGTGTGCTGGTGCTGGAATGTTACTGTGGACACCTCTGGTGTGGTGCTGCTCCCCATCAGGAGTGGCTGTCATCAACCTTCTTCCCGGGGCCCCAGTCATTTATGAACCCATGTTTTAGGAATGTCTGTTGTGACAGAGACTCTTCAAAACCCAGCTATTTTCTTTCATGCATTTTTGCTATGAAACTTTCTACTGTGGTGCATGGACATTTGTTGCTGTCATTGCTGTGTCCTCCTGTGTGTGTTCTTCCTCAGAGCATCTTTCCACTAAGGTATTTTCTGAAAATTTTCTGAGTTGTTAGTCTGACACTTTTCCAGCTCAGTGATAAATCTTATCACATGTTTTCTGGGACAAAAAGATACTTTTCTAAAACATATCTCTAGGATTTTTCTTTTTAACCATGTCAAGTAGCTGTGGGTAGCATTTACCTTGTTCCCAGTTCAAAGACAACTAACTGCTGTTAGCTTTTTGGTTTAGCTGTTTCACTTTGCTTCTTCAAAGTTCACTTTTTAATGTCCTTTTCCAGTATTCTGGTGTTCCTAGCTTTGTGCATGGAAATAAAATTTCAAATAAAAGTAATCGGGGTTCCAGCCAAGGCTTTTTCACAGTAACCTGAAAACTCCACTTCTGCAGATTTTCCCCTAAAATGTCTCTGTATCTTTGCCAAATTAGCTTGCTTTGCAATGTCTTTACAGGCTTTATCTGTCACTAAGTCCTTCTGCTTATCTGGTTCAGCAGCTCTGACCTCAAAATGCTGTACTTGACTTCAGATCCATAAGCTCCATGTACAAAGCAAACAGTCAAACATATAGCACCTTCCTTGGTAAACTAAATAGCTGTGCAAACTGGAAATGATTTTGCACCTACGCAGTTAAACAATGGTGGGTTTTTTTAGCTCCCTCTGTATCCTTGACAGAACTAGGTTTGAGGCAAACATCTGGAAGCAGTGTGGTAACTCAGGAGACTTAAAATCCCATTTCCCAAGTAAATCCAAGTCCCACCAGCTCCTCAGTTCCTAAGTTGCTTTTGAGAACTGGCTTCAAGTCAGCCAAGCCATCTCTTGGGCATCTCCACTGGGTCCAAATGCACATCACTGTCTAGGGAACCCAAGCTGTTTCAGGGACTGAGGGGAAAAAAGGCTTATACACTGTGGTCTTCTATCTTGGCTGATGTAGGAGGCCAGATGCAGGTAGGCCCTCATACATATGGCTTAACTACATCCAATCCTTGTGCTAATTTGGATATTTCTACACTGCACTGCTGTGTAGAAACACGACTGCTTAAACTCTTCTGAAGAGCTTATTGGTCTTCCTCTCTTGAGGCAGAAGCTACAGGCTCTCATTGTTTATATTTCCATGGCACATTGATGAACCTGGAGGCCCTGTGCCAATGTGGACTGGCTTTGGCCAGGATAGGGTTAATTTTCAGGAGCCGGGCCAGGTGAGCTGAGCTGGCCGGGGCTATTCCATACCATGTGCCATCTGCCCCCCATAAAAGGGGGCTGGCCAGGGAGGGCTTGGTCAGCGCTGCTCCAGGATGTTCTGGCTGTGGGCTGACCGTCTGGTCAGTAGGGTCGGTTGATTGTTAAAGTGCTGTCTTTGTTATTTCGTTTGTCAGTCGGTGATTGGTAAATTGCTCTCCTTGTTATCACCTTTGTTTACATCCCGTTATAACTACTGCTGCTTTGTTGTTGTTTCCCTCTCCCTTTGCTGTCCCATGAAACGGTCGTTATCTCAACTGGAGGAGGCTGCCCCTTCCTTGTTCTCATTCCCCCCCCTGTCCTGCCTACCGGGGCAGTGAGCGAGCGGCTGTGTGGGGCTCAGCTGCCGGCTGCGGCTGAACCCTGACACCTTCCTGCCGTCTGTGTTCCACTTCACTCTCGCTCTCCGCTGTGCAGCCTCCTTGCCAAGAAAATCTGTAACTCCATCTTAGAAGGGAAAAGCAGAGGGGTTCAGTAGCCTCAGATTGGCTGTGCAATCATCTGTGACGGTGTCCTTTCTTTATCAAACACCACATTCGTCTCACTGAACAGCCCTTTGAAAGTAAATCGCCTTTCTGGGCCAACAGAACTAGAGACGTCTATTCGTGGGAAAAGCAGCTCTCCTTTCCTCTTCCAGACCTTCATACTTACACTAGTCATATTAGCAATAGTCTGTGCAACTCTTTTATTCCTTCAATATATTGTTGAAATACATACTTACTTCAAAAACGAATTCATGATATCATTGTTTTTTATTTACCTTGTAGAATGGATCCCTAGGTATTATGTTACATAGTGAAATAAAGCTTTTTGTGTGGCTGACTCCTATTTTTCAGCTATGACATCTTGAGGGATGTACTTTTTTAATCAAGGATGACATGCAGAATTATCTAATTAATTTATCATTTTCTTTGAACAAGTAATTTTTTGCTGTTGGTACCCACTGGCATCTGGTGAAACTTAGGTAGTTGCCACTTTTTTATTATACTTGCCATGAAAACATATTCATTTGGCTACTTCCTCAGTCACAGAAAGGAAGTTATATATAGGAAAATATATGTGAATTTTCTAGCTTGCCCTGGGAGAAAACAACATCTCCCTCCTGCCACCAGTCTGCTTTTTAAATTCTATACTGTTTTCCATCTAAATGACTGCAGTGAGTTCAGGGAAGTACACCTAATCCAAAACCAAACATTATTTTGTCTACTAATACATCTACTCACATGCTTCTTCACAGAATAAGGTTAGCTTGCTCTCACTGATCCCAGTTATTTTATTTTGCTGATCCTTCCACCTATTAGCTGCTGAATATTCTGCCTGGCCTTTTGATTCCCTGACACTGAATCAGGAAAGAAAGGGGGAGGCAGGATTAAGGGAGGAGGGGACAGATTTTCAGCTGCATCAATATTCTCAAAGAGAGCAGTAAGTAACCTTCCTGACTCAGGTGCTGGGTGACTTTCATGCCTGCTGGTTCTGGAACAGCTGAATTTAGAGGTGTTTCTGAATGGCATTGGCTTTCACAGAATCACAGAATCGTAGAGGTTGGAAGGGACCTTGAAAGATCATCTAGTCCAACCCCCCCTGCCAAGGCAGGACCACCTAGAGCACATCACTCAGGAATGTGTCCAGTCGGGTTTTGAATGTCTCCAGAGAAGTAGACTCCACAACCTCTCTGGGCAGCCTGTTCCAGTGCTCTGTCACTCTCACAGTGAAAAAGTTTTTCCTTATATTAGGAATAATATTAGGACTATATTTCCACATGGTCCTGTCTTTCTGTCAGCCCAGAAGTGGGGAGAGCCATGGTTTTGTGCTGGAGCTGCAAGGCACCCTAAATTAGATGCTACTTGAGGGAGAAGGTGCCTTATGATGCCACCTACATGCTGTGCTAGAGGAGTCACTGGAAGAGATCAGTCTCTGCATAAGTGACATCCTGGAGGGTTACACTGGGAGCCTGGCATCATGTTAGCTCTTGGACAAAGGGAAGGTCTTTCTTCATGAAGACTAATCCCAAATTTCCTTACTCTAGGGCTAGAATTTAAAGTAAACTCACATACATGTAAATTGATCAGGCTGCTGAAGAAGATGCAAGAATGGAAAAATCAAGGGCAGCATGTGCTTCAGCCCTCTTGAGCTTCTCCATCTTCTTTGCTCCAGGGTGCTCCTCTGGCCCTCCAGCTGTGGCCAGAGAGAATGGTGACAGCTGGCCAGAAGGGCAGGAAGGGGGTAAACACTCATGGACCCCCTTGCACAGGTACAGGCTTACTATAACCACATAATTTTAAATACATAGTGGTGGCCACAAATCTTAGTTTGAGAGTATTTATTCAATTACCTCCTCCTCTTGCCCCGATAAAACAATACAATGCAATTGGTTATGTAGCCTGAAAGCAAGAAACTGAAGCCATGCTCTCAGAAGAGAAATACTGAAAAAGTGCACAACTCACTTTTAAAGATTATACAAAACAAAGGGCATCATTACTGTCAGATCTACCCCCAGCGCAATGTTTGATATGTTTGCAAGTGATAGAGTGATATTTAACACACTACAAAGAAAGAGCGGTCAGCAGATAGGAATTATAGGATGTAAGAAAAACGTGAACTCAACCTTCTCAGCATTTTAAAAACATATGTTGCAGTCTGTCAGCTGGTTATTTTTATCCCCACCCCGTAATTAAGTGAAGTCTTCCTCTTTCTCTGCATGGTATCTCTAGGAGCAGCCCTCTGTCTGTGAAAGTCTTCACTGTCAGGTGAAGGACATTGCTGAAGGAAACCAGCAGACCCTGAACAATGCTCACTGCTTAGCTTCTTACTTGGAAATGCTTTTACGTCTTTGACATTTGCTTGCATTTCTATTCTGAAGAAGAATAAAGGTAACTGGACAAGAAAGGATGGTCAGCATCCAAGCCACATGTTCATGTAAGCAAGGCGGTGACTGAAAAAGGTTTCCCTGAGGAATTATTGTTCGCAGGCCAAAATGATGAGTACAACAGAGTGTTTGATACAATATAACCTTGGCAAAGAGCACCCTAGCTGAGCTGTATGTAAGAACAAGCAGATCATAGAATCATAGAATGGTTTGGGTTGGAAGGGACCTCAAAGATCATCTAGTTCCAACCCCCCCACCATGGACAGGAACACCCTACACTAGATCAGATTGCCCAAAGCCCCATCCAGCCTGGCCTTGAACACTGCCAGGGAGGGGGCAGCCACAGCTTCTCTGGGGAACCTGCTCCAGTGCCTCACCACCCTCATAGGGAAGAATTTCTTCCTTATGTCTGATCTAAATCTCCTCTCTTTTAGTTTAAACCCATTACCCCTTGTCCTGTCACTCCCTGGCCTTGTAAACTGTTCTCTCTCCAGTTTTCCTGTAGGCCCCCTTCAGGTACTGGAAGGCTGCTATAAGGTTTCCCCGGAGCCTTCTCTTGTCCAGGCTGAACAAGCCCAACTCTCTCAGCCTGTCCTCGTAGACGAGGTGCTCCAGCCCTCTGATCAACTTTGTGGCCCTCCTCTGGACTTGCTCCAACACATCTATGTCTTTCCTGTACTGGGGACCTCAAAGCTGGATGAAGTACTCCAGGTGGGGTCTCATGAAAGGGGAGTCGAGGGGCAAAATCACCTCCCTAGACCTATTGGCTACAGTTTTTGATGCAGCCCAGTACATGGTTGTCTTTCTGGGCTGCAAGCGCACACTGCCGGCTCATGTTGACCTTTTCATCAACCAGCACCTGCAAGTCCTCCTCCTTGGGGCTGCTCTCGATCCATTCTCCGCCCAGCCTGTAGTTGTGCTTGGGATTGTGCCAACCCACATGTAGGACCTTGCACCTGACCTTCTTGAACTTCATGCAGTTCACATGGGCCCACCTCTCTAGCCTGTCAAGGTCCTTTTGGATGGCATCCCTTACTTCCAGCGTTTCAACCGCACCCCACAGCTTGGTGTCATCAGCAAACTTGCTGAGGGTGCACTCAATCCCACTGTCCGTGTCGTCGACAAAGATGTTAAACTATGCCAGTCCCAGTACCGACCCCTGGGGAACACCACTCATCACTGATGTCCACTTGGACATTGAGCTATTGGCCACAACCCTTTGAGGGCAGCCATCCAGACGATTCCTTATCCACTGAGTGGTCCATCAGTTGAATCCATGCCTCTTCCAAAGCGGTAACCCTGTCATAGAAGGCCACCAAATTTGTCAGGCACGATTTGCCCTTAGTGAAGCCGTGCTGTCACCAATCACTTCCTTATTTTACATGTGCCTGAGTACAGTCTGNTATGCCAGTCCCAGTACCGACCCCTGGGGAACACCACTCATCACTGATGTCCACTTGGACATTGAGCTATTGGCCACAACCCTTTGAGGGCAGCCATCCAGACGATTCCTTATCCACTGAGTGGTCCATCAGTTGAATCCATGCCTCTTCCAAAGCGGTAACCCTGTCATAGAAGGCCACCAAATTTGTCAGGCACGATTTGCCCTTAGTGAAGCCGTGCTGTCACCAATCACTTCCTTATTTTACATGTGCCTGAGTACAGTCTGCAGGAGGATCTGCTCCATGATCTTGCCCAGCATAGAGGTGAGACTGACTGGCCTGTAGTTTCCCAGGTCTTCCTTTTTTCCCTTTTTGAAAATGGGGGTGATGTTTCCCCTTTTCCATTCAGTGAGGACCTCACCGGACTGCCATGACTTCTCAAATATGATGGAGAGTGGCTTGGCCACTTCGTCCACCAGTTCCCTCAGGACCCACAGATGCAGCTCATCTGGTCCCATGGACTTGTGCACCTTCAGGTTCCTAACAAGACAGCAAAACTGTGATCTATATGATTTTGATATACAATGTTATTCATGATCCCAACAGTCACAGTTGAGTATTCCTCTAATTTCATTCCTTTTGCCTAACTGGTGAATAGGTGGCTCATACCCCCAAAAGGCTGGACCCACAGCTCTCTTCAGGCTTCTACCCAAACTGATGATATTCTTCATCCTCTAGTTTTTACAGAGTAGAATTTGTTTTTCTGTACTGTAAGTTAGCATTTGAGATCTTCAACATGAATCACAAGTAGGGAAGTAGTTAGCCTATTAATTAAAGTTAGAGAAGCAAAAAAAGTTACTGTTCCCTTTGTAATCTAACTTCTTTTTCAGTATGGTAAAACTAAGCACTGGTCAAGTACTGACATAAATCCCCTATCCAAATAAATACAACACATGGGAAAGTAGAGAGGAGAAGAAAGGAGGCAAGGAGAAAAGGTTTGTAGCAAAGGCCAGTTTTGAAGCAATTTATCATTTAGCTCACTCGTGGTATGCCTTGTTTTTGAAGTAGACGCTTTTTGTACACTCAGACTAACAGGCACCTGCCTCAGGCTTCTGCCTACGTGGGTGTTCAGCTCTGTCACCTCCATCAAAAGACTTTCTCATTAGTTTTTGATCCCCGCTGGCCCAGGCTCTGACCACACAGCTGTCACTGAGGGAGATGCACTAAAATCTCCTAAGAGCTTTTAGGAGTTCAATGCATTTTTGATCTAAAGAACACATGTATGTAATCAGAAGCAGTGATTAGCATTTTCAGGATCCAAAACATGAGTTCTTATATAAAATATCTAGTATAGCACAGTCCTCAACAGGTAAAACTCCTTAACTAAGGCCCATGTTCCACACCAGCAGTTTTCCTTTGCACTCTGTGTACACCTGAGGTTTCCTTTTGTTCTGCACATACACACGCGCTCAGAGGCACATATTTATGTGCACTATTTACCATCCACTTTGAAACTCAGCCACATCAAAACCTAAAGAAGTTTTTAATAGTATGGTTCCCCATGTCAGTGCACATTAGAGCGTTTTGTGAACTATTCTGAGCTCTCAGCATAGAAACACTTCTTCAGCATCCTGCTAGTATTACCTGTGCTAAGCAAAATGAGGATTTTATGAGTGATATGCAGGTAACATATGCCACTTGAAGGTATTTAATATTATGTGACTTCACAATTAATAAAATCCTAGTACAATGTGGCTACAATATCACAATGCAGCTGATCACAATACATCAAAAATCAAAGATTTCTGCAAAACTGGACATTTTCATCTCCTATTGGGAATAGGATTATGCATTTTCAATATGCTACTCTGACTCTCACAAAGTTAATCTTGCTAAAGGCTTTTAACAAACTTCTTTAGTCATTTAGAAATATGCCTTGTTAGCTCTGCTTAGATTATGCAAAAACAACCCATACAGGTTCATTAAAGCTTTTACTTGAAAGGTGTTTGTTGCAGGGTGGGGTTTTTTTACACAATTTGCTAAAACTGAAACAGTATTGGAAGTATTATCTACTGCCTAAGTAGAACTTTGAGACAAAATCTTACTTAACCTAGCTGTTCATATCTCTGTTTTTTCCTGTCCTAAATCTGTCCATCTGCACCAGAATTTTCCCTTAAAAATCACATTGCTTTATTCTTTTTTCTTGCGTCCTCTATCGCATGGATGCTCTCCTGCCATTGAATGTTATGCTCTGTTATTTTCTCTTTTCCTGCCATTTTTCAGCCAGTTCTCCCTTTCCTCCTTCCCATTAACTATTATGGATCTATATATTCCCTACACAGCACCAGAATTAATTATGAGATGGGAAAGGCAAGGTTTCACATAAAAGGAAAGTGGGGAAGCAAGGAGATCTGCTTTTATTGCCTCTTTCCATTTCTCTTCCAATTTCTACTCAAGAAAAAATAGTGCCAGAGAAATTCCAATAGCAGATTAGTCTACTGGAAAAGAAGTTTGCGAGTCAGCCTTCACAATCATCTGTTAATTGTCAAGATGGAAAATGAATCTTTGAGGGACCTGAGTGAAGTTCTTCCAGCAATGACCTAGCACTGAAGGAAGTCTGATCCTTCTCCACCTTTGAAATCCACAAGTGAGATCATTAAAGTGTTTGCCATAATTATTTCTTTTTTTTTTATCCCATTCTCTGGATCTCTAGCTGTTACACTTGGCTTTTCCTCTGACCTCTGCTTCTCTTCTTTGATCACTATCCTGAAGCCAATCTTTTTCAAAACTCTCTCATTCCTCATTGCCCACTGAAGGAAATTCCCTTTCCCCTTCCTGCTGAAAGTCATTTTCCCACTTTCCCACTTCACTTGGGCTATACCAGGGGACAGTGTTGTAGATATAACCCCCAGTGGATGTCTCTTTTGGAGCAACGAGAGTCGCCTGCTAAGAAACAGATTTCTTAATGGCTCCACTGGAAATATGACTGGGCTCTCTGCAGCAAGTCTTGTGCCGGTTGTGTCTCCAGGAAGTACAAACAAGGTCACAGCCTTTTGTAAAACTGGTAAGGAACATTGGGATCAGAGGCTTGGATTCGAAAAGGGAACCTTTTGATATTATATACAAAAAGCATGCAGTATGTCCAGCTTTGGCTGTGAGCAGAATTCCTGGTATTGCTAGATTTTGAAGGCTACATTTGAAGTTGCATATTGGTTTCTCTTACTTCATGTGAATTACAGTTGGATGCACACTACTGCAGAGATTATGTCTACAGGGCAACTTCCATCAAAAACAAGCAGAACCACCAGTTTGTATATATGTCACTCTCTTACCTGGAACTACTAGAATAAGTGGTTTTAATTTTACAGTGGTTATTTAGCACAGCAGCAATTATAAAATGGTTTCTGAAACAAAGTGCTGCTATGAAACAAGCTTCTGGAGTTCAAGTCAACTTTTCTTGATATAATTACAAACAGAGTCTGAGGTCCCAAATTAAGAACACAGTGCCTAGTAGATATAATATTTTAATATAACAATAGACATTTCTTCTGGGTTGCAGGACTGTATGCCAGTTTATGGTGCTGTCATTGACGTACACTTTGGGGTACATTAATCTTAAAACTATTCCAAAGAATAGTTTGTCTCAACGTCGTTTCCCAGTAACTGTCCCAGTGTACCGAACAGCTATCTTAGAGACTGCTTATCTTAAACACAAGAAGGGATCAGTCACACTATGCAGATTGCAGCCAGTTGTACCTCATAAATATGTGCAGGGTTTTTTTTCTGTAAAATGGAGAAGGAGCACTCCTACCCTCTTTCTTTATGCATTAGTGCTCACCAAAGCCTTTGAAAACTGAAGCAAGCCTTAGGAGACACACAGGAGACAGGTTTTATGTGGGTATCAGCCCTCAACCAGCTCCCACCATGGGGGCAAAGGAGAGAGAGTGCCCACAACGGCCGAGTTACGCAATGCTTGCCTGTGGCACAAACCAGAGTAAGCCCCCAGCTGCCGGATCAGGACCCCTCAGCTCTTTCCATGTGTAGGAGTCCCTCCAACCACTAACAAGCAGCAGCACGTGTTTTAGGCAACATGCACCAGGCACTGAAGCGCCCGTGCCTGCATGGCTTGGGAGAGCACTATGGGAGCTGTGGAGGCAACTAGTGCAGGATCAGGAATGCTCTGAGGACGGGGTTCAAAACCGTACTTTCCAGCACTAGCTTTGACACAGATTTTTCTCTCCAGCTTTAGGCAAGTGAGCTGACCTTGCTGGCTCAGTATCGGTGCTGCCCTCTTTCCCAGGCGAGAATGAGAATGAGCTCTTTGTAAAGCACTTGAGAGACCTAAAGTGCCCCATAAGCGTTATGGCCTGAATTCCTGGCTACATCCAGCCCTTTTTCAATGCTTCAAGGCCCCGTTATGCAGCCAATGATGTAAAGGTCCTTTATCTAAGTAACAGTTGGTGCCCACGTATCTGGGACACTCTGTTGTATCCCTGCCACCTGTTATTGGAAACTGTCTTCATCAGGGATTCGGCGTTCTTCTAACACGTGTCCCTCAGCTGCTCTGTGTTGGTGTGGACCAATTACCAAATGTGGTCCCTTCCCACTGACACCTTTTCTGCAAGAAATACACTAGCACAATCCATCTTCAAAGTCAAAGCCTACTAAATGAAAACGTCTGAAGCTCCCAATCATGGGCTTGAATACGTTCAGCTCAGAGTGTCCATTTCTACCTCCTACTGTTAAAGCTGCATCATTTTTTTCCCAATGACTAGTATTGCTGCCATGGTTACAGGTTCACACAGGGTAGGGTCACCTTCCCTTTCAAGAAAAATCAATGAAAGATTTCATTTTCACTAGCTTCGTTATTCCCCCTACCAGTCACTTTTTACACCAGTTTTTATTGCCTTAATGTTCCATTCTCAGAAATTAAGAAGTAAACGTGATGTCAACAAACAGTGGGATGAAGATGAGGAAAGCAGCTGTCAGGCTGATAAATACATATAAGCACTGATTCATTAAACATCTCTGCATATTAATGAAACCTTCAAGCCACACTTCCTATTCTCCTCTTTCTTTCTCTTGCACTTGTAAACTTGCAGCTATCGTGGAGTTTTGTATTTCTAAGAGAAGGAGCTTTTTTGATAACTAAACTGGAAGTTTTTGCTCTAAGACAAACCTTTCAAAATTTGTCACTGAAAACTCTCTCATGTCCTTGACAGCTCTGTGCCTCCCACCACACTTAATTACAGAGGACAAACTAAGTCCAGAATTTCTCTATCTTTTTCTAGCTCTTTTTACTGAAACTTTTTTTCCTAACACACCAAGATCACCCACAAAAGTGACTATAAAACCAGTTTTTGTAGAATTTCCCTCTCATTCAGAGTAAAGAAGAGGGCAAAGTGTGGAGGGACTGAAAGCATGTTTGCAAATGCTATTGACCTGAGGATGGCATTAGGGACTTCCAATGCCCTCAAGATTATACTAGCTTTCTCTCACCTCAGAATTCATTAATGAAGTGGGATCCTTTCACTACAGGTCTCAGGTGGGTTTATGTAACCTCAGCCACACAAAATGGCAAAATGAGTTAGGACCTGATTGCAGTAAGCTTAGTGACTCTATTCCCAAGGTAACATTTCTGAGTAAACTTTTGTAATATCAAGGCAGTCACCAATTGATGCACAAATGCTACTGAGGAGGTTGCTACCCTGGGACAGGCTGCAAGGTATTGGTCATTTTGGAAAACCTGTTTATTTTTAAGTATGTGTCACATGGAAGCCAGATACTCATAGGCTCTTTCTGCAGCAGAGCAGCAGAGCAAGTAGATCCTCCACACCAGCAGCACTGCTCTGGGTTGAGGCAAAAGGGGACGTAGAGAATGGCAGAATTCCTTGGAGGCACTCAAATGCCTTGTGGATCTGGTGCCTATTTTGCGTCACAGAAGTGCTGTAAAGCCACCAAGGGCACATGCCAGTTGCTGCCAAAGGGTAATATATGATGCAAGGTATTGAAGGGGAGGTGGGGAGGATGAGGGAAGGGGTGGGTGGAGAAGGAGAAAGAGAGTGATACCAAGGTACCCACCAGTCGCTGATGATCTCCAAATCATCCAGAAGCAGCAGGAGAAGCAACATGGTCTCTCCATACCCTTCCCCCAGCTCTGGATCCTATCTCTTCTGCCACCTTCGTTTCTCATGACTTGAGCAATCAGGTCTCTGCTTATGATGCTTCATGCTTGATTTCAAAATTTTGTTTTAGCCATGCTGCTGAGCAGCACCAAGTTAGTTCAGTGAGGAAAATTCACTCTGCAGGCCACTTCAATTCATGACACCTGTGATGCAGCTGACAGCAAAATGCTACCTGTGAAGGCTTTATAACATCTCTCCGCTGACAGCTGCCAGCCCATTCGTCTTGGTTTAGCTGCCACATCTGCTTGACAGAAAGAGAGTTGAGGGAATACTGCTCTACCACAGATTTAAGATGTTAAGAAGTGGAAAAAAACATGATTTCTTCATACTGTAACTCCAAGTCAGGCAGCGCTTTCTCCCCACAGGTTACTTTTGCAGTTCAGAGTTAAGAAATAGGTTAAACTTCCATCTGTTCTGTCACTGAAACTGAAGGGTACATTCCCCTAAACTAAATGCTGGCGTCTTCATTAGTCTTTTGTAGCTGAAGATAACCCTATAAAGCACAACGCAGCGTGACTGTAGATTGACACTGAGATGAAAAAGAACGCATCATTCCCTCATACTTGAAGAATCAGATGTTTTGAATGATCTTCCAGCAGACATTTTTTAAACACTGGGTTCAGCATTGGTGTGTCGGCAAATAGTGACATCAGGAATGAGCCTGCCCTCATTTTTACCTCTGCAAAATATGTATTCCACTTGGAAAAGTGTCTTCTCATGTATAACAAGCTGAACTTCTAAAATGAACCCAGAAGGCTTTAAAGACAAGAAGTTTCATTATGGTTTCTGCAGGTAGCAAGAGGCAATCAAGATTGCAAAAAGTTATTTAAGTTTCCTAACGGAACACGTTCCTCACTTATTACATTCCTTTTCAGCTTAAACCTTCTGTGCTTTGTCTCTGCCCAAGGTAACTATGGTTTGAGAGTAAAGTCTTTCCTGACATTTTGTTGTTTGGGAAAGAAATTCAGGAGCTACATATCCTACTGCTAGTGCCAAGGAGAAAGCATTGACATGGATATAAATGCAGACAGGAATGGAGGTACCAGAAGGAGCTGGGGGCATTGCATCCAAAAGCTATAAACCAAACATGCCTCTTTCCTTGTGTGTTACATACAGCATCTGCCACGAAAGTGTTGCCGCTGCTAGTCACAGCCCACACACTTTTTAGTGAGTTTGCAAGGTCTCAGGACTGAAGATTGTCAGGCTTGCACTGTCTGAACTTGTCTTGACCTGCCTGCAGGTTTGTTTTCACTTGGTTCATTTGGATTTTTCCAGTTACCAGGTCACTGTGGTTAATTTGGTTTACATTTGCTTTTCTTTGCATGGCATAACCAAGGTTTTATATTGATAATAGTTACAAGTAAAAAAGAACATTTTACTTAGAATGAGATATTTATGACTCTAACATAATGATGTAGCATAGTGAGTTACAGGACCAGTGTGACAGGAGAGGATTAGAGCAGCAGAAACACCAGATGCAGTGCAGAGGAGTACAGGCAGGGGATGAGACAGGACACAGGCTGGCATTGGAGACCCTGCAGCTATAAGCAACTCACCAGTAGTCACTTAAAGAAATGCAGGCCTGGAACTGGACAAAATTGATTTTAGAGGTAACAAAAATATTCAGGTCTCAGATCCTGCCAGCTCAGTCATGCAAATGTATTACTGTGTTCACAGGCGACCCCACAGGCCCAAGATGCCTGTGCACAAAACTGCTGGTTTCTTGATAGAGAAAAAAAAACCTCCACAACAAACTACTAGGTTCACATGGGCCTAAGGAAAGGCAAGGCCCATGTGCAGAGCCAGAAGCCAACACAGAGCACTGACAGCTTAGCTTTTGCTTGTGGGAGAATTACACACACGCTAAGGATGCTTACAGACCTAGGCAGATGGACACATGTTGACACCGTCAGTTTTCTTTCTGTCTGTGTGTCATCATAGTCTAGCACCAATCTAGCATTTCGTTTCATCAAAATTAGGCCTGGGGTTGTCCTACGGCCAGATCTGCTCAGCACTCCAGGGTACAGGAAAGGGAAGCCCTACTTCTCCTTAATGTTACTTCTCCTTAATGTTAATGCAAAACGGTACCAGCATGGGTCTGAGCGTGCTTTGAGGAGTTTAATATTAGTTTAATTCTTCTACTGAGATGGTTGCAGACAGCCCACAGTATTTCATATAACTGCCTCTTACTGGGTTTCATTATTACTGTGTTTAAAGCCTCAAAATACATGTGTTCCTTTGTCTGCACTGTAGTTTTTCTGCTCTTGAATTCCAGTGCTCCTTTGTGATACCTAAGCATCCTTAAGCATTAATATGAAATTCATACTAACTGCTTCTCAGTGCCCATGCAAACCAAAGGGAGTAGCAGAAGCGAAGCTCTAATGCAGTGGCTTGAGATATCATAAGGCCCTGATTTACCTTCCAATTACCGCTAACAGAAAATGGCAGTTGCTGGGAATAAAAAGCCCATGGACCTTGACAGCATATGCATAACACTGTTTATAGACAACAGCTACAGAATAGCTGACCTTGAGGAACTCTTCTGGGTCTGTAGCTTAGCTTCTCTCCTAATGCTTCTTGTAAACAACAGCAGCTGTCGAAACCAATGCAAAGAGAGGGAGGAGGAATGATCTAACTTCATTGAAAAAAAAGGCCACAGATAGTCAGTTTAATCTGTTAAACAATTGTGTTTAACTCTGAAGAGCACTGCCTACACCCATCTCCCACTGACTTTAACCTCTTCTGTGGTGAGCAAGCACTGCTGATACCAACCAACTGACCTGTGAGATGTATTCTCCTCTGACTCAGCAAACTCAACTGTAACAACTAATTGTCATTCAGTCCATGTTATATAGCATTTCTTATTTATTTTTGTACAGATTTCAGCATTTTCTGAGTGACATCTCTGGCAAATCAGCAGCTAAAACACAGCTTCTGTATATCATCAACAAAGGAGCTACACTATCAGCAGCTAGCCTATTTTCAGGATAGCCTGAGGGAAGAGAAGACAGCTATTTCTATGGGTATTCCTGCCAGAGTCTTCAAGCTTCCTCTGCTCCCACCTCCTGTCCAACTCTCTGCCATAGACCTGTTTCCCCAACTCCTGGGCAGCACCGTTACTGCCGTGTTCCTTCTGCCCTGCCATAGCTATGGCTCTGATGCTTCATAGTTCACTGTGAACCAGTGGCCATGCCCAGGCCAAAACCTTTTTTACAGCTACAGATTTTGCGCTCTCATCCTATTTCCTCTGAGTGTTGCTTCATCCAAGTGTTTGTAACACATTGTTTCAAGCTACACTTATTTTCCTCCTTAACTACATGCTTGCTTATCCACATGCTCCCTAGCTTTGCCAACAAGGTATTCCATGATGGATTCCTGTCCATGGACATGAAATGGTATTTTTATTACCCAAGTTCAGTTTTAGGCCACCTGAACAGTCTCTGTGGGGACCTGTGTTGTCCATTTGGAGCTATGACTCCATGTGCCAGAATTTTCTTCAACTAGGTTTTCTGTGTAATGAATGAGAGTGCTAATACTGTTCCTTTCCATATAAGACAGCATGGTTTGTAATGTAACTCTCAAATACTTAGGGTCGATATTAACCAGGACAGGCACAATATGAAAACAAAAAAAGTTCATCCCCAAAGAACTTACACATGTTCTCTTGCTAATAGTTTTCCAAATCTTACTGCTGTTAGGGGTGCAGTGTAATACCAAGAGCCAAGTGTGAGAGTGACTGTAGGGAAATCTGACAAATTATGAAGTGTGACTAAGAAAACAAACTGGAAGGGCCCTCACCCTCTGTGTTCTGTTTTCACAAAATTAAGGTAATGTCTGTCTCCAGGATAGACAAAGCTAGCTTTTATCTGTCCAGAATTTTAAAAGATTGAACTTATGATAATGACTTATTTTCTGCCGAAAACAATATCTGAACAAGATAGCCATGACGTCTGCCAGTGTCCCCTGAAACATCAGTTATTAGCTGATGAAAGAAAAAAAAAAAAAAAAAGAAGGGTCTAGCATTGCTGTTACTGCTAAAAACTGTATTTGAATGGGGTTCTTATATCAACTCAGTGGTTGATGAACCCATGGAAAAATATCCACTAAATCATTATTCCTTATGATCTTCATGTTTGCTAGGATAGTAGGAGTGAAAACATATTTTAGGATATTTAATCCATAGTATAGTTGTAACATTTTTGCTCATTCTAGCAACAGCCACTGAAAGGCAGTGACCTGGGAAATTTATAGTTAGCATTTTGTGACCTTTATTTCAACAACCTTTTAAAGTGGGGATTAAAAAAATAATTAGATACTGGAATTAAATGTAACTTTCAAATGTTCTTGAATCCCAAAATAGCTGCTAAGGAAAGCAGTGTTGAAGTTTGGGATTGCAAGTTATTTAATGAAAGACAATTACTTTCACCAGCAGAAAAATCACCCCCCTGTGGCTCTCTGTGCAGGAACTGCTTTTTTCTCCTTTCTTGTTAGAGTAGATATACCTTCTTGCATGGAAAGAAAAGTGGTTCAAAAGTCTGTTGGAGGGGTTGTCTTTTCAAGAGTAGGAGAGTTCACAGGGCACTAAACTATAGGAAAACATTCCATCTGCTGCCACAGACTTTCCTGTGGAACCTGTCTTCAGCATGGTTACTTGTATGAGAGATAGTACTGTGCCACTGCAGAGCAATGTGAGGATAATTTGGGGTGATTAGGCAGTACAGTGACAGAGAAACCATATGGAGATACCCACTGTTTCAGGACACAACTGGAAAAGCTCTATGTTGCAATCCCTTTTGCCTTGTATCTCTTGCATTTAGTTTCCCTGGAACACTAAATGCATGCAAATCCCTTCGATCTTGATTTGGCAGCATTTTGTATCTCCTTTCCACTGGTTGCCAACAAACCCATAAAAACATGTTGAAAACTATTTTAGATTCAGATCACTCACACAAGTTTGAAGAAACAAACAGCACTGGACTTGAGAGATTCTCAGGAACAGTAAATTTGTCAATTGACAGTGCTTCACTCTGTGGAGAAGTCAAAATTGTCTTTTTCAGGCTAATGATGTGATCCTAAGGAAAGCTATTTCAGTTAGAACATCATTTTCAGGAGTAATATTCTCAACAGTTTCCCTTCATCTCCTCTGCTACTTTTATAGTAGCATTAACTATCTCTGGTTCAAGTCCATAATACTTCAGCAGATGCTCGCTTTGAAATGGCAAAAAACCCTACAGACTTGGGATGGCATAAATATGCTTAAAGGCTTTTTATTTATAGAAAAGATTGAAAGACTTTTGTTTGTCTCATTCTTCCCAAGTAGTGCTAGCCAAAAATATTTCAATGCAGTGCTTTTCAGTCAGAAAACATGATTCCAAGGAAATTATGCCATTTAGTGGAATTGCGTTCATTATTGTCAAACTCATATGAGAAATTAGCGATGATCATGATGCACACACAGAGTACAGTCCAGACAACAGCTTGCCTCAAACTGCCAGCCACCTGACTTAATCGTAAAAAACTGGGCCAGAGCCAGATCATGCATCTGGATAAAGCATTATTACATCTGACAGCCTGGATGCTAGGTGATAAGCTGCCAGGGAACTAAGCTGTCCAGGTGAAGTTCATAGTGTTCTGCTCATGACTGAAGGAAAAAGGGAAAAGGAAAAAAAAAAAAGGAGAAAAGGGAAAAAAAGGGAAAAAAAAAAGAAAGCAGGAGTCCTCAGCGAAACTCATTTATTAAAAGAATCAACAGGGTCATTGCATTAAAGAGCCAAGATGGGGTTGATTTAAGCTCAAATTCAGACATCCATATTTAGGCATATGAAGTTTAGATGCTTGGGTATGAATGAAATGTATTAGTTTCCGTTGTAGTCAGGGAAGATCTAAGTCTCCATACTTTTGCACTGATGTAGGTTCCTATTACCACCTGAGATATCCTAGAGTATTCAAGGCATCCACAGGTGGCTGACAAATTTGATATAGGACAAGTAGGAAAACTGCTCAAAGCCATGCAGTTGTGATGAGCAGGCATCACCATCAAGTTTTCAGTCAATGCAAGTAGTGGAATACACAGAATTTGGCACTTGATCAAACACATGTATCTACTTCAAGATAAGCTGAATAACTCTCTAGACTCTAAAGCCCATGGAACATCCTCTAAGTTAGGGTAGGTCCGTGCACACACATAGCTATCCACTTATGGAGGGCCAAGGCAGCCTTGGTTGCTGTTTTAAGAAGCATTCTTTTTTCAGAAATTTACAAGTCTCTTCACTCAGCGTTATGCATATGAGACTGGAGGAATGGATGTCCATTTTAGCAAGAGTCTTCTGCATCTTATATTTTTTCAACGTTTACCAGGCAGTGACTTCTCTGACATGAGGTATAAGATCTAATTCAGCAGTCATCTGAAGATACAAAAAGTTGTTACTCACCTTACGGCAACAATGAGGCATGGTGTTGAGAGAGGCTCCCAAGCTATTCTTGTTCTCTACTTTTACATAATCCCATAGCTATGGTTCTTAATTTTGGTGAAGAAACTGAGGATAGATGGGTCTGTTTTCACTCTGACACCTCAGAAAGTTATGAGATCCAAAGGCCCTCTACAAGCTCACGTGTAACCCCATGGACACTACTGTCCACAAAATAATCCAGACTTGTAACCACGAAGCTCCTGCACACCACTGTTCAAATGCAGACCTTCAGGGATACTGAAGGATAGGAAAAGGTAATGATTCCTTCTCCCTTCTTGCCTTCCGTCAGCCGCTTCATGTAAGAGCACAAAGACATGTTTCTTCCAGCTTACAACTAATGATACTTACTCCAGACAGTCCATCCCTAGGGGTCAGTTAGATGCTGGTTTTCACACTCCCTGGCCAGTGTTTCAGGACCCAGCTGCACTATCCCCTTGTTCACAGACTACTCACAAAGAACAAGCTGTCTCCTCGGCTCCTCAGCCCCACTCAGCTTCACAAGCCCAGGTCTTTGCAACCTGTACAAAAGTTGCCATAGCTAGCCTGACTCTCCTTTGCCAAAGATGTTGAGTCCGTCTCACGCCTGCTGTGTCTTCTCCATGCTGTTCTGCAGTGATTGTGGACCTCTTGTTTGGTTGGGTATTACCTAACCGGCAGGCTGGCTCCTTCCAGTCATTCCCATGATTTTTATCTTGTTTCACTTTGTCCACATTTTAGTGCAATGTTAAAATCATGGCTTTAACTTTCTAAGTAGGAAAAGAGGGTGAACATTCATTGTGCAAATCGAATTGGTCTCACAGGTGATTGAAAACATAGGTGGGTGAAAACATAGCATGAATGTTACCTCATGTATACCACCTATGTTTACCCATTTGTCTGGGAGAGACCAGAGGGGAGTCTACAGAGATCACCGCAAAACCTGAACTCAGTGTTTGGTCAATGCATTTTGGACAGTCACGCCAAATCATCCTTCTGTAGTAAGTTGCAGAATGGGCCTTTGGATCCCAGCTGTGATAGCCAGTGTCTGTCCTTAGAGAGAGAGACTGGTTTACTTGGCACAAGCCATGAGCTTCTCTTTCAGCTACTGCAGAGAAAGCTCAGAAGCCTGTTAACCACAGTCAGCAGGATCCTGGCTCTCTAGTCTTTGGTCGTGCTGCACCACAGAGATCACACTTGCAACTGAGGAATCAGCAGTCTATTGTGTTGATATTATGGTGGATGTAACCTTAGAAAGGATTAGGCTTTTTTGTCTCTTTAAAAAAAGAAAAAAGACTTTTCTTTAGTAATATTGCTGCTTTGCAAGAACACTGTGTAGATAGTCAATACTTGAGTCTTTGGGTGGGAACTTAGTGTCATCAGAACTTTGCAGGTTCTTGCTGCCAGCCCCCTGGGCAACAGCAGATTGAGTAAAACGATTGTCTGTACCACACAGGTATGCCTGAATAACAGTGTAACACCACTCAAATCAGGGAGTGCAACAAACTGTTTCTATCTGTCTAGCAGATCTGTCAGAAAAATATTGCTGTTATTTTCAGAAAGGAGCATCATTATGGGCTCATATGGAAGCCCTCAAGACAAGAGACTTAACTGCGTGGCCTTATCTTTTCCAGGGCCATCTACAATAGCAATGACATGACTGAGCTACAGAGACATATGTGGACTAGGGAAAAAAATAAAGCCAAAACCTAACTAAAGAGCTAGCATAGAGTTTTACAGGAGTGCGAAATTGCTGGGAAAGGTGTCCATGTTTGCACGGCAAATTTAAGTACGGTCCAAGGAACATGCGCTGTATTGAATCCATGAGGGATATAGAAAAGAGTTTACCCTGCGTTCATGAATTATTAATTTTAACTGGGACAGAAAGCGACCCAGTGGAGAAGGGAAACCAGGAGAAGTGTGTGTTTCACTGAGTGGGAAGGGAATAAGGAGAACAGTTTGCAGCAGTGATATTCCTTCCTGGCCTTCCCATCCTACTGACATTTTCTCCTCCCATAGGGTATTTTTCAGACCTTTGATATATTCTTCAGTTTAAGAAAATATTAACAATCCTTGTCCTTAATTTTAGCAAGTTAGATTTGGGAAAGAGTCACTGGGAAAGATGTTATGTTAGTAAGTCTCATTATGACTTGACCAAGGTTTAGCCACATTTGAAATGAAAATACAACCTGCTAGGAAAAAAACAGCAGGTTTTAAAGTTAAAGCATGCTCCTCTCTCCTTTAGACGGGAGAAATGCAATGAGAAAATAACTCTCTAATATTATCTAAACTGGGTTGTAGAAGAAACAGATCTATTTCAGAAAGGATACAGAGACAACTTTAGGAGGACTGTAAATAACAAGGATAAGCCGGAAAATATAGGGAAACTATTTCTAGGCAACACAAACTTACAGTTGAATAAAGCAACTAATGTTTGGACCTGTGAAGAAAAGCAGCTCTCCTTGGACTGACATTGACACCAAGAAAGACACCGTGAGCCTTTGTCGTAACACAGGAATAGAATAGAGTAGAATAGAATAGAATAGAATAGAATCATTAAGGTTGGAAGAGACCTCAAGGATCATCCAGTCCAACCGGCCCCCCCCACCTATTAACCACTAAACCATGTCCTTCAGTACTGCATCTAACCTTTCCTTAAATACCCGCAGGGACAGTGACTCCACCACCTCCCTGGGCAACCTGTTCCAATGCCCGACCACCCTTTCAGAGAAGAAATTTCTCCTCATCTCCAACCTGAACCTCCCCTGGCGCAACTTGCAGCCGTTCCCCCTTGTCCTGCCACTAGTTATCTGCGAGAAGAGGCTGACCCCCAGCTCACCACAGCTCCCTTTCAGGTATCCTGCAGAGCACAGATAATCCTGGCTCATAGATGCTGCATGACTCCAAAGTCAAGGGAAAAGTGTCACAAACACTAGGAAAAGGACTGACATAGCTGGGTGAAAATTACTTACCGTACTGTGCAGGGAGACGGATCTTCGGAAAGCATCAGACGACTCAATATGAGTTAGCTGAAGCAGACATTTATTGCTCTTTTTTCCAAGTTTATGTATTGTTAAAGGTGGCTACATGCGGCACAACACAAGTAGTTGTCCAGCGATCACTGGCCAAGGCATTCTGTCCCCACACCTCTGCTGTTCCATCACTGGTAAACACCGCCTGTTCGCGGGGCTCCTGTGATTGGCCACAGTGCAGGTGCAGCACCTTGTTTTGACTAAAGCTTCCTCTTAGCTTTGATTAAAGCTTCCTCTTAGTTAGATAACTTTGGGGCCTTGTTGTTTTCCACTAAACTTTGGAGGTCATTCCCAGGCTCCTAAAAAACAGCCTGTCCTTCAGATTTAATTTCACACAAACCCCCAACAGTACTGTTCTGAAGCGAGTAGAGTTCCTAATTTGGTGGCACATTTACTAATGAAGAAAGCAAAATAACTACCTTAACTGACCAGGGAATAGCTGACAGAAAGTTACGATGTTCACTTACAAGTAGTCTGATACTTCACCATAAAAGATCTATTGAACCTCTATTTGCAATTTAAAAACTCTTAGAATAGGTCCATGTCTTCCAGCCAAGTCCACATATAATACAAATGGAACAGCTTTAGCTTCCCAACAGGAATTGTCAGTCTGACATCATCACAATTCAGCATATGCCTACCGCCAACATCTGAGGCAGTGCCAGACACAGTCACCTCAGCAGGCTGGCAAAGAACAACCAGGAGAGCAGCTTTTTTGTTTTGGAGAAGTCTAGCAGTGGTGGGGTAAAGTAGAACTAAAACTAGGAACAGCAAACAAAATTCTTTGACGTAAAGACCAGCTTTCTCTGTGCATGTTACATTAGACTGTCTCTGGTGGTAAGTCTTCTTTGCCATGGAATTAACTCGATTCTTCCTCAGTCACAGCAGAAATGTTGCTCCCATCTGCACAGAGCACTCTATACACAGACATAACGCTTGGACAGTTTGTACCCTTGTGAGATCTGCTGCATTTTATACAAATTAAGCATTGTCCTTGGCACTCTGGAACAGGATGGGACTGCTTTCTATCTTGTTTCATTTGTAGAAAAAGCACTAAGCGTGTAATTGTCACCTCTAGGAAGGACAAATGGTTTAAGAGGTGAGCTTCTGCAGAATGTAGGAAAGCCTGAAGAAAACTAAATCTGTAAGCATTCATGGAAGCTTGCTACAAAAAAAAAAAAAAAAAAAGAAACAAAAAAAACAACACAAAAAAAGTCAAACTCCAGCAATAAAAATACAAGTCGTGTGGCTTGATAACCCAACTGCTCCCTCTGCAGGGTTCCACCTTATTTGGATAAAAAATGGTCTTGCTATGTAATTGATACACATCTCAAGCTCTTTCCAATGAAAGCTGACATACTCTTGGGACCAATGAATCCTTTACATTCAGATATAACCATGTATTATATGAAAAATAAAGGTGTGGCTATATTAGATTTAAAGCACATGCCAATGCTGTCTCATTTAACATCATTCTCTTAAAAATATCTATGGATATCATACCAGTTCATTTCCCCACTGCCAAGTTGATGCTATCTTCACAAACCTCCTTGCAATATGGTAGATTTCAAGTATATTGTGCTTCCCTCTTTACTCACCGGAATATAGGCATTTGAGCCTTTCTGCTGGAAAAGAATACAATCTTGATGAATGTTATAACTAGTAGAAAAATAGAAGAAAAAAAAAGGAAAATGGAAGGGCCTTCACTCAGAAAAACAATGCTTTGCTAACCTAAAAATTCAATTTCAAAGAAGAATAAATTCCTAGATAAAGAAAGGAAAACATAGTTACCAAGTTTTCATAGAATCATAGAATCATTAAGATTGGAAGAGACCTCAAGGATCATCTAGTCCAACTGTCCCCCCACCACCTATTACCCACTAAACCATGTCCCTAGGTACCACATCCAACCTTTCTTTAAACACCCCCAGGGACAGTGACTCCACCACCTCTCTGGGCAACCCATTTCAGTGGCCAACCACCCTTTCCAAGGAGAAATTTCTCCTCATCTCCAACCTAAACCTCCCCTGGCGCAACTTGCAGCCGTTCCCCCTAGTCCTGTCACTAGTTAACTGTGAGAAGAGGTCGACCCCCAGCTCGCCACAACTTCCTTTCAGGGAGTTGTAGAGGGCAACAAGGTCTGCCCTGAGCCTCCTCTTCTCCAGACTAAACAAGCCCAGTTCCCTCAGCCACTCCTCATAAGACCTGTGCTCCAGCCCCTTCACCAGTTTCGTTGCCCTTCTCTGGACACGCTCCAGGGCCTCGATGTCTTTCTTGTGGTGAGGGGCCCAAAACTGGACACAGTACTTGAGGTGTGGCCTCAGCAGGGCTGAGTACAGGGGNCTCTGCAGAACCATCCTACCCTCCGGCAGATCGACACTTCCCCCCAGCTTGGAGTCATCTGCAAACTTGCTGAGGGTACACTCAATTCCCTCATCCAAATTATCCACAAAGATATCGAAGAGGATGGGCCCCAACACCGACCCCTGGGGAACACCACTCACGACTGGTCGCCAGTTGGATTTCACTCCATTCACCACCACCCTCTGGGCCCAGCCATCCAGCTAGTTTTCAACCCAGCAAAGAGAGTACCTCTCCAGGCCATGGGCCGCCAGCTTCTCCAGGAGAATGCTGTGGGAGACCGTGTCAAAGGCTTTGCTGATGTCTAGGTAGACTACATCAACAGCCTTTCCCTCATCCACCAGGTGGGTCACCTGGTCATAGAAGGAGATGAAGTTGGTCAGGCAGGACTTGCCTTTCATGAGCCTATGCTGGCTGGGCCTGATCCTCTGGTTATCACAGACATGGCATGTGATTATCCTCAAGATTTCCTACATTTCCTACATTTGACATTTTAGACATGATTTCTATTGTTGTTTGTTGTCTTTTTGAGAAAGACATGATAATTTCTATGCCTCTTTGTAATGTTTTAAGGACCAGTTATCAGGAGATGATGTTCAAAGGTAAGGTTTGGGACATGCTGTTCCTGGGCAATGTTCTGCCTGCTTCAGGCAACAACATGTCCGTTTCTAATCACTGATTCCTCATTTCACCTTGGAAATTGGCAGCGTGTGATCTCCCAAATGTCTTTTATAAGCTGAGTGTCTCTTACAACAATACCCTTGTCTGGATGTAAAAAAAGTAGTTAGAAAATATTCAAAGTAAGTATGATTATTATTCTATCACACATTATTGCAGCAATAGGTACCAATGAGCTATTTCAATACAGTTATCGAAGCAAATGCTCCCCACTGTCAGTACATTTCATAGCAATTCTCTGGAAACCAGACATGCTATTAAATTTAATAGAAGTAGCTTCAGGGCAGAAGAGAGACAGTTATATCTAAGCTTTTACTTAAAATTTTAAATACATCTAATATTCATGAGTTGGACTGTTTTGTGTAGCCATAAATAGCTGTGTTAGTTGAACTATTTATTTACTGAGCACCTCTACCTGCTGCTATGTACTTTTAAACATCCTACATGTGTACTAGCCATATGGCTACCATCATCTCCTCACACTAGAAGAAACATTAAGCATTGTTCTAGTGTTTTTTGAAAATAAAAGAATGTCTTCCTATACCTTTTTTTCCCTCTCCTGTTCTACTATCCACTCATGTAGAAGCTTTCAGGCAACTCAAAAACTGAAAGCCATACACAGTTCTTTGATTTGTAAAGTTTTGTTGTTTTCTGATGGGTTCAAAGAAAAACACTTATTTTACAGCTATCTCTACAGAGCTGCAAGTCATGATTAATGGAAGCCATTATGTGTAATGAAGGTGTAGACTGGTATTGTGTGATGTATGTATCTACACAGATCTTTTCAGCACAGTGCTGAAAAAGAGTTCTGAAGTAGACAAAAATCTTCTGCGTTTTACCTCTGGGAGGATAATTAGAATTCATGTTCAACAGCCCATCAAGCATACTTAAGACTCAACTGGCAGACATGTTACTTAAAGGGTGCTAAAATAAATGCGTATGTGGCACAAGGAAAGCAAATATTGTCCAATTATGTAAGCGCCTCTTTCTGAAGGCTTCAGCATGCCTTTGAAAAAAAGTAATTGCAGACAGAATTTGCACAGACACTGTTCAAGATATCAGCCATGGCCTGTCCCCTGTATTCACTATGCACCTCACACCAGCAGAGCAAACCAAATGAAAGGCACAGTGTATTGAGAGTGTGTTGATGCAAGTAATTAGATAAACCATGAAGACAATGGAATATGTGAAGATGAAGAGTATTTTCTCATTTCTGGTCTCAGATCCATCCATCACAGAAACAAAAATCCCATTTTAGCTACACCTGAAAGCTCATTACTGTAATAGAAATTCAGTTATTATAAATAAAGAAGATGGTGGTAGCAAGCCTATTAAGTATGGTTTAATAATTCTACAGTATATCCTGGCCTCAGTCTCAATCATCTGTCTACATAGACGTGAAAACTAGCATGGCTAACCAGTATGCATACATATTCTCCCTCTGAGCAGACCTCAGGCTGCTTTGAGAAGTAACAGATGGAATTTTACCTTCACTTCAAGAAAGTTTCAGCAAGGCAAAAAATGGATTTAGAAGCACTCTAATATGCTGCTCCAGCACCATGCCTACACAATCTATATAACCAGCCTTCTATCTGGCTGCATTTTCCAGAATGTGCAGAGACATCAGCTCCTCAAATTATCACTGTGACAGGCCAGATTTCCTATTCTTTACAGATATCTATTTCCCATAATTTTTAAAAGACAGAAGTACATGCAATATAAACAAAATATAGTAGACGTGAAATAGTGAATCTTCCCATATGCAAGGGAAATCTGTAATGAAAACAGGTTTTTAGGGGGCCAGCCTTGTTCTTCTGTCAGCAGGTGCCGAGCTGAGCAAGCCACAAGAGGGAGTGCAAACACTGTTGAAAATGCAATAAAACGCGAGGCGGAAGAGCCAGGTCCAGGCAGCGTTTGATGCCAAGTCTGTTGCTAATAACCTGCATTCTAATTGGTACTGAAAATCAATTTAATTTCCTCTTCAGCTTTAATGCATTACAAGTAATTCTTCAATACTAATCTGGTAAGGGGAGAGAGAGAGAAAGGCATTCACAATGTTCAGCTTGAACTGAATAAATGAAATACAGAGCTGGGTCAGAGCAGTGGGTAAAGTGGCCTTGGGCGTTAGACAAGTGGAACTAAAAGGCTGCAGCCCTTGCCTGTGGCAGAAGAAAGGGAGCTCAGCTGTGCAATTCTCCCTCCCACTTTTCATCCTACTATTGCTGCCACCCAGGGAAGGACCAGGGCATGTGTAAGCACCAGTCCAGCTCAAAAGAGGCACCTACTGCCAACTTAGCAGCAGGAATGGGCATCCCCACCCTCTGCGACTCTTCCAGCCTCAACCCTCCCTCCTCTTTTTCTTTATGAGAGACAATAATTAAGGCTTAACTGTGGTGAAATGGACTGACAAAAGAAATACCTGACAACAGATATTGTTAAATCAAGATGTTTACATGTGCGACAAATACAAGTTTGTGAAATATTCCACCTTCATCATCATATTTTTCTCATTCTTACCTCTCAATATTATACAGTCAAATTCTGTTCTTGAGCTGAAGGTTGTTTATATAAGCCAAGGATAAATGTATCTTAAAGGCTGTTCTTTCTGGATGGTTTAGCACAATATAGTGCTTGAATATCCATTTCACTTAGCTGTTGCAGTATTCTAGCAGGAAACCGCAGCAGGATACCACTGTTATGCAAAGGACAGGAGCACAAAGGATAATGCTCCTGAATACTGATCTCCTGACTGATGTAATCACTGTGATAAAAGACAATGTCTTAGTAGTGTAAGACCCGACTCTTCCGCATGGTCAGATACATTCAGCATAAATCTAGCTTATTCTGGGAGATGAAAGAAGAGGAAGGTCACAAGACTGCAGAGCACATCTGCACCACACATCCTGCAGTTTGTTGCCTCCAGGTGATCCAGGGCAGCAGCAGTAGCCCCTGCACTGGCAGCTGCACACAGGCTCTGGTGGACACAGCCTCAGGATTCATGACTGCCTCAGCACACAGGGTGAGAGGGGATCCTTTCCACAGCACGAAGGAGATACGGAAACGCCTCCCAACAGAGCCCTGACACACCGGCCGCTGGGAAGCAATTTAACTGAGGCTCCTGCATTTGCAGGTTACAAATGGCATTCTAGCTAAATCATCGTATGTGTTTTTCCAGTAATGCATGAAATCAATGAAACAGCATTAAGAGAAATGAATTGGCTCGGAGGCTATTGTGGTGCTCACCACACCTGCCACTTCCCCTCTATCTGACAGCATCATGAAAGTTCTTATCAACTAGTTTATTTAAAATCTCCATAAATTATGTACCCTTCTCATTTCTTCTTACCCTTTTGCCCTTCACACTCTCTTCTTGTCCTCTTTCTTAGTCTGCATTTCTGTTACTTTAGGAACAGCTAATGGTCCAAAGGTTAACGCTAAGAATCTTCCTCTTACATTCCCTGTAATGGGAGAGAAAGGTCCTGCATAAATCACTGCATCTCCACTGTAATAAACTAGCCAGTTGTAACATCCCCAGTACAGACCAAAGACAGACTTAAAATTTAAAAAAATAGAATAAATCTCTAACCTCGAGATAGTCAAAGGCTGACTGTTACAATACTTACATTCTGTAGCAGGGTGTGAATTTTGCATCAGTGCTGCAGTTACCCACAGAAAATAGTTGAACTGAAAAGATGAGCAAATAGGACTACAGCACCACATGGCCATACTCAAAGCCAGTGATACTTTACAGGCTAAAACAGGTTACTTAAAAGAGTTCACAAAATTTATCATTTCGAGCCACCAATTTTCAAAAACTAGCCAAGATAACAAATCTACAGTAATTTTTAATATTTAGTTTTCATATATTGTTACAGAATTGTTAGTGTTCTATGTATTGCAGTAGTACATATGTCACACATCAACTATTAAAAAAATCATATACTCAAATTTTACCTTCATAAATTTGAACAGTGGATAGTTTCTCTTTACAGATACTATACTTGTTCTTTACAAAAAGATCAACTGAAATCCTGAAGTGCTATTGTTTTTTCAGTGCCTAATGATACCCTTCAAGCTGTATCCAATAAGTGACAATACCAAACTACCTCCCTCTCAGGCGAGGGGGGGCAATATGTCACTGAGAACACATTGTTCCCATGTGAACTCACTGAAGGCTCAATATATAGAAAATACTAAAATATTACACATTTTGTTAAAAGGATGAAATCATTACATGGAATGCTAATGTACATCTTTCTGCCTTTGTAAATATAAATTAAATATAAGTGTGCATAGATGTAGTGATCATTGGCTGAAAATGCAGTTCTTGACATTGCAATGAACATGCTTTAGTAAGGGCAGATCTTGGACATGGTAGGACAATGTATCTATGCATTTGTAGCAAAAAAAAAATAGTAAGTATGAAAGAAACAAAGATGGGGGTTTATAACCTGTTTTCTCTTAGATTATATGATTTAATCTAGAAACCAGAGTGGACTCCAGACGCACTGTTAAACATGACACAGAGCCAGATTACCAGTGCTAAAGCTCTAGAGGAATACACATATAAGGAATTTGCCTCTTCAAAAGCACAGGCACAAGCAAAGTCAGTCACTTGTTCTCAGTTAAGGGCACTCCCTACCTCCAGGAATCAGCTGAAAGCTTCCTCATTTAGACCCTATTTTTTTCTATTTAATGTCCAAGTTTTATTCTTGACTGCAGGACCTATGGCTACAGGTGCCAACAGTTATTCAGCATGTTCCTTTTATACCTCTCAGAAGATTTGACCCCAGAGAAAGCAAATAGTTTCTTAATTGCTTTTCTTACAGCTTTCACAAAAATGAAAAAGCTGCATGTTGCAGATCCACACTGCCCCTTTAGCAGACTGAGGCAAAGAAATTACACCAGTGCGATGAATGTGGCAAAGAATCAGCCACCATCACTCAAAATTAGTTCTCTAAATTCTTCATCCAGTACTGACAGGCAGCCATGTCTGGGGCAGAATCTTGTCACCTTTTCTGAACCAGCAACATTTGCAAAGGTGAGGAGGAAGAAAAAACAACCCATCCATTTTGTTTACTAAGCTCCAAGTAGGAGAATCATAACTTACACTGCAAGTTTCACAAAAGTTCTACTGCTTTTCTCTGTTACTTTCACCGAAGTGCCAGAACAGGTTGAAAATTAATACAGGACAATGTTTCTGGTCCATATACATAAAAAAATGGTGCAGGATAAAGATGCATAAAGCATTTATTGCAGCAAAAAAAAAATTCTGATTCTCCCTTTTCACTGACCTTTTTCATTGCTGCTTTGATTTGCATGATTTCCTTCACTCAGGAGTCGCACTAGCTAGAACCAAGAGAACAGCTTGCTGAGTACAGAGGGACAGCTTTCTGGTTTAACCACATAGCCTCAGTCGTTGCCAACATTGCTTCTCCCACTCCCCACCCTGCAAAGCACCAATTCAGACCAACTACACTGCAGCCAACTTCAAACATTCCTCCCTCTTCCCTGGTAACTGTATGTGCTGGGAGTGCTAGAAGTTCAGGGATCACATATGACTTAAGCTGGTAGGAACCTCAGGAAGTCTCTGGTCTGTCCAGTTCCACTGCTTGGCTGTCCTTTGGGTAAAAAAAGCTTTTTCTTACATCCCATCCAAATCTCTCTTGTTTCAATTCATGCTCATTGTCTCTGATCCTTCTGCTAGAGATCACCCTGAAGAGTCTGACTCCATCTTCCTGAAAATGTCCCCATCTCTATTGGAAGGCCACTATTAGGTACCCCTGAAGATGTCTCATCTCCAGGCTGGTAAAGTGCAGCTCCTCCAGCCTCTCCTCACAGGCCAAGTACTCCAGTCTCTGACAGTCGTGGGGAACTCCAGTGAACTCACCCCAGTTTACAGATGTCTGTCTTGTATTGAGGTTCCAAAACTGGATGCAATATCTAGATGTGGTCTAACGAGGGCTGAGTAGAGGGCATAATCACCTCAGACTACTGGCTCTGATCTTGTCAGTATGGCCTGGGATGCCGGTGCCCTTCCCTGCTGTCAGGGCACATTGCCGGCTCATGCCTTGCTTCATTCAGCAACAGGACCCTACGTCCTTTTCCACAGAGCTGCATCCCAGACAACCAGGGTCCAGCCTTCTATGTTGCAGCATCATTCATCCTTCCTTCCTTCCTTCCCAAGTGCAGGACTTCGCACTTGCCCTTGCTGAACATTGTAACATTTCCGTCAGTGCATTCCTGCAGCCTGACCGAGTTGTCCTGAATGGCAATCCTACATATGCTTTAAGAAAATTCACAGTAAAGATATCCATCAACAATTGGCACAGATACAGAGATTTCAGTACTGTGACCAAAACTCAACTGCCTGCCGAGCTTCAGATGCAGAATCCCTTCAGTATTTTACAGCTTAAGAATGTGGTTTCCTTTGGCAGCCCGCAGACACCACCACTGAAACCGGTCTCCAACCTAAACAGACTACTGGCTTAAGTCCATCCCACTCTCACGTCTCTTTAGCTCATGCCTATAGTGGCTTTACTTGGATGACATTTACTGTTGTCCCATTATGTTTACTGTTGTCATCTATTTGCTGAGCATCATCACTAGTGATAATAAAAATGATAGAGGAAGAGCTGAAAGTCACTTTCTTCTTTGGCCTGTCCCCTGTTTTCTGAGACATAACTATTGGTCGTATTTGTTTGTCGCTCCCTGCTGCTGGTGTCTCTTTCACAGTCCTCTGGAATCTCATCAGGCGAAAGCACAGGAGCTGCAAAAGGCATCGTCGAAACTGCAAGAGAGAATAAATAGAATGAAGTTACAACTTCCTAAGCGTTCCCTATCTTGTATGATCCAGTGAAGACAGTAGTATAGTAAATGAGGCAAAATAACAGGTTTCTGCATATCTCCACCTTGTTCCAAGTTAGTTTTGGAGGTGTCACAAACACGGTGGCTTTTCAGTGGGCACTTTTTTCCCTGCGCCGAAAAGCAGCATAGTTTCACCTAGCCAGTAGAGGGCACCGAAATGCAATCTAGGATTTTACCAACTGCAAGCTGCAATCCACAGTCTGCGAAGAACAGGAGGACTAGGCTCCCAAGTGTGCTATAGGTATTGTTCCCATCTTTGAGTATTCAAAAAAAGTCACACAACTGATCTAGCAGGGGAAGAATATTCTCACAAACACTTCACAGGAGTGTACAGAGAGAAAGAACAAGAGGCGGAAGGGGATACGAAGCTATGTTTTCTTCCTTTTAAGTAACTCAAGGTTCTGGAATTTTAACAAAAGCGTTGAATGTCACAGATATAAAATAAAATTTCAAAGGTTGGTAACAAAGAATTAAAGTGTCCCCATTGAAGGGGAATATTGGAGGAACAGAAGTCTTTCATCTAATTAGAAGCCATTTATGACAAAGGGTGTCTGTTCTACCTTGTGCTTAAATAATGCAAGGTATTCAGTGAAAGCTCGCATCAGTGTACAGAATGACAATTCCAGCAGTAGTGCTGTTTTAAATGCTCCAGTTATGGTCTCCCCTTCAAAAACCAAGGCATTCAGGTATGGGGGTTAAAGGATGCACTCATTCAGTAGTTTATGTCTACACACACCTAAAACTCAGATATGATCCTTTGAGGAAAATCTCAGGTTTTACTAGAAAAAAAAGTGGTCAGCTTTGTCTTCATTCAATAACCCATAACAACACGTGCCTGGAATGTATGAAGAAGACTTTAAAAAATCCACACACAAAAAAAACCCCACAACCACAAACAGGGTGGGAGGGAAACAACTTACTTTTTCTCTGAAAAGGAAGTAGGTCTTGATAGGAGAAGAGGGAATGGTTGCAAGTTGTGCCAGGGGAGGTTCAGGTTGGAGATTAGGAGAAATTTCTTCTTGGAAAGGGTGGTCAAGCATTGGAACGGGTTGCCCAGGGAGGTTGTGGAGTCACCGTCCTTAGGGGTGTTTAAAGAAAGGTTGGATCTGGTACTTAGGGACATGGTTTAATGGGTAATAGGTGGTCAGGGGATGGTTGGACTAGGGGATCTCAGAGGTCTCTTCCAACCTTAATGATTCTATGATTCTCAACAGCCTTTCAGTAGCTGTTTTTAGGATTATTCTGTATTATCCTGCACGGTCACTGACTTGGCTTTTCCAGCTATTACACAAGAAGCTCTTTGACATGCCAGTTTGGAACACAGTTTTGTTATAGGAAATTAATCCTACTCTGACACTGGGAAGGGAGTAGGCCCTGTTGAGAAGGGAACTTAGAAAGTTACAAGATGATAGAGAAAGGTAATCTGGTGCTATGTGAATACACAGGAGAATAGTCACATGGACAGAGATAACGTGGTACCTCTGAGTACCATGGAAGTAAGAAGGCATATGTTAGAACAGGTCAGATAGAGGAAGTACATTATAGAGAAGAACTGGTTTTAGGATTCCTTCTGAGGGCCAAATAACCCGGAAGATGAGCAGAAACATTATTGTTTTGGCCTTAAGCTGGAACTAGAGGCAAGTGAGACACACTTCACAATACATCTCCAATGAGCATGTTCAGATGATTTGTTCTTATCCTGGCTATGACTTTACTGGCATTGTGCCTGGTAGCAGTTTGATTTGATTGCAGGTATCAGAACCATCAAAATCTTTTTCAGGTTAAACTACTCAGGTTATAAGCCTTTCTACGCTGGCTGGCCCAGGCTGCTGCTGCCTAGCAATTGCAAACCAGTGTAGGAAATCACAGAAAATCTGTCTCTATAATGACATAATGAAAACCCAGGGAAATCCTTCCAGCAATCATTGATATTTCTTTGCCCTTTCTGAAGTGACTCTATTAAAGCCATATATATTCAACTCTGTACAATCATGGTTTCAGACGTTGACAACGTGCACATTACAGTTTCAGTTAAGGGTTATACTGAAGCTATTTTAATGTCTAAGTAAATTCACCAACACTGCTTAACTGCATTCAGTGGTTATCTTCATAGTACTGATGGTTTACAGAAAGATGTATCCTAGTGTCCTGGTTTCAGCTGGGAGAGAGTTAATTTTCTTCAAGAAAGCCAGTATGGGGCTGTGTTTTGGATTTGTGCTGGAAGCAGCGCTGATAGTGCAGAGATGTTTTTGCTATTGTTGGGTGATGCTCACACAGAGCCAAGGCCTTTTCTGCTTCTCGCACCGCCCCACCGGTGGGATGGCGGGGGGTGCACAAGGAGTTGGGAGGGGACAGACAGGACACCTGACCCAAACTGACCAAAGGAGTATTCCATACCATATGACATCATGCTCGGTTTATAAGGGGCTTGGGAGGAAGAAGAAGGGGGGGGGCAGCGGCGTTGGGAGTGATGGCGTTTGTCTTCCCAAGTCACCATTACACGTGATGGAGCCCTGCTGTCCTGGGGATGGCTGAACCCCTGCCTGCCGTGGGGAGCGGTGAATTAATTCCTTGTTTTGCTTTGCTTGTGCACGCGGCTTTTGCTTCGCTTATTAAACTCTTGTATCTGAACCCACGAGTTTTCTCCCTTTCACTCTTCCGACTCTCTCCCCCTTTTCCGATGAGGGGGATTGAGCGCATGTTTATGTGGTGCCCAGCCAACGGTTGGAGTAAAACCACAACACCTAGTTTCCACATATTTGACATGCCACTGATAACTCCAAATACTTTCATTCTCTTTGCTCTGTAAAGCACTGAAATGAGCTCATTACCATCCTTAAATCAGCAGTCTACTTTCATAATGAAGACTACAAAAACAGACAAAAATAAAAACTTGTTTTTCTCATAGATAAATATGTCTTCTTAACAGTATATAGTTTATATTCAAAAAACATTTCACTGTCATATACATGAGATTCTGGCTTTGAATACAATGAAGCTCTGAGAAATGTAACTGGTGTCATATTTTTCCACTAAAGTCAACAATTTAAGAAGATTGAAATGATCCAAGACAACATGCCAAATTTTGTAAAATGTTCACTTAAAATGGAAACATTTTAAAACTACAGTGTTTCACTTTCCTACTTTAAAATTAGTTTTTTAGCATTATACACTGAGAAATTTTTTAATTCATAACAAACTACAATTTTTTTGTTGCCAACTGAGATTAAATAAAGTTTCAAGATGTCTTTTTTAAAATTTGTTCTTCTAGGTGTCAACCGAGTAGATGCCTACACCTTTGCTTCCAATGTTCTTTGTTTTTTACGGTTGAGCTCCTGAGAAGTAACGTATCAGGAATCTGTGTTCTTAAAATTTACTGACATATTTGCTTAGCAAAACCCAGTCTAAAATCCTAAACAGGCCGTCACTTAGGGTTTTTTCGTGCACATACTTATTTGAAATACTATGCTGAGTTGTTCAATCCTTGTGGAAGAGTTAGAGGCAAGGGGTTTTTTTCCTATTAAAAAAACCCCAGACACCAGATATTCTGAATTTTGTCTGATGGAGTTCTGTTGTGGGAAGGAAGTGATTCAGATGAGGTTTTCTAGTTATCCATTTCATGGGTAAATTTTCAGAACTAGATATTTAAATTTTCACACTCCTTCCCCTCCCTTTCATGTAAGTGTTCATGTGCAAATTCAGACATTTAAAATCCAGTTTCTGACAGGGTAGTACTAAAGTACTAAAACATCATCAGGGATTTTAATTCTACTAGATCTTTAACATTTATCCTAATTGTTCAAATTAAGAAAAAAAAAAAAATCTAGACTTCACAGATTAAAGTAAATCAGATCAAACCTCCACACCTGTGGCACAGGCTACTAATTATTCAAATAAGAAATTCTTTAATGTACCTACCTTTCTACTCATGAAGATATAGATGACTGGATTATAAGCAGTGCTTGACTTGGCAAAGAAAGACGGGACGATAGCTACTGTTGGAGTTACAAGGTTGCTATAGCCATATGTTACCAGGAGGGAGACCACTGCATAGGGCATCCAACAAATAAGGAACGTGGAGATCATTAAGAAACACATTTTAGCCACCTTCTTTTCATATTTTAGAAGTCTGATGACTTGAACAGTCTGGAACTCTTCCACACAGCGAAGCTGTAGGAGATAAAATGGTAAAGTAAAATAGCCCTATGTTTTACTTGAAACTGAATAATTCTAAATTTATTTATAACTAACTAATTTGCCAGTTTAGTTTTAGGCTCAGACACTGTACACCTTATCTTGTGAACCATAATTCTTCTCGAAGTTTACAATCATGCTTCCCAGACTTTTACTGCTTTTATTAAATGTAAAAATATGATCTGAACAGAAATAGAATTGCAAGTCTACTGGAAAGCAACAAATCCAGTGATGTAACAAAACATGTAGCACTTAATACTTAAGTATTTTAGAAAAGCAGCTTGCCCTCATCCACAGGCATAAGCAAGTTCATTTCACATTTAGGGGTCCTTTGCGTAACTAGCTAGACAATCCCATAGATTTATCTCATCAGCAATCTTTAGAGAGAAGACAATTTCATGAATAGATTTCTCTCTACTGTTCTGCCACTTAGTTTGTTACCCTGAAATGACGAAATCTCTATTTAAAGCAGAATACTAGGCAGCGGGTTCCCAGTGCCACCTGAGCAAGTCATAAAACGAGGAAAAGATAGGACACGTACATGAGTGTTCTTTGTAACAGTTAGCAGTTGTGCCAATACTGTTAACCACAAACTTGAACGGAACCAGCCTAATTACCTATAGAATATGAAACATGAACACTTTCTGACACACCAGATTTGAATTAAAATGGGTTGCCTTAATTGGTTTAACATATGGTTTCCATAACTGGTTTAACAGGGCTTAATCTTCACTTGGAAGAGTTGTACAGGGTTACCTTCTTAAGACTTGCAAAGAGAAGAGAAGGGGTTCCTTAATCAGGAGATCTGCAAACAGTCGAGTTTTCCCCCTGTTTCAAGGGAGAATCTGAGGTGGATTTGTGCATATGAGCAGTTTCCTAACCTGACTCCCAGTAAAACTGCACAACAAATAGATCTTGGTAGCTCTAGATTGACTCTCCTCCAACCTTATATCCTTTCTAATGCTGCCTGAACTGGATGAACATTAAACATTCAGAAGCCAGAATAGGAAGCAGGAGTGCAAACTTAAGACTCTGATCCAAGCTTAATATACAGCATCAGCAACTTTCACTGAAAATATTACACTAAGAGAAATCTTCTATTTGAATTAACTTACCATTCTTACTGCATATAGAATATGGCCATAGCAATAGGCCATGATCCCAACAGGCGCTACTAGACAGCTAAGGAAAAAAAGGAGCACAAAGGAGGTATCATTGGGGTCCTTTGACTTCCAGTCCACTGAGCAACCTAATCCATGAATTTCTAGTGTGTATCTGTTCCAGCCCAGAAGAGGTGCTCCTGTCCAGGCTAATGAATAGAGCCAGATGTACGCGATAGCCCGCCAAGACCAAGAGAAGTCAATCACTTTTGCATGAACTACTCGAATGTAGCGTTCATAGGCAAGAACAGTGAGAGTCATAATTGAAACAATTCCTGGAAGAAAAAGAAAAGAAAACCAATTAAATTATTCACAAACATTGCTAATTGAACTACAGTCCTCTCGATAACCTGCTAGCAAAGGAATCATTGAACTCAAAATGAGCTAGCTCATATTATGAATCTAACACCAATAAGCTTTTTGGGTGACATCCCACTACTCACTAACTAGTAACTCAAACTATCACTAACTTGAGAACTACTCAGGGTAGGGTGCTGGAATCTGACCGAAGGTGTAGGATGGCCAAGTAGGACAAGGAAAAAAAAAAAAAAATAATCAAGATAATACTACTTTTTTCTACAGCTTCCTTCATTAAGTGGGAGATTTTTGTTTGGCTGGGGTTTTGGTGGGTTTTTGGGTGAGGTTTTTTGTGTGGTTTGTTTTTTTTTTTAAAGTAAAAGCTGCTATATAAAAATCATATAATTAGCAATAACAAAGCATGTTAGAAACCTAGGGAAATCAGAGTTGAGACTGAAGTCAAAGAAAGTCTTCAACAACTGAAAGTATAGAAATGCACCTTTAATGTGAGCAAAATGACCAGAATTCCAACTTCTTTCAAGATTTCTTGCAAGTCTTTGCATTCCAAAGAACAACCAAGAAAGCAAAGTGTTACACTGCTGAAGGAGTCTCACCTAGAAGACATTGGGTTACATTCAATGGCCCCTCTTGCTGCATCATAAAAATATCATAGTCTTAATTTCAATTATTTGTGTATTCTCTTCCTTTTCTTTTGACCTCAACCCCACTACAAACTTAATAATGTGTTTTGACATAAATTAGATTATTTTCCACTCTCAGCATTACCCTATCCAGACACTTTTATAACTTAATAAAGTCAAGGTAATTCTGTCTTGATTAGAATATAAGGATTTCCATTTCAACAATCTGAAATTTAATGATCAAGAACCAAGTTGCTCATCATGCATCTGTCAGTCACCTGAAATCTGTTACAATTCAGTCATCAAGCTCATACACACAGCCTCTTAAACAACACAAAAGGGCATATTTCACAGCACTCTGTGAAGTTATACAAAAATATGTGTCTAAATGTGCGTTTATTTTGCCTAATAAAAAGCAGGTTTTTTCTCATGCATATACACAGCACTTCATTTCTTCAAATGCACTCACATTTGGCATAGCGTGCACTTCTCACAGCTGTGTGAAGGTTAAACATGCAGATTTCACTGCCAAAAAGAGAATAACCATTATATCCTTTGAAGGTTTCTGCTGGATATCACAGATATCCGATTTTACAGATATCTGTGAAATATCACGGATTATATTATTTCACGGATATCACAGATATCTGTTTTCAAGTGCTGAGGCAGTTGGCGGAGGTCATTGCCAGGCTGCTCTCCATCATCTTTAGCAAGTCATGGGCGACGGGAGAGGTGCCTGAGGACTAGAGGAAGGCTAATGTCACTCCAGTCTACAAAAAGGGCAAGAAGGAGGACCCGGGTAACTACAGACCGGTCAGCTTCACCTCCATCCCGGGAAAGGTGATGGAACAACTTGTCCTTGGCACTGTCTCCAGGCACATCAAGGACAAGAAGGTTATTGGGAACAGTCAGTATGGTTTTACCAAGGGAAAGTCATGCTTGACCAACCTGATAGCCTTCTATGAGGATGTAACCAGGTGGATGGATGATGGAAGGGCAGTGGATGTGGTCTATCTTGACCTCAGCAAGGCATTTGACACCGTCTCCCACGGCATCCTTGTGGGCAAGCTGAGGAGGTGTGGCCTGGATAATCAGGTAGTGAGGTGGATTGTGCGCTGGCTGGAGGGCAGAAGTCAGAGGGTTGTGGTCAATGGGGCCGAATCTAGTTGGAGGCCTGTGACTAGTGGAGTCCCTCAGGGGTCGGTGCTGGGTCCGGTACTATTCAATATCTTCATCAGCGACCTTGATGAGGGAACGGAGTGTACCCTCAGCAAGTTTGCTGATGACACTAAACTGGGAGGAGTGGCTGACACACCAGAGGGATGTGCTGCCATTCAGCGGGACCTAGATAGGCTGGAGAGCTGGGCGGGGAGGAACCTGATGAGATTCAACAAGGACAAGTGTAGGGTCTTGCACCTGGGAAAGAAGAATCCCATGTGCCAGTACAGGTTGGGGACTGACCTGCTGGAGAGCAGTGTAGGGGAAAGGGACCTGGGGGTCCTGGTGGACGGGGGGATGACCATGAGCCAGCAATGTGCCCTGGTGGCCAGGAAGGCCAATGGCATCCTGGGGTGCATTAGAAGGGCTGTGGTCAGTAGGTCGAGGGAGGTCCTCCTCCCCCTCTATTCTGCATTGGTGAGGCCGCATCTGGAGTATTGCGTCCAGTTCTGGGCCCCTCAGCTTAAGAAGGACAGGGAACTGCTAGAGAGAGTCCAGCGCAGAGCCACTAAGATGATCAAGGGAGTGGAACATCTCCCTTATGAGGAAAGGCTGAGGGAGCTGGGTCTCTTTAGCTTGGAGAAGAGGAGGCTGAGGGGTGACCTCATCAATGTTTATAAATATGTTAAGGGTGAGTGTCGGGAAGATGGAGCCAGGCTCTTCTCGGTGTCATTAAGCGATAGGACAAGGGGCAATGGGTTCAAGCTAGAGCATAGGAGGTTCCGGGTTAACGTAAGGAAAAACTTTTTCACTGTGAGGGTGACAGAGCACTGGAACAGGCTGCCCAGAGAGGTTGTGGAGTCTCCTTCTCTGGAGACATTCAAAACTCGACTGGACACGTTCCTGAGTGATGTGCTCTAGGTGGCCCTGCCTTGGCAGGGGGGGGTTGGACTAGATGATCTTTCGAGGTCCCTTCCAACCCTTGTGATTCTGTGATTTTGTGATTTGTGATTCACTTTGAAAAAAGGATAAGCATCTAGGGAAGACAAATTAACAACAGCATACTCAAACACCAGCAACATGTATTTTAGGAAGGCAACTAAAAATAGCAAAATCAAGGGAAACACGTAGCCTCTGTGTCAAGGCATTCATCAACAAACCCAGCATACTATTAACAAAGTATCTCACAGAGGATATGCTTTAAGATCTCTTTAAGAAAGTTACTTTATCCTGCAACTATCAGAGGATCCCTTTTCACAGGTGATGACTTTTGAAAGCTTTCTGGATCAACAGGAAGAATTTCCCACTCTCAAGGAAGACATGCCACATTCTTGCCATGGCTCTCTGAAATCAAACAATGAACTTTTGTTTTTTTCAAATATGTACATTTTTTGCCAGTGTTATATTTAAACCTTCATCACAAAGAAGTAGATATTGCTGGACATGCAGAAAGCAAGGCAGACTACTTTCACAGTTACTTTGTTCAGTTTTGTGAGTTTTCTTCTTGTATAAGTCATTCCTATAGGAATTTTGTTTCTATGGCTTGAAAGAGAAATTAGACTAACAAGTGTGGAGCAGAGGGCTTCCGCAACACTTAAGGTTTGGTTGGTTGGGTTTGTTTTTTTTTTTAAAGTTGATAAGAAGTCCTTCATGCTGTTTTTCAGGACCTAACATGCTGAAAATAGATTGAAGGATGTGGATCTAAGAAAGATCTTAGCAGGAACTGGAAAATAATTACAGAATTATATAGGTACTATTTTACACTTATATTAGCTCAAGTAAATGCTTTATACGATCAAATGCAGTCTACTTCCTGAACACAAGGTAAAGGCAAGAAATTTGCCTCCAATTCCTCTGTGCCCAGTGAATAAGAATTACAAAATTTTACCTGATGGTTATTAAAAACATCCACAGATAGGGAAGAAATTCACATCACTCAGTTTGCTTACATAGTGCACTGAGGCCTTGTCTTCGATCAGTGGATAGAAAGAACAGCTCCTCAGGATGAGTCAAAATTCTTAAATTAACCCCTTGCTCTTTACCACCTTCCTCCTCTCCCACTAGAAGCTCAGGAAAACCAGCTGGATAAATAAAGGTACCTACAATGGTATTCAATGACTAATGTCCCTGTGTACTCAATATTTCCCATCAGTTTTTACACATGAGTACTGAATTCTGGCCATGACAAAGTAATCAAAAGAGCACACACTTGGTTGGAAGTACAAATGTTCAGAAGCAATAATTTACTGAGTCCTTGACATTTCCAAGGAAGTCATTGGAAGCTCTGTATGTCTAAAGCTTTGTACTTACACGTAGACCTTTGAACAGTTTTAGCTCAAGCCCCTTTCAGTCTGAAACCAGTGCTCTTTTAATGGATATGTGAGTTTTCTACCCAAATCATAAAAGAGAGCTTGGTTAGCCCATTGGACAGTATGTACTAAAATGTAAATCCCTGTTCTGTTGGTATTCAGGAAGTGTCTGGTAGCTTTTAGGCATGAGGCAAGAAATGCAGGTCACAGCATGTTACAGTAAATTCCTCTTACGCAGGATCTCTACTGTAACAAGGGCATAGCTGTGCAAGCAGAGGTTGAAGTAGTTAACCATAAAAATAGAAATTTGAAACAAAATGTCATTGCAGGATAAGACAAAATGTAGGGAATTTTGTCAAAAAAAAAAAAAAGTCCCTCATGTGCTGTGGAGCCATGGCTGCCTGTGTATCTGTAGTAGATGACATGCAGAAATACCTGTAAGAATGGGAATATTGAGATCTGCTCTACAGAGATGAGTTTTAAAGTATTATAAACATAAATGCCATAACTAGGGGAAAAAACACATTCATTCTAGTGGAGGGTGCTGTAGATAATGCCGTTCAGAGTAATTTGGGTTTTGTTGTTCTCGTAACTTCTACAGTGGGCTGTATGACAGAGAAATTTATAAGAAAACAATTTCAATGTGTTCAACAAGTGGAAGCTACCTTGCAAGTGTGCATCACATCTAAGTAAACATGCTTTAAGAGGGCAGATAAGCACCTTTTAACTCTCAGATGAGGGACTACCAATAAAGTACTTTTACTGAACAAGCTGAATTGAACTACAGACGGCATCTCTCAGCATTCAGACATTGCCGAGTCGAACAGAAACAGCCAGAGGAGTAATTTAATTCACAGGAATCTCTTTAAGATTGCTCTGCTTTTTTCTCTCTCCTCTCCTTTACTGTTTAAAAAAAAAAAGGCATACCAAAAAAAGTATATGAAATACTACTATACTCCCATAGAATGCAAATATCTTTGTTAGAGCTGTAAATCTGATTGTCCATCTTTTTAATATAGAAATTCTATAAAGTAACTCTTATGACTTAAGTTGAGGGTCATTACTCCCTAAGAATCTAGTAGGTCTTTTTTAGAACTGTTTCCATGTACTTTACATTAATATCTTTATTAATGTACTGTAAGATTTGATGCCTTTTTTCAAAGAGAAATAAAGTTAGCAAAAAAAAAAAACAACTGTCAATAGGCAGAACCTTTGAAACTGTCAAAATTTCTTAGGAGCTTATGTTCCACTGGACATAAGGTCCAGTTTTGCACTGGGGGTGGTGGGGAGGAGTCGTTGATTCTTAATAGGACTTCAGTACAGGCAAGGGCAAGACTAGAACAGAAACAATTCCCCCCTCCTCCCCCATTATGCATCTTTTCCATTCTGCATCAATACACAACCAAAGCCCATCTGACATTTCTAACAAAAATTTTGAGAAAGCAACACCACAGATTAGCTCGTATAACTAGAATAGCCTCATGGATAGACCATTAAAGTATGAACCAACTTTCATGTCGGTGAATGATCTGCAGCAACAACTGGAAACCTTCTATGTTATTTGAGTTTCCCAAGAATTGGGAATTTCAGCTATTCTGTGTGTGCACTTTGTGGCAAGAAATTCCATTATGAAGCTGCAAAGCCATAAAAGTAGAAAATGCCCAAGGGTCTCATAGAACTCTAAGTAGCGAGAGCTGGAATATGCCTGCCACCTCCACACTTCATGATACAAACTAATAACACTCACAGTAGGAAAAATCAGGAAAAAGTCTGTTCAAACTCAATATGCCACAGTCAGTATGCAGCATGCATTTTGACAGTCTGCAGATTTTTTCCATATGCTAAATACCACTGTCAAGTTACAACCGCATTCCTACAAATGACAAAATTAAAAAAAAAAATTAATTAGTTACTTATATGGGTAATTACCTGTACCTCCTCTGCACTGATACCAAGGATGGAAAATTCCTTCTCAAATGAGGAAATTCTAATTAAATTAGAAGCAGGGAAGGGTGAATTTATACATTTTTGGTAAGTTAAATTAATTCAGCTGGTGATTAGCTCTGGTTTCAAAGGATGGTTTCAAGCAGCAGTTGTGATATATACAACATCCTAGAGAGCACTGCTGGAACTTTACAGCTCTTGGTTATGATTAAGAAATGAAAGAGTTACATTTCCTTTTGAGATTATTTTAAGTTAGTTACTTCTTCCTCGTGGTAATCTAGGATTCTATTAAATCCGCTCTATTAACCTATTAATGCCAATAAAAAGATAGCCAAAAAATATGACATTTAGCAATGCCTCTACAGCATAGTTGGTAAACCTACATCTAAAAGCGTAGCTTTCATGAAGTAAGCCAGAGCTTTTCACAAGACTTACCTAGATGCATAGTTTAAGAAGATTCAGTAAGAAGTCATTCATTTTGAAGTCATTCACAAATGGATTTAAGGGCTCATTTCTTAAAGGGTCTGCTTCTAATATATTCCTGTCCCTAGCAGATTTATTTGCAGAAGTCTAGCAGTCAGTTTTTAATCAGACTTTCCATCTTTAAAGAAAACAGTTTTTTAATCAATAATAACTAGCAAATAAATAAGCTTGTACACATACTTATCAGTTTGCCCTTGAAGCCAAAGCTGTTGTATCAAAATAATTTCTGTAAAAGCTAATCCTCTAGATTGATGTGTTTTGTTCTGTAAGATAACTAGCAGAAATGTAAAACTGGTTTCAGATACAGTTAGGGGTGTTTTTTTTTCCTCAGTATAGATCAATTCTTAACATTGATTTCTCTATGTTGACTCTAGCTGTGATGTCAAGCTTCAAAGTGATCCAAGAACTTTTAACACTGAAGAACAGGTATGAATGTTCTTTAACCATTCATGTGTTAAATAAAGCAACAGAGGCTAGTAAGCATGTACCTGGCAACACTGGTAGCTATCCCTAGTATTGATGGTATCATGCTATGAAATGGTTGCATACATCAGATATTTAGCTTTATGCTGGCTAAATCAGCAGACTTCCCAGACTCTCTTTCATATGTGGCACCCTAGTATGGATCATCTCTTTGCAGTGCTAGGTGCTGGTTATTTCACGTGTTAAGCAGATGGAATATCCTTCAGGTATGTAACGTGTCTGGCTTGATACCACAATTCCCCCACTGCACTGAGCTGGCACTTTCTGCACAGCGCCATACCCTTGTGGGGCAGCAGGAGCTGACTTGCAAGATTTTTAGCTGATACAACAGGGAAAGAAAGGGACTCTACACATAGCATTACCTAGAATAGACACATACACATGCAAAAAAATCTACGTTAAGTAGAACATTTGTCACTTTCTCAAAGAGTTTCTAAAGCCTGTTTCCAAAGCCATCTCTGTCATATTTTCCCACTTACCTATGCCTGGCTTGTCCTCTATACCCCTCCATCTCAGCTATTTCTGCTGCCTATGAACACTTTCTTTCATGTCACACATTTTAGTGGGAAAGGATAGAAATACATGGCAAGAGCAAGTACAACTACTGATATTCTTCTTTGCGTGCTCAGAAACTAAATTGGAAGGCAAGTCTGTAACCACAAAGGATCTCAAATCATGGCTATCACTAAAGAAGTGAGAATACAGGCCATTTGTCCAAGGATAATAAAACCCGAAAGCTCTAATACATATGCTGATTGAAATATCTCTGTCACTACTTCTACATGCCTCTTTCTGGTGCCAGTTCTTTCAATAAATTGGTCTATTACAGACCCTATGAAGCAATCATGAATCTTTGGTTTTAAGCTACAAAGGACTCCATCTACTCCCTCCCATCCCCACCAATCAAAATACAATGATTTTGGATCACTTTTGGTTGGCTGGTAAGCAGCAGGTTGTAGTGTTCATTGTAACCACAGAACATAATGGTGTCACTTGATTTAAGCCAAATCCTGGCAGAGATTTGCCAAAGGCACACAGATGCAAGGCTTCTTGTGATGTCCCCACAGAAACACAGTGCTTTGCTTAATGTCATACACGGCGGTAGAAGTCCTCACCTGGAAGAACCTCACCTTTTTTTAGCCCACTACATATCCACATCATCCATGTTCTTGCACTGCTTCCAACTATCTCATACATGATTTATACATGTGGATGGCTCCATTCATTTTCAATGCACAATTCAGTTTTTGTGGCCTAGAACAGAGGAAAGCACTGAATTTTGCTTCCTCCACACCCCGAAAGCATTTTTTTCTGGAAATGATTTAGGTATCATTCTGAGTGAGCTCCATATTCTAATATGATGAAATATGTGCCAATTTAAAACAAGTCTGTTGCAGAAAGCCATTACAGTTATTGTTTAGATATTAGCCCCTGAAATGAAAATCTGTACTTTTCTTCAAGCAAGGGAAAGGCAAACATGGGAATTCATTACTTTGACTCTTTTAGAAAAAATATGACTTTCACAACAATTTTTCATTTTTATCTGAAACAAATTTTGTTATTCTTAAAGCTTCTTGAAATACTTGAGATTTATGTTTTATGATTCAAGACTAAGGTGCAATTCTGAGGGTTGATTTACTCTACTAGTAAATCAGTCTTCCTAACTTTCTGGAAGACTTGACTGCTCAGTGCTTACAAATATTGCTTGCCTTATCCATAGATTTTCATCTCAGAGAATACTCCTACTTGTAAGTACTGATTATAAACACTCCTTGTGTTTAGGAATTATAGATGCTAGTTTAAGCTCTGATTTAAACCTGGGCAATTATCCTAGCATGAATGGGGTCATTCTCGTTTAAACTCTGTAGGTCAAATGTAGCAAAACTGTCTTTCAATTTCAAGTTGAAAAGACCATGCAATTTCTATGGTCTTCTCCAGTAGCCAGCCACTCAGAATCAGTGATGGATAACAAGCTATTTCTTGCTGTTTGGGGTGGTGTTTTGCTGTTTAGGGTGGGGTTTTGTTAAATAAAATCCTCATTTTTGCCTCTTATTATTTTCCTAGTGAAATACTTCATTTTGTGTAGGTTTGATTATGTCTTACGTGATATTTTATTTCTTCTGTACTCTCTGTTTTTCCAGGAGTCATATTAGGCTTGATACATGATGAAATACTTCACGCTGCAGTATCAATCATCAGGGAGAAGAGTGCAAACCACATCTGCAGTGTATTGTTCCATAAGGTGTGTGTATTCTGACCTTATAATCACTAATTAGAAGAAAGTAATGCAGTGCCGCTCATAACAACAGTGTCAGTTTCAACTAGTTCTAACAACCCCAACTGCTTCAGCCTTCTCCATGCAATACAAAACTTATTTGCATTGTTTGCCATACTGCCCCGCATCCCCAAACACAGCTTGCAATTTGGACACAGCGGGCATCAGATATGTATTCCTGAAGACTGAACATCTCTGCAGAGCAACTACAGCATAATGTAGCAGAGGAGAGTCATCTCTGAGACAGATCAAGACTTCTATCGAAGGGCATATTATTTTCCATAGCAATTAGTCCCTGACCAATATTCAAATGCTGAATTACTATTTTGCACACCTAATCAGAGGAGAAAGCTACTCTTTTGCAGTCCCTCCTCACTTCCTTCACATCTGAAAAGCTAAGCAGCAGCAAATGAGTAGAAGCAACTTTTTGTCCATAGCAAGACAAGGTTTTGTATTTCTTGGTATACAATTAACCTATTTGAATTGAGCAGTTAGGTGTTACAATATGTTTTGGATGACAGCTATGTATCACTTCTAAGATGAAAATCACTTCTGCTAGACACAATGGACTTCTAGCATATTTTATATACACCTTTCCTACAAAACTACAGTGGAATTAATCACCTCTTCCACGTTCAATCCTGGAAGTGATTAATTCATTTTAAAAAACATTGCTAAAGCTGAAAGCATGCTGATTGAGACTCCAGCTGTCTGTAACACAAGATCCTAAAAACGTCTGCCGAGTAACCATAGAAAATGCTTTTAGTGAGATTAAATCAGTGCATATAACATACACTGGTAATGCAAGAGGGTGGCACAGGGCAACATTTTTCCGATGTGCAGAGAACAGCTTTAGATGAAGTAGCTAACAATTATATACAGATAAATGTTTTTGCTTTGTTTTAAAATAGGCTGTAACTGAAGCCGCGTCCACAGGAGAGTCTCTGGCAATTAATCCTTACTTCAGTATTGGTGGAGGGGAAGGGGGAAATCAGCTTGCCTTAAAACAAATAAATAAAATAACCTTTCATAATTGTACTCTTTCTTTCTCAGCAAAGACATTATCCCTTAGCTGAACACTCTACAGCTTTTCACAGGAAAGTGTAGTCTGTAAAACTTCTTACAAATTTTCCAAGCCTCCAGTTCACATTACTGGAAGGGAGTTACGTACCTGGATCTCAGTGTTTAACTGGCAGGTCATTGAAATCTAGCTGCTGTATACCAATGGTGAATGGTCCAGAAGAGTCTTAATACTTTCAGTTAATTTGACATTAAAAGCTGGAAGTGTTTGTTTGGGTTTTTTCACCATACAAAATCAGCTTACAGCTAGGAAAGATAGAGATCTCTAATCATACTTTAGTAATGCTAGCTTTTCAATCACGAGAAGTTAAGGTTTAATACTACAAAACCTACACGAGAGTACACCCTTACTACACAATCTTGTGTCGAAAGATTGCCTCAGATAGATACACAATTTTAGGTCCTTTTTCTCAAGACTATTCTTGTTATCAACCAGTTTTTCCACTGCTTTCTTCCTTTGCTTAATTAAGCATATCAGAAAGCATTAGAACCACACTACTGGCAGGTGGTTTAGTTGCCATTACTTGTAGCTGAAGCGATTTATGCTTGAGAGGTACATACGTACGTTCCACATGATCAGACTAGCTTCCTTCTGAAACCCTCAGGGTCTGATCCCATGTACAGAAGGTGTTAGAGCAGACATCCACTGCCTGTGGATGGGCAGACCTCTCTTGCACACATCAAGTCCTGCAACAGTCACTGTCATATTAAAAAAAATCTTGTTTGTCTGTTTGTGAAAGGCCAGCAGATGCACGTAAAGATTATTATGCCCTGAGCCTGTGTTCGACAATTAAACAAATTCTTGCTTCAGGTAAAAGGGTATCCATGTCTGTTAAAGACATTTGGTTACGTTTAGCTGCCAGGTGTCTTCTCTAGCAATTACACCCTCCGTGATAAACAGTAAACCTCCCAGGTATGAGTTGTATTGCTAGATTGGATAAAGGGATTACACAGATCTCTACTACTTGCAGCTTGGTTGACTACCAACAGGGAAAGAGTTACAAGCGTTTACATAAGGAGAGGGTGGCAGGTTCAGTGGGACCAGCAGAGAGTTTGACTGCACACCTCCATTAAAAGATGACCCTCAGAGTTTAAATACATCACTTAATTGAATTAGCTATCAATACTCCACCAGGATACATCAACTGTTCAAAAATAAATACTTGAACTCAGTATAACTAAATTAAATGGGGATTACCATCTAAGACAGACAATCACGTCAGGAAAGCTTAGACTAAGACTTGTCAGTTAGCCATCTGATCTACATTATTTTCCCCACACTAGTGTATGTAGTGCTGAGAATGGCTTTGTAATGGCAAAGAGAAACTCTTTTCCTGGCCTCTGTTGTGAGGGCATATGTACCTAAACTGTATCTTGGCTTCAGAATCTAATGAGTAAAAGAGAATTTACATTGTTACTTGTGTGACAGAGACAGATGTTCAGCAGACAAAATGATCAGTGTTGCACTCTAGGAAGCAGATCTCTGCACATTCTAAAGTCTTAATGAAAAGCTTTCACGTCCCAGAAAAAACAGCCGGCAGTTGCACGAACAAGTCCTGAGCTGCACAACACAACAGAAGAAGCAAATGTTACTAGATGGGCTTGCCGAATGATAAAGTTATGATAATGCAAAACTAGACTGTTGCAAGGAACACAAAAAAATCATCACTTATCCCTAGATAGACAACCTGTTGTTCTATTGCCTTTTCAAGCAAAAGCTTTCGGAACATGGAAGTCTGCTTACATCGTCTAAGTTCTGGATCTCACATACCTCCAGACTGCTAGACTGATAAAAATGAGAGCACTTTTACACAGGAATTTTTCAGATTCTCCAATACAAAATGCATAGTGTATTGAGTGTAGAGACAGCTCTTGTTGTTGTTGGTTGGGGG
>VWZZ01001702.1:616896-631422 GCA_013399095.1 Psophia crepitans
GGAAGGAAGGAAGGAAGGAAGGAAGGAAGGAAGGAAGGAAGGAAGGAAGGAAGGAAGGAAGGAAGGAAGGAAGGAAGGAAGGAAGGAACTGGACTGGAAGTTAAGTAGGAATTTAAGTAAGACAAGTAAATGGAGTTTAAACGGCTATAAGAGCTTCAAGGAGAGGCAATTGGACAGCTGAAAACAACTAAAACTCTACCACTCCATCACTGGATTTCTTGCAATCTCAATCATAATGATTTATGCAATTAAAAAAAAAAAGGTTTCTGCAGGGTAATTGGATTTCTAGTTTGTAAGTTCTAGTTCACTGAGTAAGGATTTTGAATACAGTGAAGAGGACAGCAAGGCCTATATTCAAGAAGTGGAGAGAGATTTACTAAGGAAGCAAACATTCAGTGTTACTCCCAAGAACTTTTTTGTATTTTTCTAACTCTTTTTGGACTGAATTGCATATCTTTGGCCAGTTTGTTCTATGCAAATAATGATTCATAACTTAACATCCCTGTTAAAATAGTCCTATTGCTACTGTAAAACCAGACATCCCCACCTAGACTGAGATCCCTGGTCAAGGCTTGCTGCAGCAGCACACGCTAGGGTATCATCAGGCTGGTCTCAGTTCTCCTGTCACAGAGCAATCATAAACAGAAAACTGGCTCTGTCATTCTTTGCCAAATGATGTGTGGATCCAAGGGAATCCACAACTGCAGCTGTTGCTAATTGTGTTAGTTGGTTAGTTGGCAGTTAGTTCTGCCTTTGGCAGAAAACTTGAAAATAATCCAAAGGATATAAGAAGATGATATGAAACTTAAAAGATAACTAGTACAATCTTACTACCTCCTCACTCAGTACAGAAGTCTGAAAGATATGGTAAACTTGCAACAACTAGTCTCAAAGGCGTGTTCTTATTGGAGAATGTCATTTCATATTGCTAAAGCGGTGCCAGCTGTGGCAGAACTGAACCCTGGTGAAATCCTTGTCTGGCTCTGGAAGTGAGAAAGTTCATGCTGGTTCAACAACCAGTTGCATGAGATACCATGAAATAACCTCACATGCCAGGTTATTAGTGATCTTGATTCGTGACCTAGGGCCACTCAGCATATAGGATTCTGTGGTGTAATGGGGGGTTGTGACATCAGCAGTTCACTAGTATGTTTGCCAGCTTGACATGCTAAGCCAGAGTCATCTCCTTTTTATTATGTAGTGCTCTGTGTACCTGCCATGCAGCTGCATCTCCTATGAACTCCTGTGGGAGTTTAAAATTTAAGAGGGAAAACAAGGCTTGGATCAGGCTGTAAGAAGAGGTCTTCCTCTTACCTTGTTCTCTGTTAATAAAGGATGTCTGAAAAGAAGGATTGTGATAAAGAGAGTTGCTCTGCTATTGAAGTGCCAGATTTCAAGAATGCTTTGAAGAAGTTCAAGAAACTAGTTGAAAAAACAGTAACCCAGAAGACAAATGAGAGATTAGGCTTGTATATTGAAGATGATGGTAAGAGATACTCTTTCTGATGGAAAGTGTAACTTTCATATTGAGAGAAGTTGTCATAGAGACAAGACTATAAGAAAGACTTCATATTAATGTTCAAACTGTGACTTCTTGACATTTAGGAGAAACACAGATTGTGCTGTGGGAGTGCTTTTCTTCTCCTGTTAGGACTTCATGTCAAATTATTATGCTATGATGATTGCTCACAAAGTATAATTGGCAGCATTGCCACATACCAGGTAGCATGATGCAATGTTTCTAGTGATCTGTAAGAGCACAAGCCAAATGAATTATGTAAATCCAGTTGCTTAACTGTAAATAACCAGGGCAAAACTTTGCTTTTGTCAATGCAAGTGGCTATTTTTGCATTAAAGGATAAGTTTTATCCTAGGACGCCATTCACGTTCAGATCAACAAACTAGAATTGCAATATGAAAGTAAGGGAAGAAGAGGTGAGAATTTCTCACCTATTCTTATGTCTATCTGTTTCCTGTCATGTATCGCAAATCAAAAAAGAAATTTAAAAAGACTGAACATTAAGACTGAACTTTTTTTTTTTTTCTTTCAAAATGGGTTAGAGAATACAGTGTAAGGAGCTGGAACTTTCATGATATTGATATTGAAGGAGAAATAAAATAGGAGGTAGGGGGGCTAAGGAAGGAAGCTGTAACTTGCCAGTTTTTAACTCTGTGGACACTGTTCCTCCCATACAGATGAGATAGACTATGATAAGTTCTGTAAAACCACACGGACGCTTTTTGGTCCAGAAGTCAAGGATCATAATGTTAAGGCCTTTTTCAGGAAGATTAGTAACAACCTTGATGCGAGAACAGAATGGTGTGAGGTAAGGATTTCTAAAACTTTATTAAATATAAGTAACTAATTGGAATCTTAGAAGGTAACAGTATTAAGCTGTTGATTATGTGTTTTCATGTGCTCCATGGCGCTTTCATGTTGTTATTTATCCTGGCCTCCATTCATTTCCTAAAAAAAGTTTATTTGGAAAACAGGTATGCCTTTGAAGCTAGAAAATTAGATAAAATGTATTGGTTTTGTTGATCTAGACAAAAACTAAATTGAAGAGCTGGCTTAAAATACCTTACTTTTTGCTATGTTATCCTATTCAAGAAGTGATGTTTAATTTTAACAAGTTGAGGGAGAGGCTCCATGTTGAGTTTGATAGTAAACAATTTAGAAACATGTGTGTGTCCATTCAGTGATTAAATGCAAGTTTCCAGGGAAGACACTTGAAGATAGGAGGGTAAAATCTGTTTTTGGATTTTCTCTTATGAAATTTGAGCAGTGATATCCATTCTGGTGTGCGCCTTGAGAGCTGAAGGAGTTTGTATTATTGTAAAATTCAGCTCTTTCTAGCCTGTGTTATTCAGTGCCTTATTCTATTATAACTTTAGTTGAAGGATGCTCCTATTCTCCTAGTGTCAAAATCTGGAATGTGAAGCTTGAGCATCAGAAGATCAGTATTTACTGTAAGTGGAAGTTGTAGCTATGAAAATAATCCCTAGAGGCATCCCTAACCTATTTCACTAGAGTGAGGGCTAGTTCTTTCAGGTCATCATGTCAGTGAAAGATTAAGTATGGAAGGACCTTTGCTGAGCCCTGCCTTTCCCTCCTTTTTCATGTCAGTAAACAGGTGGGTATTTTGCAAATGGCAGCATTGTCTCTCCAACTTTTTCTTAAGAGATTCCCTGTCCTGGATTTTCTGCTATCTCTGGCTAATTTCAGACTTCTAAATATATTATGCAAAACAGCTTAACACATGGGAGAGTCCATGCTGCTAATTCAAGCAGATTCTTAAGAGCAGGATTTTCTCATAGTGTGCTGGTTACAAAATCAGTCCATTAATTTCAGCAAGCAAGACTATTTTTTATTCCAAATATGTATGATTTTTCTTACTCCACTGTTTCCGATTCTGAGAGGTATCTGCCCTAATAAAGGCATGCCATTGGAGGTCTGATAAGAAAGGTTAATTGGAATGAGTTCAATAAAGCCTGGGTAGGTTACATTTTATTTGTAGATGAACTACTTTTCTTTCCTATCCCTATCTGTTTTGGTACATCAGCTGAAGTTGTAAATCAAAATTCTTATTTAAACATTAATTATGCTACACTGGTTTACATGAGTTGAGGAAATTGGCTCCTGCTCTCTCTGAACCAAGATCCTTGAGCCTATTATGTAGATGCACATGAATAAATGTTAAAGCATGACCTAACTACATAAAAACATTTTTTCTGCTTGTTTTGTGACAGAGCACTGAATGGTCTACCAGAACTGCTTATCCTCAAGCAAAGTTTGGTATACTAGCAGGATCTGGAGCATGAAGCCTGGGTATGTCCAGGTCTTCTCCTGAACTACTTCACTGATATGCATTGGCCTCAGGCTTCTTGACAAAATGCAAAATCTCTTATGACTACATTATGCAATTTGTGCTCTGAGGATTACTCTAGCTAAAACATCAGAAATGCTTCTCTTCCTCTCCTCTCCTCTTTTCCTTCCTTCCTTTGCTTCCTCTCCTTTGTCTTCCCTTTTCACAGGGATAAATCTGCCCTTTACTTTAAATGTGAAGCATTAGAGACATGGCAGCATTTTAGTAGAGAGCTTTTTAACCAGAGAATTCTGTATGTATTATTTGGGTCGATACATGGGTGAGATGTAATTCATTTTTCTGTCTCTAATGCCGGTAAATAGCAAATCTTTGTGTAAGAATGAGGTAACTATGAAATGGTAGATCTGGTTTACCCTCCTAGCTTCTGGCTGCATATTGTTTGAGGATTATATCTCTGTGCCAGAGTTGCAACTGCACATGGTGTTTAGTATCCTTTGATGGACTTTGAATATATCCATTTGTAAATTACTTCTGAAGTCACCTAGAAATGATACTTCGATAGCATCCAGTGTTATATACATTTTGTGAAAAAGTACTTTGTCTTGTTTCTTTTAAACACGGTACCCCTTTTTTCATATGTTTTGAGAAATCATGAACACTTGCTCTAGAAAAGTATCTTTTATTCAGGTATTTCCCATGGACAGTGTTTCAAGCAACTATTCAATAATAATGGCTGACTTTTATATTGTTGGATCCAATCTGTATCAAGAGCATCCATAATCATATGTTACTACAAGATTTTGTTTCTTTGTTTTCTATATGAAGACAGAATTGTGTAGATGGGACATAACTTCCAGCATACAGTAGCTTTCCTCTGATAGCACAGATGGCATTACACAGGCATTGTATATATGGCAAGTCGTTGCTGGAATTAAAGCCATGAGGCAAGGTATTAACAAATGTCACAAACTTTTAATTCATTAGCGTATTTCCATTGCATGTTACACATAAAGATTAAGGTTTTAAGATTTCACACATAAAGATTAATGATTTTCTTCAAGGAGGGCCTGGGGGAAATCTGTAAAATAGTCAGCTGTGGAGGACATCAAACATCATGTCACTGTCTTCTGGTGAATTTGCCTATTATCCCTCTATCAGATAGAACTTTAGGCCACATCCCATTCCTCTATTATGAAATTCAACTTGTGAGATGTAAATTTGAAATCTGTCATCTTTGAATGTCTCCTTACTTGCATGTCACTCTTCTTTCTTACTTCCTCTTCCAACATGAGAGGATACTTGAAGGTGAAATCCTGGCTTTGTGCAGCATTTCTTTCAAACTCTCTGAAAATGGGAGGAAGAAATTTTGGATTTGTTGGTACATGATATACAAGCTAAGTTTTTGAAATGTCCAGCTGCCATCAGATATGCTGAAATACAGCACAAGTCAAATTCTTGTACTATTCAAAATTCTCTATGTCATTTCAAACTTCTTATTGCGCTTTGTATGGAATTGCAGAAGATGGATATCAGTGAGACTATATTGACTGCTCTAGGGAGTGAAATAGAAATATTTGTTATTTCTCTGTTCAAAAGAACCCTGATTAAAGTGCTGATGTGCTTTTTATGTATTTTCTCTTGTGTGGAGAAATATTTAACATGAAGTAACTGGAAATTCATTCATAATGGAAGTGGTAATTCAGCTATGAAATAGACAAAGATCAGACTGAATCAGCTTCTGTCTGACATTGATTTCTTTACCTTGACACAGCCTTATGCAGCACAGTTTGAAAAATAATACTGCATTGAAAAGCTGCAGTGAGTTTTTCACTTTTTGGTGGGTTTTTTTTCTGTTTAGTGGAAAATCTGATCATGATATATATTACAAGCTATCTATACACTATGGAATATAAATTTAAGCTTCTTTCAGGACAAAAGGATAAGATTTGTTTTACAGGTAGTCTGGGTATAGAGAAAGAGGTGAAAACTGAATGAAGAAAACTGCTCACTCCTGGAATTCTGCAGATTTAGTCTACACCAGAACAGAATAATCATCACACTGAACAGCTGATTGTTGTCTAAGCCAAATTTACATAAACCATAACTGCAGCATCAGCTTTTTATCTGCTGTAATTGTGGTAACATCCTATCTGTAATGATTAGATCAAAACAGATATTTCCAGGCTTATTTGAATGGTTTCTAATAAAATAAAATGAGATGGGTTTGTATCCTACATATTACATGGTGGTGGTCTTTTTAAACTTTTTTCTCTGACAAACTCTACAGTTTCAAAATGACCCAGGTAATCCTGGGGAGTTACTAATGTCAGGCAAGCAGCCGGTGTTCTTTGTTCTTCTGACTATGCCACAGGCTTATAAGTGTAGCTGCACTACAGCTCTAAACTCTCCTCATCTCTTTTTCACCTCTTGACATTCAAAACTGTACACATTTGCTAACTGGTGAGCATCACGGACTTTGTTTTTTCTTCCACCCATATTGTAGCACTTCCTTTTTTTTTTTTTTATTTTTAAGTTGACTGTATTTAACACTTGAGCAGCCTATTTTCCACTTGCTTTTCTCATCCTCCTTAAGCAAAACTTTACTTTTTCTGAAAAGAAAAAAAATCTGTTCCCTTACATACTTGAAAACTCTACTGAAATGGTAATTGTGCTTTCAAGACTGGAAAGTATTCCCAATATTCTAGTTGAGACCGGTCTTTGTTTGAAAGAGATGGCGAAAGAGACAGATATGCCTCTCTTACCTGATACATTCATTCTTATTATGCTCATTAACCTATTAGTTATATTAGACAAATCATATTTATAAACTGCAAATTGGATATTTCATTACCGTCTATGAACAATGTAAGTACCCTTGATCTTTCTTCAGCTTCCTTTTTATCACTCAGTTTTTCAAATTTATCATTGATAATTTGTTTCCTTCTGTAGCATCCTAAATAACCATCATGCTTTCTGCTTTTTGTGCTCCAATTTTCTTTTTTTTTTTCTAAAAGGACTGCCTTTCATCCCTGTTCTTCTGAGTTCCCCTGCTACTTTTAGCACTGCTGAGCATGCCCTCAGTCTTGAGAATCAAGGAAGAGGGATTCACATCACTTTGTTCCTTTGATATTTCTTTTTTATTATCTCTGTCTCTGCCCTGGCCCTCTTTCCCAGAATCTTACCCCTGACCCTTTGTTCCTCTTCCTACTCTCACAGATCTAATTTTTTTAAAATTTACTTCTCCATATTTGACCTCTTTTTAGCTTCACAAAATCTTCCAAATATATTTCTGTGACCTAAAATGTCATTGCTTTGTGTGAGTGTTCCTATTTCTTTGTCTTCTTTGTTTCTCTTTTTAAAGTACCTCCACGTTCAAGGGTTTCTGAAGTTTCCAGCAGTCTCCACAACAATATACCCATACTCAAAGGACACTTTTTTAATAAAAATAAAAAATTAAATTAATTTTAAATCTTCTCTTTAATTAAATTAGGATCTACCCTTAGTCATTTACTGGCTTCAAAAATTTAAAAAAACCTATCCTGGACAGTGTAACAGCTGTCACTTATCAATGACGTGGGAAACCGACCTCTGCATCAGTTTCCCAAATGTAGTTTGCACTTTAAAAGCTCTATTTTTTTAGTGTCAGACATCTGAAAGATGTGTAAATTGCATTTTGTTTCATCTTTTATGCTCTTTGTCAACCTCTGGTAGACATTATGAGCTAGGGCTTGTTGGGATCCCCTATCTCTATGTTTGAGTCAGCACAAGCCATTTCTGCAGCTCTAGGGGATTTCTAAGATGCTTTTTCCTTGGACAGTGTTCTGGCTGCTGGGCAGAAGCAAAAGGTCAGATGTGCCACTGCCTCATGTCTACACGAAGCATGACAGGCCACGCATGGGTGTCTCACCAAGAACTTTGACCTCTGTTGGCTTTAGGGCAGCTGCTGGCCTAGCCCAACCACTGCATCCAGCATCCTGTTGGAACTCAGGAATGACCTGATACAAGGTCAGTCTATCATTACAGAAAAAGTCCTCCCTTCAAACCTTAGTCCCCAGAAAGGTGAAGGGTCTGTTCTTCACAGTTTGGAAAATGGGAACACACACCTATGAAAGTAAAATGCCACTCCTATCCTATTTTCATTGTGTGAAAATAACTAATGGGGTGCAGGGAGATAATGAAGAAGAGAGGGACAGATGCTTCTCCATAGTGCCCACTGACAGCACAAGAAGCAAAGGGCAGAAATTGAAACCCATGAAATTCCATTTGACCACAAGAAAACACTTTTTTAACATGCGAGTGAACAAACACTGGAACCGGTTGCCCAAATAGTTTGTGGAGTCTCCATCCTTAGACATATTCAAAACCTAGCTGGACACTGTCCTAGGAAACTTTGCTTAGCTGACCCCCTTGAAAAGGGGGGTTGGACTAAACGATCCCAAGAGATTCTTTTCAGCCTCATGACTTTGTGATTCTGTGATTCTCTAACACTGTCTTTATACGGATTACAGGTGGAAACCTAATACAGGAATATTAATTAATGATACTAGAAAGACCATCCTTAATCTTTCCGGGAAACACTCTATCATAATGTTCAGGCCATGCCAATTCTTTCAGAACCCTACTAAACAATTGAGGGATTCAGATGGAACTTCAACAGTGAGAATCAACTGTGAAAATAACATGAAAAACAGTCCATATGTATGAATTACTAGTATTACCACTCTTTGATTCATGCTGGATCTCATGAAGATTATATTATTATGACTTTGCAGAAGGAATTTTGGATACTAAATTCTGTATTCTGTCTGGATACAGAATGGAAAGACAAGGTGATATTACAAGAAACTAGAAAGAGAATGTAATAGTCAGGCAATGTATTGACTGATGGTGTATCATAGGTAATAATTGCATGCATGGTAAGGCAGGAGCTGTGAAGTGAAAGATGAAGAGTAATGTTGTGTAAGAATATATTTTTTAAAGATGTACATCTGAATCTCTCGAAGAAGAAAAACGGGAGTTCTGCTGCATACCTTGAAAAATATTGAACTAGAAAAAAGTGCAAACTTTTGTCTTGCATCCAAAAGAGCATTGCTTTTAGAACTCATGAAAGAAAGTGAGTATAATACAATGTCTGTAATATGAGAAAGGAGATTTAAAAATATCTGGAAAGGAGATTAAAAAATATCCGTACAGCTGTGTGGGGCTGAACTAATTTCCTGAGGAAAACGTGCTCTTGGGTACAGAGCTTGACATTTGGAGGGCATTTCAGCTGAAGTATTGTCAGAACCTGGAACAGAAATGAGATACTTACCTGAATATCCTGTCTGGGCACCACCATCATGATCAGTACAAATGGAACATAGCCAGGCTTAGGGAGATGGCTGAAAAAGAATTTTGAAAGTGGACTTTATATTCAAATTTTCCAGGCAAATGGGAATCTATATAACTTTACGGAAAAGCTCTTCTCTGTAGGCTAAACACTATGCTACTTTGAATCTCTCAATTTATAAATATAGATAAATATGTTTTATCTGCCTTTTACTGTTTTTTCTTCTAGCTGAGGTCTAGTTGAGGAAGCACAAGCAGGTAAAACTGGAAAAAAGGAAATTGAAGATGACTGTTTACAATCATTACAAGGCAAGGCTGTACTAACAGCTTTATCAGATAGGTGGGGTTTGTTCCTAGAAGCCCTGTGTATGCTGGCTTCTTTCCAAATGTTGAAGAAAAATGGCACCTGAGTAGCAGATCTCTGCAATCTAAAGTTGTATGACATCTAATGATTGAGGCAAATAACACTAGGAAACTTATTCAAAGAATATTAAATTATAAAAATGTCAGAAAAATATTTGACTTTATACATATAAACATATACCCCAGAAGTATATTTGTTATAAATTGCTTGTTTGGTTCTACTTTGTTTTCTTTAGGTTTTTGGCTATTTCATAGGAGAAAGTGATGCCATATCTTCCCAGCTGAAAGAAGAAAACACGGTTTTCCTTGTATCAGAAAAACAGCAGATTGCTCATGCAGGTGACAGACTTCATGTTGTACCCAAAACTTTTTTTTTTAATACCATGCATTGCACACTTTATTGAAAGTACAGTAAGGAGATCTCATGCCTGTCTTTGCTTATTATTCATGCTGCTTCTTATGTGTTCTGGGTTTTTACTAAACTCATGGCATCTGAACACTCCATACTGCCTTGCCCAGTTCTCCATTTTCCTAAATTATTTTGAAATTATGATCTTGTCTGATTCAGACTATTTATTTATGCAGTTATTCTTTGCCTTATTGTACTTTTAAAATAATGTAGAAAGAACTAGCACATCCATAATGCATTAATGATATTTAAAAATGCAGCATGATTATTTAAATCAAGTACAGGATGGTCTATGATATAATGCATTACTGCCTTGGGGTTGGTATAAATATGCATTTCAGGAAGAGAAAATGTTCTTGATATTATGATTCTATTTGTTTAGATTTTCTGTGTCTGTAAGATAAAGAGTAATATTTTGTCATTGACAGTCGTCAAGAGACAAGATGTGATTAAGGGTATAGTGAAGGTGCCCAATATGGATTTCACAGTAACATCCTCTCAGAAAGGAGTGCTAACTATTTTTAACAACCAGGTAATTCTCACTCAAACTAACTTTTTTATTATTCCAGTAGGCAGTATGTATGGGAATCAAGCCAAGTGTCATCTAGCATGCAAACGTACTCATAAAAAAGAGCAAGGTATCTTTTTTAATTTTTATTTTTAAACTTAACTTTTTCTATATTTTTAAGTACAGTAGGAAAATATACATTGTTATATTCAATTATAAACCTACTGAACGGTTCACAAAAGTTGACAGAAAGTAGAGATAGCTAACAAAATACATTCTTAACAGAAGTTAAATAGAAAATAATCCCCATTTCTTTTTGGAAAAAGCTTCCCTTAATAGAAAATTTGCTATTGGAATTCACTTTTTCATATACAGTAGAAACCAGAGATTTAACTATTTACAGCTACTGAGAATATCTAGAATGGACAGAATTATTTATGAGTTATTTGCAAAGAAGAGTTATTCAATGCAGCAACATCTAGAAGCTTGGAAGTCTTGAATTTTCTGACAGTCTGCATGACACTGCTTCACAGTTACTCAGCTCATCATCAGGGGAGTATAAGGAGATCTGTACCATTTTAAGTAGAACTTCAGGCTCAAGAGGCTGTTAAAGTAGAATTTGTAAATGAGTCTCTCAGATGATTATATTACTATTTAGAAGTATGCACTTCTAGATGCTATGAGGTATATCACACATCTGTGCTCATTGCCACTTTACATTTGTGCAGTTTTAATACAACCAGTTTATTAAAAATTGTTTCAGACAATGCAGTAGAGCTTTAAAGCAGCACTAATGCTTTCTAGGGCTTTCAGCTAATTAGTGCATAATGCTTATCATAGGAGCATGTGAAGCAAGAAAGCACTCCTGTGGATGATTAAACAGCAAGTGAATACTGCAGTTTTGGTAAATACTGAAATAATTTATTTGAAAGCCTAGTTCTCTTTCCTCCAGAGCATTATCCCTCTTATGTACCTACAAAAAATAATTTCACAAAATGTAATGTTAAAAATAGCTTGCTTCCCCTTCCCCCACCTCCCCATGCTGTTTTCAAGTTGAATTGCTGCCTCCTCATAGACTGGACTGATGTCACTCTGACATCAGTGACTGCATCATGCATGATTTTACACCCAGCTGCTTAATGCAGTGAATTAGAGACCTCAAATCTCAAGTATAAAACTGTACATTCTGAAAATGACTAAGGCATTACGACAGCAGTTGTTTACTCACGATATGATCTCTGATCTCAGTGGATCTGAGCACATGAATTTTGACTTCATTAGAATTGCTCTGATGCATATTGATGCAAGGAAGAGAAAAGTCTATTTCTTTAGCATTGCAGTCATTTGAATCCTGTTGCTAGAATATCACTTCATAAAGGCAAATACAGAGTTGGCACCTTTTCACAGAATCACACAATATTAGAGGTTGGAAGGGACCTCGAAAAATCATCTAGTCCAACCCCCCCTGCCAAGGCAGAAACATAATTCTTCTGTCAGAGACCAATGATTTAAAGAGACTTGGACTTAAAATCTCAGCTAGTGAGTTGTTTTATCTAGTTTGGCTTTGCAGCATATTGGTAAGGGAATATGAAATGCTTGCCCTGAAGATGCCTTGTGAGCCAAAATATGAGTTCATGAACAGTACATTGACAAATAGACAGAGAGGCTTACTTTGGTATAATTGTTGCATTTATAAATTGCAGATTATTAAACGTGGTTTTCTTGGATGCACATATATACCATAGAACTCAGACTGCTCTATGTACATGAATGAATAATATGGTTAGGGGTTGACCTGCTGGGAAGTAGCACTGCGGAGAAGGACCTAGGAGTCCTGGTGGACAACAAGCTCTCCATGAGCCAGCAGTGTGTCCTTGTGGCCAAGAAAGCCAATGGTATCCTGGGGTACATCAAGAAGAGTGTGGCCAGCAGGTCAAAGGAGGTTACTCTGCCTCTCTACTCTGCCCTGGTGTGGTCACATCTGGAATATTGTGTCCAGCTCTAGGCTCCCCAGTTGAAGAAAGACAGGGAACTACTGGAGAGAGTCCAGTGGAGGGCTACCAGGATGATTAGGGGACAGGAGCATCTCTGGTATGAGGAAAGGCTGAGAAAGCTGGGTCTGTTTAGCCTGGAGAAGAGAAGACTGAGAGGGAATCTCATCAACACTTATAAATATCTGAGGGGCAGATGTCAAGAGGATGAGGCCAGATTCTTCCCAGTGGTGACCAGTGACAGGACAAGGGGCAACGGGCACAAACTGGAACACAGGAAGTTCCATCTCCATATGAGGAAAAACTTCTTTATGCTGAGGGTGACGGAGCACTGAAATAGGCTGCCCAGAGAGGTGGTGGAGTCTCCTTCTCTGGAGATACTGAAAACCTGCCTGGACACAATCCTGAGCAACCTACTCTAGGTGAACCTGCTTTAGCAGAGGGTGTGGACTAAATTATCTCCAGAGGTCCTTTCCAACACCTACCAGTTTGTGATTCCGTGTGATTCTGTGATTTGGTCTGATATAATTAGTAAATCTAATATAATACAGAATTTAACTGTGCCACTTCTGGGGCATTTACTAGTAAGAAACATACTGGTGTGGGAGGAGACAGCGGCATATTCTATTAATTCACCCTAGGGTAAATTGATGTCCAGTGCAACCAACCTTTCCACAAGATCATCTTAGTATTATTCTCTTTTCTCTTTGGAAAGCAAATATAACTTGACAATTGCCTTAATTGTTGTGTTATATCCTTGGAATCAGTTGGCAATCTAGATAAGTTTTTATTTGGTACTGGGTAGAAACTTACAATAGTTAAAAACTTTTTAAAATTTCCTATAATACAAATAAGAATAGGAATAATAAAGAGGTTGCAAGCCATCACACAGGTTGTCAATCTATTAAACTTCAGTTCAATAAGAATTACTCAGATTTTTTTATCAGCAAATATTTAGTGTCAGTCATGTTAGATGGCATTAAGAATGCTTAATTTAGTCTATATACATCAGGATAGCTTTCAAAACCATCTCCTATTTTGCCAGTGGCAGGCTTCCATCATCTACTACATAATTGCTAGTGAATCCAATTATTGCTTAAAAAAATGCTTGTAGACTTTTATTAACCCTCGTTGCTGTTATAAAAAATCCCATGTTCCCTTACATATCTGCAGCTATCGGAAATCAAAGTGAAGGCAAAGAAATATTCATTCGTAGACCAGCAGGTTCCCTATTTGAGGGCTAAGCATTGCTTTCTGTAGCAAATGTGGACCTAATACGCTTCAACACCATGCAGCTCTGAATTATGAGCCATTTCCTGCTTACTCTAGAAAATTAGGCAGATAGTTGCCCTTTTCAGGATCTCAGACGTGGATGCTGCCTTGATCAGTAAAGAAGACATGTAGGAGTAGGCAGCCTTAAGAAGAATTCTTTATGCACTCTCTAGTTAATGTTACTGTAGGTAAAGCCAAATCTGGTAACAGTGTGTGGATATTAAACTCCTGATTAACGATAGTTTTGAACTCTGGTCAAAGATTGTGTGCGATGACACTAGGCATCACACTTGTATGGGAAGAAAAGCTTTGATCCTAGCTTCTTGGTTTATGAAGTGTGGAATTACTGGAATGGGAATGAGGCATCACTCTTTTATTACTGAAGCTGAGCAGTGGCAAGAGGAGTTGAAAAACAGCTGTGGGTGTTTCAGAAGGGAGAAGATTGAAACTGCTTTTGAAGAGTAGTTTTGTTTAAGAACAAAGAAGGGGACCTTGTGTCTACTGGATGATAGTGACAAGTATGCCTACCACTCTGTGACTTTAAGCACTTTAGGGTTTGAGTTACATGCTATGCTGTACACCAAAAGATAAATTTGCTGAAAAATGCTGTACCAATATGGGTATTCCTCTTTGCTGTCTAACATGCTACCTCTGCCTGGTATTTTGCTGGCACTAGTTGACATGTCATCTGGGCCAGCATTAGCTTCAGTTTCTGTATGCCACATCCTACTTCTTACAGGAGTCAAAGCTCTTCTAGCTGTGCAGGACTGTTAGAAGCACAATTCCATGAAAGAACAGCTGATCTGTACTCTACTGTAAAAAATGGGG
>VWZZ01001702.1:631464-725246 GCA_013399095.1 Psophia crepitans
ACTATACATCATCTAAATTTAAAAAAAAAAAAAACAAAACCAAAAACAAACAACCCAACAAACCATGAAACTGTGAGAGAAAGAGGAGGTTTAAGTTCCTCACTAGCCATAGGGGAACAGATGGTAGGTTAAACATCTTTCTCAGAACATCTTAACTACAAACTTTTTCTGTTGACTATGATTGTTCTGTTCTGCCTGTGATACAGGAGAGCAGACTGTGTTCAGACTTTTAATTTAATTGCTAACTTGTTATTGTGACAACATATTTTTGTTTTTTCAGATGAGGATTCTGGCAACCACCAGTGTCGAAGTAAGTTAATTTTCCTCCTTCTGTTAAATCATTTGAGTTAAAAATCAGCAGGTACTAAAGTGAAATAATTAGAAACTGATAGGAAGTAGAAATGGCTAACATAATATATCCTTAACTAGGATAGCTAAACTATCCTTAACTAAGGATATCCTTAACTAGCTAGCTAAATAGAAAATAATCTGTGTTATTCTATTGCTATTTGCAACCTTGAGACTTCTGCATAATTTGGTACAGGGTGTCATAGGTCAAACAGATTAAATTTATTCCTTTCAGTTATATAAACAATTGGGTAACTTGATTTCTCTCCTCTGATAAAAAGAAGCCTCAGATAAATTTTACTTTTTCTACCAAATTGCCCTTTACTGATTACCTTTTCAGAATTTTTCCTTGTAAGTTCCAACATTTCAACTGTCACTGTAAAAATTTAAGTAAGGAAAATTATAAGTTCATTAGTGAAACAGTTCTACAGCTTGTTAGATAGTAAGGTATACTGTTGGCTACACAGCATATACTTTAAAAGCTCATTTTTATTCTGAGAGTATCTCTGCAGATTTTAGGTATTGAGCTTCCTTCCTTCTGTGACCTGCAGACAAGAGTACTGTCACCAGTCTTAACAAAGTGACCCTTTGCCCTAAAAGTCCGTGTAGGTATCTTATGCCAGGGGGCAGTGCATTTTGTAGATTCCCTCTCACATACTGGGGATGTTCTAAAACACAATAGAAATACTTCAGGCCACAGGCCCTACTTCTGCAACTCAGAAAACAGTTGATTTGTTGCAAGGACTAATCCACAGTAGATGTGGTCTATCTTGACCTCAGCAAGGCATTTGACACAGTCTCCCATGGCATCCTTGTGGGCAAGCTGAGGAGGTGTGGCCTGGATAATCAGGTAGTGAGGTGGATTGTGCGCTGGTTGGAGGGCAGAAGTCAGAGGGTTGTGGTCAATGGGGCCGAATCTAGTTGGAGGCCTGTGACTAGTGGAGTCCCTCAGGGGTCGGTGCTGGGTCCGGTGCTATTCAACATCTTCATCAACAACCTTGATGAGGGAACGGAGCGTACCCTCAGCAAGTTTGCTGATGACACTAAACTGGGAGGAGTGGCTGACACACCAGAGGGTTGTGCTGCCATTCAGCGGGACCTAGATAGGCTGGAGAGCTGGGCAGGGAGGACCCTGATGAGATTCAATAAGGGCAGGCGTAGGGTCTTGCACCTGGGAAAGAAGAATCCCATGTGCCAGTACAGGTTGGGGACTGACCTGCTGGAGAGCAGTGTAGGGGAAAGGGACCTGGGGGTCCTGGTGGACGGAGGGATGACCATGAGCCAGCAATGTGCCCTGGTGGCCAGGAAGGCCAATGGCATCCTGGGGTGCATTAGAAGGGCTGTGGTCAGTAGGTCGAGGGAGGTCCTCCTCCCCCTCTATTCTGCATTGGTGAGGCCGCATCTGGAGTATTGCGTCCAGTTCTGGGCCCCTCAGCTCAAGAAGGACAGGGAACTGCTAGAGAGAGTCCAGCGCAGAGCCACTAAGATGATCAAGGGAGTGGAACATCTCCCTTATGAGGAAAGGCTGAGGGAGCTGGGTCTCCTTAGCTTGGAGAAGAGGAGGCTGAGGGGTGACCTCATCAATGTTTATAAATATGTTAAGGGTGAGTGTCGGGAAGATGGAGCCAGGCTCTTCTCAGTGTCATTAAGCGATAGGACAAGGGGCAATGGGTTCAAGCTAGAGCATAGGAGGTTCTAGGTTAACATGAGGAAAATCTTTTCCACCATGAGGGTGTCAGAGCACTGGAACAGGCTGCCCAGGGAGGTTGTGGAGTCTCCTTCTCTGGAGACATTCAAAACTCGACTGGACATGTTCCTGAGTGATGTGCTCTAGGTGGCCCTGCCTTGGCAGGGGGGTTGGATGATCTTTCGAGGTCCCTTCCAACCCTTGTGATTCTGTGATTCTGTGACCTCTGGAATCAATGCCGAGAGGTAAACTGTGAGAAGCGTTCTTGGGACCTATTGATTTTTGGAAACTTTGACTAGAATCAGCTTAGACCTTCTCCTACAGCTGTGTTACAGGAGTGAATTCTAGCAGTTTGTTCCTTCTTTGATTGTAGGAACAACTTCGCCAGTCCAAATACGCTAAGGTAGGAAGAGAACAATGTTTGGTGCTCTTTCCTGGAGACACCAAGGGGAAAAAGGTGGAGCACCAGCCCAATGCTGCAGTGGGCAGTATGCGGCTTTAGGGTCTTCCTCTCTGAGTGCCAAGCACTGATCTTAGAATGATTCCTCAGTGGATGCAGAGGTCTTTTGCTGTGGCATTTACTTTCGTCTCACCCTTTCTCTAACTACTGCACCGAAAATAAAATTAAAATGGCTATTACTAGGCTTGAGGTTGAAGTTTTTGATGGTTGTTAAAAGATTCCCATGTTTACAGAATATAGTATTTTAAGCTATTTTGTCTTAAAATGTAAATTCTATATCCCTATCTCAAATCACAGTGAAATAAAATTCTGGATTGTTCTGAGAGAATAAATTCCACTTTCCAGGCAGGTGAAATGTATGATGCTATTAAATTTTTTAATTTGGCAATTCTTTGAGAGATATATTTCCAGAATTGGCTTGTTATTGTTTTGGGGTTTTTAATTTTAGAGCATGTTTATTAAAATTGAAGCTTTGCATTTTAATAGCTGTTGTCTAAACACTCATTGAAAATCAAAGGCAAATATCTTACGTGACTCTAAATCAACACCCATTTACTTATTAAATATATGGTGAATTACACTAGCTGAAGACCTCAGCACCAAATGGTTATAATGTACAGCTATGAATAATATATTAATTTCTGAATAGCTAAAGCAAGACAACTGCCTTTGCCTTGCAGGGCTTACATTTCTCTTTTTCAGGGCTGCAGAAATAACAGTCTATTCTTTTCTCACTGCAATTATTATGCTACTTTCATCTATTTTAACACCATCATGGGTACTGCCACTAGCTAATCGATCAAGCTATATATTTGTAGGCATCTTTGTGCAAATGAAGTGATGAATTCAGAGATAAGTTATCCAACTCCAAACCTACCATCCATTGGTAAGCAGTGATGCACGTAGAAGGTGGCTAATAAATCGCAGAATAATCCTCAGGTTCCTCTACCCTCTACCATTCAGTGTCCTCATTCTTAAGGTGTTACAGAACAGAGACTTACTCAGCTAGAGCAACAGAGGTCTGGGCCCTGAGGGTATTGGGCCAGAAAGGCTGTGAAACACAGTAGTTCTTGGAATAAAATCCAGTGGATTGCAGCCATCAGAACTTCCCCAGCATAACGATGGTATCAACAGAAGATGAACTATGAGTACAGATCATTTACTATTTTGTTCCAGGGATGTTATGGAGAACAGGTCACTTCAAGGAAACCTGATTTCATTTCTTGATGAGATTACGTGACTGAGTGAAAATAATAGACATAAATATAATACACTTAAAACTCTATATAGTATTCCATTTAGTACCATACAACTTTCTGTTTTAAAATATGACCACTGAAAAAACCACCAGACTGCATGTTAAATGGATTAAGAATTATCCAGCTAACAGGCCCCAAAAATACTAGTCAGTATAGAACTGTCATTGAATGATGATGGGAATACTAGTAGTGAACCAGTCACTTCTCTTGAAGGCTGGAAATGAAATTACTTTTAAATATAGCATAAAAAAGCATAGACAGACCCAGTGGATGAGCTAGGCAAGCTGAAACAGGAACTGTATTGGAAATGAGGGAGTGAAGATAGAGTCCTTGAATGACAGGGTGGAACAAGGAAATGATGAAAAGGTTGATCTGGTGCAGCTGCCTGGTTTGTCTGTCAAGTATTGCAGTGCTGTCGTGGTCCCAAACCCCTTATAAACCGAGCATGACGTCATATGGTATGGAATACCCCTTTGGTCAGTTTGGGTCAGGTGTCCTGTCTGTCCCCTCCCAACTCCTTGTGCACCCCCCGCCATCCCACCGGCGGGGCGATGCGAAAAGCCGAAAAGTCCTTGGCTCTGTGTAAACATCGCCCAACAACAGCAAAAACATCTCCACTATCACTGCTGCTTCCAGCACAAATCCAAAACACAGCCCCATACTGACTTTCTTGAAGAAAATTAACTCTCTCTCAGCTGAAACCAGGACAAGTGCTAAGAAGGGAAAGTCTTACAGCCTTTCCTCTAAAGCTGGAACTTTTTGTTTACAGTCTCTGGCAGACTGTTCTATCAACCACTTCTCAGTGTATCAAATCTATTAATTTGTGCATCGCTTTCTTCAGGACTTTCATACTATTAATTTCTGAGTAGTCTCAAGCCATACTAGGAGCCAGTTTTGATCACGGACTTTCATTTTGTATCTTAACGATAGAGCACCATGCTCTGCTGTTTACACAGGCTGCTTTATTCCACAGGCTGAGGTCCTTGAACAAGAACTGACCTGGAAGGCAGTGCTAGCTAACTTGAACAACCTCTCTGTCTCTGTTAGGCTCTAAACTTTTCAGTGGATATTCTCTGTACCGTTCTATGCAGGAAGCCAAACACAGTTATTATAGTGGTCTGCCCAGGCATTTATATCCATTGATCTTTGGTGTAATTTAAGTAATCTTACTGGAATTAATAAAGACAGATTTAGTGCAATTTGTCTTAAGATGAGAATCTTTCTGTTACATACATGAAAACACTTCTACTGCTGCTTGTTCCAGGAAACTTCAATTTCTCTGTGCTGGCTCTTTCCCTGCTTGGTAACTTCTAATTAACTGGGGCAGCAAACACTTTTTTTTTCTACTTTTGCTGTTATATTATCAAATATGACTGTGCCTATAAATAATGCAACAGGAAAGAAGAGGATGAATCTGGAGTACATTTTACTAATTCTTGCTTTCTGCTGGTACATACAAATTGCACATCATGTGTTGAAACCTGATTTGTTCAGGTAACTTTTCAGATTGCCAATCAATACTGGCAATCCTCTATTGAGAGGAGAATCTTACAAGAGAAATTCTGTCTTGGTCAAAGTCTTTGGCCAACATTTTCCTTCTGTTGGAGTGTTCCTTGCTTCTCTACCTGTGTTTTTCTCCTTTCACTTGAACTTCATTGCAGTTCAGATGCTGTAAGGAAAATCTGAATGTGTACACCATATAGTTTTATTTATATGTGTATTAGACATAAATTGATGTATATAGCCTTTGTATAGATCTTGTAAAAAACTTCATATGGACATATGTTCTTATTTACTCTTCAAACCAGAAATGGTTTTAATGCATCTTATGCTGTAATTTCTGACAGTGTTTCTGTCCTCTTTAATGAAATAGTATCTTAATGATAATCATATCTCTAAGGCAGTGGGTGGTCCAACACAGTGGCTAGGATGCTTCATTGTAAAAGAAAGATCAAGCTCAATATTATTTGACTGGTTTTTAAAAGTTTACTTAACTGCAAGCAGACCTTCCCTTTGATGAAGTAGAGCATAGAGCTGTTTAAAGATCCTCCTTACTGCTTGCTTTTGATCTTCCTTTTGCTTCTCTACCATCTCACTACCTGTGATAACCTGCAAAACCGTTCCAAGAGGCAGCTCTGTTACTTTTCCTGCATCATCACAAACCACCACTACAAAATAGTAACTTAATTACAAATGTAAAACCAGCTTTTTCCTACCAGTTAGTCATTATTACCTGACACTATTGTAAGGATTCCAGAAAGCCACAGATAATGAAGTCTTCTGTAAGAATTACTGAGCAACTCATGAGGCCCTTGCAGGACTGACATTTTCCATGTGTTCATTGTAGAAAGCAGCAGAAGAAATCCCTGTAAATGTATTACCACTTGCCCACAGACCATTAGGAAGGAGAGAAACTGTCTCCTGCAATAAAGTCTTGACATCATTCTGTCAGGATTTTGGACCCTTAACACTTACAGCAAAATGAATATTGTGTACACATATTGTGTGCAGAAATAAAAATAGAAACAGCAGCAGCTGCCTTGAGTTCACCATGGGTTTAGTCCTGTGTTTTTTGTTTCTTAACTCACTTTGTGAATGTAAACTGCATCTTTAGCAACATCTGTCCCGGTTTCTCCTTTTAGCTATTTAGTAGCAAGTACTTCCACTGGAGCTGTTTTTTAGAGGTTATAGGTAGGTATAGCTTACTTGAAGAAATGCCAAAAAAGTGCTAAGTCTGTGTCAGATGTTTCTTTCTCATTCTAATCTAGAAAAGAAAGTAAGGTGTTTCAGTCAGTGTTATTTTATAGATGTTCTGAATTATTTTAAAGTAATAGATAATTGTGTCATTGCAGACATAACAAAAAAACACCTCGTATTTCAATACATGAACAAAACAGAAGATAAATATAAAAGCCTGTATAATAAACTGTGAAATAAGAGTGTTGAAATAAGATTTTTAAAGCTTACAGAAATGGAAACGAAATGCAACATATTTCACTTCAATCCCACTCTCTTTTAGGAAAGTCCACTAACTTTTTTGGGGAAAAAATTAAACAGCTATTCATGGTTAAAAAAAAAAACCAAACAAACAAAAAGACAAATTCTGGCCAGTATAGAAGTGAATTTGAGTTCCCAATCTTACACTTTGCAAGAGTATTAATTTTACATTAGGACCTATATAATTGCAGATATACTTTAAAGACGGCTTAATATGGGCAGATGTACTGTAAGTCATTGTAAATATTTGACCTACCTATTCGGAGAAAATAAATTCTTTAACATAAGTTACTTATTTTCATAAACATTAATTTCAGTATGGTTTGTGCTACTATAATGGAAATTTTTACTGTCTTTTTTGTTTTGAACTTTCTTTTGTTTTGAGCTAAACTGTATCCAAGAAAAATTTTAATCTGCTTTACCATGGATGTTGTAGTTTACATCTCCACTGCTCAGAGTGGTTTTTTTCAGTTGTGTCACAGCTCAGCTAATAGTATAGATGTATTGCGTCCTCTCATGTGCAACATCTGGGCATCTGAGGTGAGTCACTGATAGCAGAGGCTGAGCCTGGCATCTCTGTAACTTCATCTATGAGCTATTCCTCGAGTTAGAACTCTCAGTTCTGTTATCTGGAACTGAATCTAGCAGCCACTAGTGCAGAGTATATGGAATTTATGTGGAGATGGCTTAAAATATGTACTTAAATAACAAAGAAGGTTATAAATTTACAGAGAAAATCCTTCTGTAGCTACCCTTTTTATTTTCATCAGGATACTGCTTGGATCACTGGGTGTGATTTCCTACCTCAGCTGAAATGCATCGTGGCTGTAACTGAAAGGACAGTCATCGTCTGGGACTATAAATCAAAAGGGAGTCAGGTAGTATGTTGAATCAGGCAAATGTTAAAAAGGAAGCCTAAAAAAGATTAGTCTTTGTTTTCAATGTACATTCAGATTTCTTTTATCTAACAGGATGGAGGCATTAACTTTTGTTTTTGTAGGAACTCAGTGAAACAGTGGAATCTGTATTAAAGAAGGAATACCCTTTCCCCATCAAATGGGATTATTAGACATTCTTAAAAACTTGGAAGAAAGAGGAAAATTTTGTACTGTGTTGCAAACAAAGCACCCAAAAAATGTATTTGTCTATATATCTAATGCATGTGTGCACACGTATAACAAATGTGTGTGCATGTGCACGTGTATATCTCAGAATCTGTTAAGAATCAAGGGACGGGTTTCCTAAGGAATTTAACATAGACTCCTTTGAGGTAACTTTCTTGTTTAAAGAAAATATTTCTTCATATCCTGCATTTTGTTCAGGACTTCTCAAGAGCAAAAGCATTTTCATGTTGACAGTGTATGTCCAAATAGTTTTCTTGAATGCCTTACTACAAAATATGATTTTTGCAAGGATTTCTGAGCCATACCTTAATTTTTTCCTCCTCTTTCTGGGGCTTTTCTTAGCAATTCTGAGTTGACTGAGAAGATTAGAGGAAGCAAAGTAAATATTTTACGATAAGATCAAGCCTTAGGAATTTTTTTTATTGTTCTCAATGTTAAAAGGTCTCTCCCCAAGCTCAGACAGGTCAGTGGAAGTCTTTCTGTCAATCCAATTGGACTCTGGGAAGAAAGGCTCAGAAGTGTACTCTCCATTCATTATTTTCCAAGCTTCCTCCAGATGTTGCATCAGTGAAAGCTGAAACTGTCGTATAGCCGAATAGAAGTAGTTCTCTTTCAGGACCAACAGAATATTATATAGACAGTTCTATATCTGTGTTATGTCTCTTTACTGTTTCTGTGCTACACAGACAACACTGAAGCTATTAATTCCTATGGCCTGTGAACAGTTGCCAGTTTAGGTTGGCAAGGATGTTTTAATCAAATAACACATGGAGACAGGCAGTAGAACCAATAAACTGTGTGATGCAGATGACCCAAAATCCCATTCCCAGGACTTCTCAGTCTAGCAAAATACCACAATGGCTTACAGCTGTCTTCATTCCCACTATCTCAACTCCTGAAAATTCAAACACCTGCCCTTAAAAGTACACTTTGTACTCCCAGGCTGTATTAATAATTAGGAATCTGATACAATTTCTTTCTGTGTGTTATTGTGGTATTTTGTAGTTTGAATAATTCTTTAATTTGGCTGTTTTCCATTTTCTTATAGACAGCATCTTATTTTTTAACAGGAAACCATCTACAGTCGTAGAAAATATACCATCTTGTTTAGCATGGTGAGATCCTCCCTAAAATTTGTAATTAATATTTCCTTACTGAAATGATCCCTCTGCAGCAGGATCTGGACAGACTGGATTGATGGGCCTAGGCCAACTGTATGAGGTTTAACAAGGCCAAGTGCCGGGTCCTGCACTTGGGTCACAACAACCGGGGATGCTGGTTGACAGCCAGCTGAACACAAGCCAGCAGTGTGCCCAGGTGGCCAAGAAGGCCAAGGCCAACAGCATCCTGGCTTGTGTCAGAAATAATGTGGCCAGCAGGAGTAGGGAAGTGATCATTCCCCTGTACTCAGCCCTGGTGAGGCCTCACCTCAAATACTGTGTCCAGTTTTGGGCCCCTCACTACAAGAAAGACAGTGAGGTGCTGGAGCATGTCCGGAGAAGGGAAAAAAGCTGGAGAAAGGTCTGGAGCACAAGTCTTATGAGGAGCGGGTGAGGGAACTGGGGTTGTTTAGTCTGGAGAAGAGGAGGCTCAGGGGAGACCTCATCGCTCTCTAAACTACCCGAAAGGAAGTTGCAGCCAGGTGTGTGTTCATCTCGTCTCCCAAGTAAAAAGTGATAGGACAAGAAGATATGGCCTCAAATTGCTCCAGGGGAGGTTTAGGTTGGATATTAGGAAAAATTTCTTCACCAAAATAGTGGTCAGGCGTTGGAACAGGCTGCCCAGAGAGGTGGTTGTGTCACTGTCCCTGGAGGTGTTCAAAAAGTGTGTAGGCGTGGGACATGGTTTAGTAGACATAGGGGTCTTGGGTTGACAGTTGGACTTGATGATCTTAAAGGTCTTTTCCAACCTTAAAGATTCGATGGTTCTATGATTCTATGAAAAGGCTACCTATGAAATAAAGCCTCACTGAAATCCTTAAAGTTTTCATTTAACATCACTTGGTGATAATCTTCCATGAGTTTCTAATACCAGGAAACAGCTGTCACAGGGGGAGCTTGAAAAAACAAAATCAAGAATTGAATGCTGATGTAAGTAGATAAGCATGATATGTTCAATCAACTTATCACGTGCAATATCTAATAAACCATCTACCATATTTCACAGAATAATTGCTTTATCATCAAACCAATGGAAAATGGTCTGCTCTGTGTTTGCACGGTGACTGTGTCAGAACACCTGGCTAAGGATAATATCCTAATGGGAGATGATAAGGGTTATGTTCACCTGCTTACTGTGACCAGGGATAACTTCAGATTGAAACAACGTAAAGACAAAAAAGAATCACAAGTTCAGGTCTTGGACTCCAAAACTTTTAACATGTAAGTTGCTTATTAGCAGTATGGCAAAATTTTTTATCATTTGTGTTTCCTCTGTCCTAAATGGAGGATTAGCTTTTGTGTAGAAGTTAACCTCACCTAACAAAGAAATTTTTTCAAACTGCAAGTATGTTTTGCTTGTTGTCATCTGAAAGAATAGTTATCATTTTCAGCAGGAGATCTTATAAGGGATCTTACAACAAACAGGCTGCAGAGTAAAATTCCAGGGAAGAATTCACAATTGCTATTATCCAGTTTGACACAGGCACAGCTTTATCGTGCCCAATTAGACGGAAGTAGCATTGCTACTAGAGAAGGGCATGATTCAACCCTAACTTCATCTCTGCTTGCTTGTAAGCTGGAAGAGTGGTTCTCTGTCTGGCCTGCATATTAAGTGCTAACACTGCTTGTGTGTAATCTCACTGACAAAATCCCTATCCACCTATGGGCATATTACAGTAGATGCTAGGATATCTTAGCATTTACTGTAATAATCTACTGTGACATCTTTGTGGACATGGACAGTGGGATCAAGTGCACCCTCAGCAAGTTTGCTGATAATACCATACTGGAGGGAAGGGATGCCATCCAGAGGGACCTTGACAGGCTTGAGAGGTGTGCCCATGCGATCTGCCAAGTACAAGGTCCTACACATATGTAGGATCTGTGTCCCAAGCACAACTGCAGGCTGGGCAGAGAATGGATCGAGAGCAGCCCTGAGGCGAAGAGCTTGGGGGTGCTGGTTGATGGTTCAACATGAGCCGGCAGTGTGTGCTAGCAGCCCAGAAAGCCAACCGTGTCCTGGGCTGCATCAGAAGAAGGGTGAAGGGTCAAGGGACGTGATTCTGCCCCTCTACTCCACTTTCATGAGACCCCACCCAGAGTACTGCATCCAGCCCTGGGGTCCTCAGTACAAGAAAGATGTGGATGTTTTGGAGCAAGTCCAGAGGGGGAGACCACAAAAATCATCAGAGGGCTTGAACACCTCTCCTATGAGGACAGGCTGAGGGAGTTGGGCTTGTCAGCCTGGAGAACGTTCTGGGGAAACCTTCTAGCAGCCTTCCAGTACCTGAAGGGGGCCTACAAGAAAGATGGAGAGGGACTGTTTACAAGTGCAGGTACTGATAGGACAAGGGGTAATGGGTTTAAACTAAAAGAGAGGAGATTTAGATTGGACGTCAGGAAGAAATTCTTCCCTGTGAGGGTGGTGAGGCACTGGAACAGGTTGCCCAGAGAAGCTGTGGAGGCCCCATCCCTGGCAGTGTTCAAGGCCAGGTTGGATGGGGCTTTGGGCAACCTGGTCTAGTGGAGGGTGTTCCTGCCCATGGCAGGGAGTTGGAACCAGATGATCTTTGAGGTCCTTTCCAATCCAAACCATTCTGTGATTCTATGATTCTAATAACATCTCAATTTATATTCCTAGTGTTAAACGCAAGCTACATGATGATTGGGTTGTGAAAGTTAAGTATATTTCTGACTTAAATTGTTTTGGATCCTGCTCCTCAGACAGCATTCATTCATTTATTTTGGATAACATAAAACGACTAGAGGACACCTTGTAAGTATATGACAACTTCTGAAAAAATAGACATTTTGCTGTATAACTCTGCATGAGATCAGTACCTTGAAAGATGCCATTTGCATTTTCTATAAGCATTGTCAATACAAACAAAAATACAACTACTTGAATACTTGAACCTTTTCATTTGTTAGCTTTTGATGTAAGTGAGGATTGTCCATATATGTTCATTCCTTACAACCATTAATAAGTTGTTTGCTCGAACTTCTCAGCAAATTTTAGTCAGAAAATTGATTGCTTTGTTACATGAATGGGATGTGTCCATTCATTTAAAATCTATATCCACACAAATGTATATTCAGCTAAGTTTCATTTACAGTTTCAGTTTCACAAGTTTCAGTTATATAAGCTTAAAGGAAGAAAGCAATTTATTCTGAGGGCTGTGAAATGGATTTGCAATGCAGCAGGACAGGAATTGTGGCCTCCTTATTCGTGCCATATCACTTGTATGGCCCATCAGTGCTATAGCTGATTCCAAGCCTTACCAGTCTGCGATTTTAGAACAGTTTATAGCCCAATTAAAAAATAAATAATACAACCACAATCTGATGTAAAAAGGAACTATAAAAGACTTATAGATAGAACTTTTAATTGAAATATCTCAAAGCATTGTAAATGTTAGATCAGCCCCACAATTCCTCTCTGAGGTATTTCCAGAGATTAATAGAATTTTAAGGCAAGTAGCAACAATTGTCATAATCTCTTTTATCTCTTGTGTAATAGAGGCCATAAATATTCACACAGTAATTCTTGCATCAATTCAATAACTTTAGGTTTTTATGAGTATTATATATCTGTTGTGGATGGGAAAAGTGAAATATGAAATACTTACAGCTTGTCCAAGGTCACATACTGTGTCAGGAGGAAAGCTTATAAATCCAGCTATTTGCTTGGAGTTTTGGAAAAATAGAATTAATTTGAGGACAAAGAAAAAAAAGACTGCAGAACCAAAAGTATAGTCAAAAGAGTATATGCTACTACCATACGCTGTTTGTTATACAGAATATTAACTGCAAGTATCTTGGTAGGTCTTTTTCATTTAAGACTGACTACAATTCCAATAAATACATTTCTCTAAACAGCTTCATGCAGCAGCTAAATGAAATTATATTTAGACAACTGAAAAATTACACAGCTGCTAAAATGAAATTAATAGCCCTAAAAATAGCTATGGATCAAATCACATTGAATTGCCTATTCCATACATAATTATGGTTGAAATATATGATTTACTGGTTCTAGCAAAATAAATTTCCCCAATTAACTGCAATTGTTATTGTGCTTGAAGAGAGATGCAATGTATCTTGTCTCCTGTGTGACGGTTACAATCTTTTCTTGCAAAGTATCTAAAAAAAGGAAGATGTGGATGGGGTCACCTGGTGCTTCTGCTGCAAGATCATGACTTGAGAAGGACTTCATACTGCTGAAACCCCTTATTCACACTGATGTTAGGAGAGTATCAAGACCGTTCATTAAAGAGCCAATAGACAGTTATATAAAAGTATTAAATTTAATAAATAAAGGAAAAAGATGAGAAATCCTGAGGAAATCTGCCAATCACATTTAAATCAATCACTTGCTAGTTTATACCACCAAGAGAATTAGGGCTCCTCTGTTAGAGCTCTGGAAAGAAAGCTTTGCGCTCCTCTAAATAATAGAGTGAACAGCCTTTTATTTACTGCTGCCTAGAGAGATCAAGCCCTTTCATTAATCCTCAAAGTTTCCAGAGCCTTTTGTCAAATTTACTGTCATTTCCAGTTATGATTTTCAAAATCCATTGTTACTCTCTAGCCCAGAATAATTGAACTACCTACTTGTCTGGATTTCAAAGAAAAAAATTAAATGTGTGCTCATTTAATTCTGTATAGCTTAATTACACTGACAGCTATTGTTTCCTGGGAGAGACGGGTGTTAGCCATGCTATTGTGGACTTTGCTGTCTCCAAAATCAAGAAAATACTTACTCACTAGCAGCAAAGTATGAAACATGGAGAGACAAGCAGAAGTCACTTAAAGGATGGTTTAGAAGGGACAGAGTGAGTCTCAGTCTGTGATGGTTTTTAGGATTCCTGTGCTTTTGCAGTGAATGCAACAGAACAATTCGGCTGAGTTTCAGAAGCTTACAGCCTCTTCATGTTGTTATACAACACAAAATAGATCGAGACTATGAATGATACAGTACATTATACATAAACAGCAGAAAAGTAACTGCACTTCCTTTATGGGAAATAGAGGCCACAATACACCTCCATGTCTGAAACAGGCAAAGGCAGTTGGTGTGTTACTTTTCCTCAGCGATGAACTGCTTTAAGCACGCAGACATATGTGAAGGCTTGCTTTGGCAACAGCTACCATTCTGGGATTCTGTTTGGACTATGACCAAGAAGAGATTCAGGTATTTAAATCAGAGGTTTATTGCTTTAATGGAAAGTGTACCCTGTTCACATTTCACTGATGCTAGTATCTAAGTCAGTGTTATAAATAATTTTGCTTTTAACCAGAGATTGTAATACATTATGCAAACAGCTATTCTATATAATACAGAAAATTGGAATGATTGTAGACTGTATTTTCCTAATGTTTCTTACCTGATTAACTGCTTTATTAATGATTTCAGACCTGTAAAGGAATTTTCTGTCCCTAGAGGGGTCAATGCCTTCACATACTGCGAAAAAGCAAAAGTCATTGTTACTGGGGGTAAGTATTGGGTTTTTTTCCAAGAGATTGTTCTGTCATGATTATATTTTTTCCCAGTTCAATAACAGCAAATAAAGCTGATTTAGTATCTTAAGGATTCAAATAATATCTTCTGTCTGAAATGATAGTAAACAGAGGTCTTGCTTTTAATTGCCGGGAGTCTGAAAAAATAGAGTCCCTGACAGGAATCTATCAAGGGTTCAGTCTGGATTTGATTCAAGTATAATGTTATTTGTATAATAAAACAGGAGAAAGAGTATGTTGAACTACTCTAAGGCACCTTTCCAAGTCACAGTGGTGACTGCCCTAGCCAGGTTATATACATTACTCCTTGCAGTGTCTGCAGGGCTCCCATCCTTTCCTAGTACTCTTTGGCCTTCCTTAAGAAATCACATCAGCCCAACTTAATACTTTCCATTGCTCTTTTTTCTGATCACATTTCCCCAGAGCTTTACTGTTCATTCTTTCTCCCAAAGCAGACTGCAGAAATAGCACAATTACATCCAGTTCTTCCCTGTTATCCAAAAATTTTATGTGCCTTTCTATTACAGTGGGCATATTTTGTGCTGCAGAAATGTGGCTGGAGTATAGCAGCAGTCTTGTTTGTATATTGTGTCTGACAGGGTGGTGCCCTGAAGTGCCACGATGCTGCCTGCCTCCAAGTCTTCAGCATAAGTCTTGCTTAAAAAAGTTGTTAAAGAAATGTTTTGAACAGTGTATCACATAGCAATTCTTATGTCTATATTTAATAATAAGAAAAAATGGGCAAGGTTTTGCTGTCCAGCCTTGATAATATGCAACACAGTAAAATAAATTGGGGCGGGGGGGAAGACCTAGACATTGGAAATAATGCAATTCAAGTTGAATGGTAGCAGTTTAACAAAGGAAAAACTGTGACAGATATCAAAATAAATATCAGACAGTTCTATTGATTTTCTAGACACAAGATATAAAGGGAAAGCAATAGGGCTATAGGAAAGTTATTAGTGATAATTCTGAAGTCCAGCCTTTGGGGAGATCTTATTTACATTGATTCCTTGTCACAAAAAGTAGTCTGGAGAAATTTACTGATGACATAAAGTAGGGAGGCCTTATTAAACAGAATGTGGTTAGTATTTCCTACAGGTAGAACTGGAGGATTTTACTGTAGTAATAATAGCAGAGTGAAGTGTCTGAATAGGACACGTCAATTACACAGGAACTAATAGAAGTTTCTCTTAAACACTGAAAATTCTTCATATAGAAATAGCAGCAGAAGAGAAAAATCTGGATCAACTTCCTAAGAAAATAAGAATGGCTATGGTAGGCCAGACCTAAGGTCTGCCTAGCCCACTACACCCTCACTGACAGTAGCCAGCAATAAACACCGATGGCAGAGTAGAGGAATATGGCAATCACGCAGCAATACTTGCCCTAGGTACCTGTGTTAGTTGAAATATCTGTTCTACAGGTAATGAAGCATTAACTTCTCTGAATTTGACACTAGTAAAAGCTCATGTACTGGAATCCACTGTATGGTTGATATGAGCCATGTCTGAGAAAGATTAGTTGTAAAAGCGTGGGGGAAACCTATAACATAGAGACTAAACCTATTATACAATGACTAAAAAGTCTATTTTTTATATCCTGGGAAAATGAGAATTAGGAATATCACTGCTACCTATAAAAATATCAGGAGAACAATTATTAGAGAAAAAATTAGAGCAGTGACGTTCTGGAAGAGTTTTCTGAATAATGGCAGTTGCAGAAATAAATATCCTCTCTAGTTTAAAAAGGAACTTGAAATTTTTTAAAAGGATAGATTACATATTTGTCTGCGATGGTTGGAGGCTACACCTGGAATGCAGGACCTCCTGTGCCATCTAAACAGCTACCTAAACAGAGTATTTTAGAAGGAGATGAGCTTTCTCAACACTGCTTTTTAATTTGTCTTGTCTTTCACTGCACAGAGGTAGAGAAAGCATGGGCAACATGACAAAAGTTTAATAAAATTGTTTAAGGTCTCTGTAACAGTGATTTTGAAAAAATATAGAAATTGTGCTTACTTCTACCAATCTTCCAGTCTATTCCTGGATCATAACATTTACATACCCTTGATTTGGAATCCTGTCTTGCTTGTTCACCCACTGGCCTTCATCTTGATATTAAAAGACATGCTCCTGCCTCTCACCCTCATTCCCAGTGCTTAGCACTGATGGTTCCCTTGAACACGAAAGGAAGTTATTCCTGAGATGTATTTCTAAGAGCCACAGAAGAGAGTGGGAATGCATGGCCACAGACAATGACAGGGTGGGATCATCTCTCTCAATTTCGCTGTGAAGTTTACATCAGCCACGGGCTACAATGAAGCTGCACCCAGAATTAAGAATAATCCCTCAGCGAGGATTATTAAAGTCCTCAAAAGTTGAGCTTTAGAGTTCAGTGCTCTATTAATAAAATACGCTGCTCACAATGGCACAGCAGTCAGTCAGAGTAGAGCACACTGTGTTTGCCACTGTATCTTAAAAGCCATCCCTCTCTCTTGTCTGGCTGAGAAATGCATGTTGTTGATCAGGTTAATGAGAGAATTAACTGTTTCAAATGAACATAGGCTAGTTTTGTTAATTAGCAAGCTTGCAATTTTATATATAATATGCCCTAAAAATCAAAGACCAGAGCAGTTAAATAATTCAGGAATCATATAGATTTCTCGGTGACATGTGCAAACATTTGTAAAAAACCCTATGTTTGTATGTCACATTCAGCAATTAAAAGAAAAAATAAATACAACCTTTGATTGCAGGTTAGCGTCTAAAGTATTCAGTGGGAATAAATCTACTAACCACTTTACGAAGCCTCAATGTATTGTTGTTTAGCCAGGTTTATAGTACAAATGGTATGCAAAGTACCACAGTGTATTATTGCACTAGGAAGTGACTGTTAAAAAACTCATGTTTTAACACCCATACTGTTCCATAATTTGTTCCTGTATCCATTTCAATTCCAGCTATGTCTTCATCATCACCTCAGGGAACAGCTATAGTTAAAATCAAATTATCTATGCATATAAAAACTGGAGATGATCAGTTTTAAATTATATGATACATCAACTTCCAACCCTATTATTTTGTCAGATCCAGCTATTGTTCTCCTGTGAGCAATAAAGTAGGAAAAAAACTATTATTCATTTCTAAATGTAGCAGTAGCAGTTTAAGACTGCTAAAAGGAAGTCCTCTGTGCTTGCTCAGTCAGTAGTATCCTTTGTGTATTCCTGGCACAAGTGAAGTAACTGGTAACTTCCTTTGTAACTTTTTTTTTTTTTTTTTTTTTTGAGGAGTGGGATGAGAGGGGGGAAATGGTGTTTTGGGTTGTTTTTTGGGGTTTTTTGTTTTGTTTTGGTTTTTTTTACTGGCACTATACATTGGTATTGACATTTTCAGGAATTCCCAGGAATCCTAGTTACAGAAATCATATCCCAGCACTCCACTAATACTAGCTCTTACAAGCATAAGCAGACTCTTTTCTACAATGCAGTGTAAATTTAAGAAGAATATATGAAGACAGATGAGGCAGCATCAAAAAGAAAGAAGCATTGGTCAATTTAGGGAATCCCGTTCAGTAGATCTCGCGTTGTACAGTTAGCTTAGACACACCGCTATGGCTTGCACAGAGCCCCACAGTGGCCACGCCCCGTAAAGGGAGTATATAAGCGTGTGACGCAGTTTAATAAACGCCATTTTGCTCATCCATCATATTGATGTTGTGATCACTTGGCCCCGAGGTGAGAGTCCTCATGGGTGAGGTGTTTGTCCTCGGACTCCAGAACCAGTAGTTGAAGTCCCCCGCTGCAGCTCCAAGAACACGGAAAGCAGCAGCTCAATATGATAAACTTATGAACTTGTGTTAGTTCACCAGATGTCTAACTGTTCTGAAGAGGTTTTGCAGACATTCTAACCCAAGATTATTTAAAAGGCAGGCTTGAAGGAATGATGAGTTGTTTTAAAGAGGTCCTTCTCTGTGCAATCAGCAGCATAGAAAGAAACGAGGAGTTATAATTTTCTTTTCTAGTTTATCAGAGGATGCCAAGCTAAGCCTAGCATTTTTTCCATCCAAAAATGCAACTGTTCCCAAGGGAGTTTTAACACCACTGAAGTGCAGACATCTCAGCAGACTTGTAATACCACACAAATTGCAAAGCTGTGTGAGCAAGGGCAACAGTCTGACAAAGGATCACATGTTCAAAGAATGCATTGCAATCCATAACATCTAGCTGGAATAGAGCTGTAGTCATAGATCTGACTTGTTTAAAAAAAAAAAAAAATCCAAACAAAACCCAAACATAAGCTTTCATAATTATTTATCTTGGAATGAAGAATGCTGAACTGAACTCATTATCATTCAAATCACTGATTTCACAGAATCTTAAATCTAAGACGTCTGATATGTAGGCAGATAATTCATCTTCTTCAGGCTTTTCTTGAATGTGCTTAGTACCCGTGCCTTCTGTGTCAGGATTCTGAATCCTGGAGGCATACTTGGAGCCCAGAGAAAATAAATGTTCCAGCAAATGTTCCAGTGAAGCAGTGAACCAGTGAATGTGAGGGCCAGTCTGGCATTAGTCCGGAAAGAGGGGAGAGAACACATCTACTCTAACCAAATCCACCTTATCTCAACATCAGTAAAAGGCACAAAAACTAATCTGCTATTTCACATAATAAGCAAACAGCATTTTTAATCTAGGGCAAGCTTTTCTTTCCTAATGGCACTTGTTCTTCCTGCTAATATCTTAAGTAAAGAACACATATAGCCTACTTCTGCCATGCTTACAGCATAGACAGATAGTCTAGAATACTTTCGCCTAAAAGTGCCACTGAAAAGAAACTGGTTCCCATCGAAGTTACTGCTGGTCAGCTACTTGTCCACGGCTCTCCTTTCCTGTGCAGAAGTTATCCCTCCACTGTGCCAGTACAGCTCTTTGCATGGTTGCATTCAGTCACACTTGGGAAATGATCTGTCATAAACCAAAATGACTTTGTGTCATAGCTATTTTAAAAGTAGACAATTTCTCCAGCGAGCCTCTCTCATTTAGAGAGAGACTATGTAAACAGTGCAATCAATTTAACTGAGAGGACAATAATGTTTAATGGAGGAAAAGGGAGATGGGGTGCTCCTAAATGAATCCCATGTTGCTGCATTAAGAAGCAAAGGAAGGATCTCTGTTAAGAAGGAAAGGAATAGATCTCTGTAAAGAGAGAGGGAGGGACTGACTAATGACAGTGGGTTGAACAAGCTTAAGGAAGTCTTCTGGAGAGCAGACTGCAAGAGCTGACCTTTAACTCTTCTCTTCGTTAACAAAATGGAGCTGAGCTTCAGTCTTGAGGTTTTGTGGATATTTGGGGCAGGTACTTCCTAGTCTATGTTTTTTGGATTTCTGCACTTCACTTTAAGCTGAGAGAAAACTAAAACTCAAACTGAAATCTAGGCAAAATGTGGCTCTTTCATTTACTGTGTGTCAAAATAGAGTGTTCAACTAATTGCACACAATTCGTACAATTGCAGTATTTGCCAGAAATTGAAAGTTAAAATAGAAATTAATTAATGTCAAATTTAAACTGGGCTCATGTTCTCTTGAAACTCGTGACAAATATGAAATACTGCAGAGCACGATTTACAGTTGTGTTTACATCAGTATGTAAACCCAAGAGTTTACTAATACATTTTAATATCTTTGTGTTTTGAAATATTTATGCAAACTATTATGAAAATAGTACCAAAAGATACATCGATAATGTAATCAAGGATTATTCCCTAAATTGTAGGTAAATTTAATGTTTGAACATACAAATAAATATGAAACACTTAATTCTCATTTACTTCAAAACACAAAATCACTCATCAGCAGTTATTGTTTCCAATCTGCTCTCAACTTCCATGTCTGTTCCCCTTCCTGTTCTTCATGCCCACCCTCTTCCACAGATGTGGTCATCCCTTCATTTCCTGGCTAAATGGAGACAAATATCTGACATTTTTGTAAATTAGCTCTTTGAAAGAAAAAAAATCTGAGCCCCAGTTCTGTTTCTGCTCCAATGGGACTAGTGCATGTAGTCACCTCCAGTGTCCCTGACATTCCTCTAGCAAATTAAAAAGCTTTGAAAGACAAATCTGTTACCCAAAAGCGGCAAAATAATTCACTCTCTAAGACTTAATTTTGAAGTTTTAGAAAGCGGCATTCTTTATGACAGTGCTGGGTGCATGGGGGATAGCTCCACCTAACGTGCTCACCTGAAGACAAGAACTGCTATGTATTTGTACTACGTTAACATACATATTAGCGATATTTCTTGAGTAATGCTTATCATATTCATGGATTTTCTGGGAACTCATTATCATATGTTAATGTCCTTCATGCATACTTATTGACGCCTCCAGGTGGTCGTCAGGGGTCTTCAGATGAAGGCTCATACTCTTCTTCACTGTGTTCGTTCACTGGCCTCTGCTTCTGCGCACTCAGTCCTGGAGTCACACATATCATGTCCTTCAAGGCTGGTTTTTGCTCATCTTGTAACTTTCTTATTTTTATGTTTCCGCGCATCTGCTCTTCCAAGGCCAAGCTGTCTAAAATGAAATTATTCCCAACCTTCTTATCTTACAACTATTCTGACTATTTTCTAAGTTGTAATAGTTTTCTGTTTGTTTGGTTACATCTATTGAGCAGTGGCTCTAACTGCTTGAATTGATCTGAGCATTTCGATATTCACTGGTGTCAATCAGTTACGTGTTTTTAATACAAATTTGGGGATAAACTGGAATCCAACCCTTAGAATCCTTAGAAAATTCACATCCTTATGTGGGAGTTGCCTACATGGTGAAAACAGAGACTTATCAAGTTCTCCATTATGAAGCTTATTTGTAATACCAGTGACTATTCAGTCTTTCTGACTATATATATCTCTCTCTTTTTTTTTTTTTTCTTTCAGGTCGTGATAAACTGCTTCGTCTGTGGCATCCCGCTATTAATAGTAGACCCACAGGGAAGCTATCAGGACATCAACATAGTGTTGTGGAAATTGTGACAAATGAAAAAGATCAACATATCATTAGCCTTTCCTCTGCAAAGGTAAAACACTTTTCTTAACTTCATGGAAATCAATGCTATAAAAACAAGCAGGAATCTGGTTTTGATTAAGTACTTCAGATAGTATCTAGTGCTAATCTTGTTGCTTATCAATTCATTTATTTTAATAAAAAGTTGGAGTTTTAGCTTAGAATTTCCAAATTATCTTATGTTGAGAAGCAAGACTAGAGTGGAACTATTTGATGTATTTTCTTTCTGAATGTGACAAAAGAATTCTTACAATAGTAGATATTAACATTTGAGTAATTTCTACTTTGACAACTTCCAAAATTATAACATAGCCTGTACGTGAATGCTTCATTCAGCAGTGATCACCTACAGAAACTTCCTACAGCTTCATTTACCCTTCTCTCTGCCTACTAAATCCATAGGTGAAGTTTTTGTTACACTGATGATTCTATACATCATGTTCAACTATTGACCTCTTTCCAAAGAGTGTCTTTTACAAGGCTTCCTGATCCAAAACATTGTCCATGAACAGGAATACTAATAAAATCAATAATAAAACTTCTTCAACCAAATACTGCAAGATTCTGCTGGAAATGAACAGATTTCCTTTAAGTTTTTTGTAGAATCATGGCATCAGTGGTTTATCTCATACGTCAAAATGAGACTGTTCAGGAGACAATAAAAACTTGTAAAAATGTATGCAAAAATAAATGAGAAGCCCCTGAAGAAGCAATTGTTAATGTCTATGGAGCTCTTTCAGGAGTTGCCCTGTGCTATGCTTTCAATATTCACCAGTATTCAATATTTTCATTGACATCTGTAATGACGGAATAGAGAGCATATATACTTAATTCACCAGTTGCCCCAAACTGTTTAAGGCTGCAGGCCCTGAGTAGAGGTATTGGAGTTCAAAATGGTCATTAAAGTTGAAGGTATGATCTGTGGAAAACAACTGCTATGAAGCAATATGGACCTACTATAGTTAGTCTACTGAGATATCCATCTATCTCAAAGGTTTCCAGCTTTTTGTTGGGTTATGTAGGAAATATTACTGAGCTATTTATTCTGTCTCTGATGTTCCTCTGCCATAACTGCTTACCACTACTCATTGAGGTGCCAGTAAATAACATGTTTTCATGTCTTTAATCCTAGTCTTAAAATAATTCACACCCTTCTAAAAATACTACTAGCTGAAACTAAGTCATCAGTAATCTCCCATCTTCACATAATCCTGCAGCCATATCCATTGCCCCTTCCTCACTCCTACAAATCTATACCTGTCTCTTCTATAGGTAACTCTCTACATTTATGTTAAGGAGGGTTTTGACATATAGCCTCCAAGCCACACACATAGGAAAAATGGGATAAGACACAACTTAAGCAGAATGAATGTACATGAAGGTATTTATAGAAAAGCAACCAAGAATGAAGCCCTTGGGGCAGAAAATGACTAGAAGATCTGTTGAGGTCCGTTGTGGGCTTTCTGTGACACAATATCACGACTTAGAGAGAAGCAAAATCTATTTTACAAGTCTTCAAATACGTGAACACATGATCTTAACTAATTGTAGCTGGGTTGTGCCAATAACATCAGTAAGATCATTTGTACATGAAAATTCATGTGAAGTATGTTTTGATTAAAAGCTGTGTGTCTTTAAACAGTGCTGTGAGTTAAAAGGCAGAAATTACACTTCTCGAAAATAAAAAGTCTTTCAAAAGTCAGGTAAATCTTGTAGTCATAGGGGAAAACTACATGAAAAAAGACGGGATCCCTCACAGAGAAATCTGAAGGGCTTTACAAATACAGTGATGATAACTCTGTGCCACAGTTCACAACCTGTAGGTGATACACAGTTTACACAATAGTGGAGGAAGGTCAGCTGTAACAAGATTGCTTCCAACCCAGTTAAAGCACATTTGTGTTTGTATAGAGAACCAGTTATTATACAAAAATGTGCAACTTCCCAGAGAACTTTTGACATTACATTAAATACATAATTTATTTCCACCTAAAAAACCAAAAACCAATTTGCTTTCCAATCTGCGTAGCGTAAGAAAAATCAGATTAGTTTTCTCTATTTTGGTTTCATCTTTCAGTGACTGTGATAGAGGAGGCCACTCAAGCAAAACAAGGAGAGCCTATATATCTTCACTGAAAACAAGTTAGATATCAATGATCTCATGGAAGCTTTGTAACCAAGGGAAACAAAATCTCTTTATATTTAACAGATTTCACATTAGTTGTTTGACAGAATACCAGAACTAGGGAAAAGCTTAGGAAAATTAAATTAATACTGTTTCTGGACATTTTCAAAATTAAATTTAACCTAAAACATGTCAGATATTCATATTTAAATAAAAGCTTTGTTATTGTGCCATTTTTCAGGTAAAATACAGAACAAGGTAAAAAGTAGGGAATTCTTTTCTTTTTTAATTAAAATTTATAATTGTTATATTACCACATTTGAAGGCTCAGGCTGATTTTATATTTTATGCCTATTTTTCTTGAACTATACTGAAAATTTTCTTGACCGTAAAGATATTTTTATGTTATATAAATTGCAACATTTCCAAACAGCATCCTAAAGATAAGCCTAAGTCTAATGCACTAGGGAAATATTTTCTTCTGAAGACAGAACGTGAAAGAAGATCATAATATTTCCCCTGTCTCTTCTGGGTTAAACACTATGTTCTTTAGGTAGATGAGTATTTACAGACTGGGATATCCTTTATACTGGCAAGGCCTCTATCAGAAATGCCATGAATTTCTGTATATACTGTGCATTGTTTCCATTTCCTTCAGGAAGTGCAATGTGAATGACAAAAGCATCATCTTCCCAGTCAAGTTCAGTTTCCTAATCCTTACCAGGCATAGATAGTTCTTATTTTCTGACATAAGTGACTGTAGTGAGAAAGCTATATTTTCAGAAGTGAACAGTCCTGGCTTCTATCAGAGAACCAGGGGAAGTTAAAGAAAGACAGGAATTTTTTATACATCACAGCAGACAAATACAAAAATCCTTGCATGTTACAGTAGATAAACTCACTATTTTTCACTGTTCTTTAAAGGACTTGAGAAAAAGATGATACACAAGTGATTTATTAATTTTTCGTTGCATTTGCACTTTGTACTCATGACACCTGGCCTTGGCATGAGCCATTACTGTATTTTGTGGATTAATACGCATGTCAGAATTAAGAAATTATATTGTTGTCCTTCTCTACCTCCATCACTACTCTTGTAAGCAGACACATGCTGATGATGTTTGGTACTGTGGACTCAGTGGATCCTGTAGGCATCTCATGTCTTTTCTGCTCCAAGCAGAGATCTTAATTGTTAGAGAGACAGACTATATCTGTTAAATTCTTAAAATGTTTTGAGATTAGGGTAGTATGTTGAATGTCTTTGCCTTTGTTACTGCCCTATGGGTCAAACAATGGGACGGGCTAGACAGTGAAAATAGGGGATATTCCTGTGAAATATATTTAGGAGCCTTTTAGAGAAAAAATTTCCCAAACCGTTGTCTTGTTTGAGTTAGATTGCATATATTACACTTAACTTCAGGCTTTCACGCTCTAGAATTGTAACACATAATTTCAAGTAATATCTGTTACATATTACTTTATAATGAATGATAAGAGTCAAAGTTGGATAGATGGCTTTTAAGATATTATGTGAGCTACCTTCCGCAGGACTAATATCCATGGGGTAGAAAGCTAAAAAGCATATTCTTCCTGACTGTTTTCAAGGAAGTCCAATAGTCTTTTGGTAGTCAGCTTTCTTTGGTATGTTTTGTACATAGTATTAGCTTCTTATATCAACAAAGTGTAAAATAGTTCTAAAACAGGGATTAAAACAAATAAGTTTACTACCTTGCTTTGACTTCAAAGATGTCTGAAGACTTCAGTCAAAGGCTGAAAAACCATACACAAATGTACTCACAAGGGTATCTACACAGCCCAGCTGTAAGTGATTTATACTACAGAGGTCAAAAGTGAGGGATCACATTGACTTTTGGTTTCAGACTTGTGCTGCAGCAAAGGTTTGCTGTCTGAAGAAGTAATAGCTGAGTTAGAGGGTTCAAAAACTCAAGGGAATGGTTTTAAAGGTACCACAAAAGTTATACATCTTTTACAAGAGTACTAGGGTATTCAGTTGATGGTATTGGCCTTAGTTCCATAGTATAGAACATTAATGTATGCTGTAGTTTATACAGAAACATGAAAATGAACCAATCCTACACAATGGTTTCACAGCACTAGGGGATTCATATTACTGTGGAGGAAACAGTTTACAAGATTATTAGCTCTAACAATCAACAGCCAACATCCCAGAGCATGGAAAACAAAGAGTGCAGCCCAGGAGAAGGGGAGGCAGGCATCAGTGTGTTAAGAAAATACCAAAAGAAGTCTCACATGCATCACAATAGCCACGACAGAAAATGAATGTCTCTGAAGGGAACAGTATGGTCATGCAGACTCCAAATCAAAAACTAAAACTCCATAAAGAAAAAGGGTTGTCTTCTTTTATGAAGTGCGAGCGTTCTTCAGAACCAGTAAGTTACTTGTAGTTGTATGCTAGATTAAAAGTAATATTGAAGTTTTCCAAGAAGTGTAGGAAAGCAGACATAAATAAACTATTTTGTATTATGCTCATTTTTAAGACGTTCTCTTTAACCATATGTAAAAAATTTTAAATAGAAATAAGTGAAATAATTTTAACACAAGGAATAGTATTATGAACTGAGGGAGATTGCCCCAGTGACATAAATGAAGAAGTACATTGTTGCCTTTTTGTTGTAAGGCTTCTTAGCATGTTTCCTTTGCACTCTCTGCTAGCAATTGGCTTGATCACTGCAAATATTTCAGGTGTTTTCTGTGGCTGCAATTTTTGCTTCTAAAGTCTGCTTTTAGTTTCAGTTCCATGAGATAGTCTTTTCATTTATGAAATATGACTACACAACAGTTTAACCTTTTTGATCTGTGATGATTTGCAATATTGAAAAAAAAAACAGCCACCACACAAAAAACCCAGTCTGATTATCTGGAAGTCAAATTGTTGGATATGCCAAGGATCAATTAGAGCTACACAGTGCTTGTTTTATTCAAGTTATTTTTAAGATGCATGTGCTTTAGTTTATAGGACTGTTCTGCTTGCTTTTCATCTGCTGCTGGATGGTCTGACTGGATTTCAGTCGACCTCTTCTGACACTGCCCAAGTCTATTCACATGACTTAACTTTGTGAGTTACACAGATGATTCCCAAAGTACAGATTACTCAGCAGGTCACTTGTGTCTACAGAGAAGTCCCATGTGTATCTGGTAGGGGAGGGAGGAAAAGGACAGGGCAGAGGTCTGAAAGGGTTGGGGGTTAGAACATAGGTTTAGGCAGCACTTATTAAATGCAGATCTCCAGTATAAAGGGGCTTACTGTCTTGGACTGTCTACTTAAAAAACCCACCTTTGTAAGTAGAAGAATAATCTCTATTTGCAGTGAAATGAGGCTCAGTCCCCCTAAAGGATACACAAGCTGAAAGTCTCTAATTCTGTAAATTAGCAATCACATAAACAAGGTTTAAAAATACTGCAGAAACTGCACGAATTACATTCATTCAGCAGAGTATAGTTTAGCCTTTATTCATTATGACAATGTGCAATCCACCTACTATGATGTAAACCAAGCATCAGTCAAATACATCCAGTGCAAGAAAAAATATCAGAGTTTTTCCTTATTCTTCCCTAAATCAGTTCTGCTTGTCAGCAGGGAAGAGATCTGCTGTCTGGGCAGTGCTGTCTTCTTGAGGCACTTTGGGTTTTTTTGTGGTAGACTTCAATAGGTCTGCAGAGAGAGCACACTCACTTGGGTGTCACAAATCAATACTGTGTTTGGTGGCAGACAATCCCAGGACACGTTGCACTGAAACCAGGAATTCATGTGAATTGTTTTGAGCAGACTTCTTTATTTACACAGGACCATTTTGGCCACTGGGCAATACAGCTTTCTGGAAAATGTTGGAGAAACCTTCTGTGATATTTAATTCAACTGAAAACAGATTGCCCTGAGCCAGTAATAACAAAACAAACTTCTTATTATGACAACAATTATGAAAGCATTTTGGAATTTGACCTCAAATTATGGTTCCATTTAAGAAAATAAAGATTTCTTAAACTAGTCCAGCACATGATGAGCACTTTGTTTGCTCCAATATTATAAGGATTTCTTGATGGAACAAAATATTAGTAAACTACTGTCATGCAACTATTAAAAGTTATGCATACATCGAATTCTGTTATCACAAAAGTTAAACTTACTTTCTTGGTTTTATAACATAAGAATATCTACAAATTAGGCAGAGCCATAGATTTGTAAATGATTTCTGTATTTTAGTCATATGAATTAGTAATTCCACAGTGGCAACACTGAGGAAGAGAGGAGGGCACAGGCAGGGGTTGTCATAAATCTGTGCTGCTGGACTTGCTTCAGAAAACAGTATTCCTGGAAATAAATTTGTTCCTGATCTTCCAGGTTGTGAAGGTAACAGTGTGCAGAGGTGCAATTACAGCTGTAGTCCACAGCTATGTATTTTTCTTCGGCTGTTCAGTTAAATGGATTTACCAGGAGATCTGAAATATGGATGTGATCTATTTGTTCCTAATCATAGGAACATGTTCCAAACCTTGTGTTGAGATGTCCCACAAACATAAACTATTCTCTGTGTTAAATTACATACCACAGACCAACAGGAACCACATTCATCACAACTGCACTCACATTGTGTCTGTCTTGACTTATGTTTTGGTTGAAAATATTTCCAAAAAGGAAATACTGTTAAATTTGTCTGAAGATATTAACTTCTTCTTCTTGTCATTGCATCAAAATATAGACTCCGGTTGTCATATAATACATGGGCTCTTTGTTAAAGTGTCAGCATGTTGCAGTCATAGATTAGGTTATTGGCATGAATGTGAAAGTGCATATGTTTAACTGTAAATACAGCTGTATATAACTCTTGGATTGGAATTATTCTTCAGAAGCCACTTACCCAGGTTCCAGGAAACGTTTTTTTCCAAAATGGCTGCATCAGCCTATTTTCTTGATTTATGACTGTAATTTCATTGATACATATCCTTTAGGAGTTATAAAAACAGGAATGAGTGATGGATTTCCCACTGTTACAATTATTTTACACATTTTGTCTTAGGTCTGAGGGAGTACAAAGTAAAATAATATGGCTTACTCAAGCACTGAAGCAGTATCTATTTATTGAAGAGAAATGCTGGTAGAATAAGTAAGTCCTTTAAAAAATGATTCCAAGTCCTTTAAAAAATGTTTCCAAGTCTTTGGACTTGGAATTACAGCTAAGCAACATCCTTGGATGCTTCAAGATACACTAGGTAGACGATGGACCATGACATGAGCTGGATGTTTCAAGCCAGGCAAGGCAAGACTGTCCTGTATAAAGGCACACGATCTGCCTGGCTACTGTATTGGCACTACAGCATTTTTCTACAAATTCCAATACAGTAATTTAATAGAAAGTTCTAACCTTTTTATTTGAAAAAATGGGCCCAATCAGCTGAAGAATTAGTTCTACGGACTGTGTGGTAACATGAGAGCAATCTGTGCGGTGGAGAAATAATGGAAAACTGACCTCACACTCCAGTCTAGATAGAAGAATGATGCATAGGAAATCTCTGCTGTGTTTAATTTTCCCCCTCTTCATGTCACTCCACCCTTCATTGGCCCTTCCTCTCCATAGTCAGTTTGCCCATTCCTATTCTCGTCCTGCAGCCTGAAGCATTTATTACTTCATTTTTTCATGTTACAGAAATCTTTGAATGCATTCAGGAAGGATTGAGGGGGAAAAAAATAAACCAGTCAGAGGGACAGGAGCTATGAAACCTGGAGATATGGAGGGAAGCAGGTCATTATAGAATGGTTAGTGTTGGAAGGGACCTCAAAGATCATCTAGTTCCAACATGATCTGAAATATGATCTTATAATGCTCTGTGGAAACAAGAAGGTTAAGGCCAATGGCAGAGACCAGACCAGACTGCATAGCCCTTGTACTGAACGGCTATGAAGCAGCGACAACCGCGCCCTCTCACTTAGTGCCAAGTGCAGATTCACAACTAAAACAGTGGAGGCTACAGCTTCATGTCTTGCCTATTTCAGTTGTCAATGGAAGTCAGTAAGACAACATTTGCTACACCAGTTGTTCTGTTGATTTTACCAGAATGCCTCCATTGGTGCACTTGGTTGAAGTGGAGCACTTGCTCAGGTGAGCAAGATTTGAGCCTCCAGGCTTCAATGCATAAAGCCAGTCTCAGTCTTGTTTGATGATCAGTCGAGCTAGGGCAACAAGTACATTCGCAGCCTTTATACCATTGTACAGTGCCACCTGTGAGCACAAAACCTTTGTTTTAAATCAGTGAAGGGAATGTTCTTTGGTCTTTTTCTCTTTAAAAGTAATTTTATTTTTGGTAGCTAACACCAAAAGAGCAATGCACATATTTACACGTGGCAGGAGAATAGTGCAATAAACAGGGTGATTTCTCGAAACTCCATTCTGGGGCACAGCAGAGTTTCATTCCATTCATAATTTCTTCAAAATCTGATGCAGCCAACTTGATACAAGCACATAAACACTTCTTGCTAAAATTTACCCACACTAAATTAACTCTGTCATATATATATATATATATATATATATATGTTAGATTCATTCTTATAGAACCCAAAGGCAGATTTTTAGTGTTTCAGGGAGGATAAAGAGAGGTAAGATATGTTATTAATTTTTGGTTTTTTTGACTTTCGTAAATTTACTCAAACCTTAATATTATCAGTCTCCAGTCCTCTCTCTCCAGATCTGCTTAATGGCAAACTGGCTGTGTGATATCCCAGTGGGAAGTCATAAATGTCTTTTGCCTGTCTGAAACTGAGCAGGTGATTGTTTATCTAACCTATTTTGAAAGCACAAGACATATAATACAGTCATTCGTCTTCCTGAAAAAGGAGAGCAGCTGAGCTGGAAGCACAATGTTTAATTTATGTCAAACCATTGCTTAATTTTGGCTCTTACTGAACAGTACTGTATATGAACAATATTAAATTTAATCGAGATAATTCGAAAAAGAGGCATTTGGGAAATCTGCTCCAGTCATCCTTCACAGAAATTATGTGGCCACATCTATATCAGATACATTTTTTGTTTACTGCTTTGAAATTCAAAGTTAATCCTTCCCTTGCTGCTATGCTTTTATTCTCTTTCTTTGGTTTATTTGCTCCTCACAGATATTAAGAATTTTTTTGCCTCTTATATTACAGTCACCTCTGCCCTACACCTCTGTCTTCCTGTTTCTGACCCACACACCATCTAAATGTCCACTGAAACTGTTCTCTGGAAGTGTTGAGGGTTATTTCATCTTTGCCTTAGGGGTCAGGTAGGTCTATTGTCAGCACACTGAGCCCACAGTGCAGAGACAGACATACGGAGCCTTTACACACTTGCAACCCTTGCACAGCACCCAGTAACTATCCTGCAGGTGCATTTCTGTACAATTGGACTCACTATTGCATATAATCCAGTTTGATTTCTTTCCAGCATTCCTCCATTTGGGAAAACGAAAGTAACCTTACATATTACCAGGTTAATGATACTATTTGAGAAAGTGATTCAAAATATTCATAATTTTGAACTTCACCAAATTACTGCCTCAATGAGGCACCAGTTACAGTACCATCTGCTGCACCACATTGCATTAATGTGCTTAGAGCTAAATCCTCCTTGCCTTAGCCTCACAAGTAATCCCATTGACATCAATTTGGTCCTAAGTCTTCTAATAACTACAGGGAGTTGTAGTACTTTGCAGGATCACCTTCAGGGATCACAAGACACACAGCGGCACTCTCTGCAGATAGCTTACTCTATTAAATAACACGGCAAACAGAGATGCAGTTTGATCTCTGCTTCATGCCTGATGATTTTTGTCTTTGAGTGAGATGTTCTGTATGAATTTGTAAATTTTTTCACTTAGACCATGGAGCCTACAATGACCCCCTGAAACAGTTGAATAGTGTAGCAAATATAGGCGCAGATAAACTAAACACTTCAACAAAAAAACAGTTTTAACTGTTGCTCACTCTTCCTGTCTATGCCTACAGGAAATGCTGTGTCTAAACTTCTTTCTGCCCAAGAGTGGTTGGATTTTGGCTTTTCCTGCACGAGTGTTTTTTCATAAGTTGTTTTGAAAACTTGCAACATCGCCATTCTGTAAAGCTGAGAAAAGTTGTCTATCTTTTTCAAAAACCAAATTTTCCTTAACTTACTTACAAAAAGTATCAGCAGGATGTGAGAGTTTGGAAGCACTAAAAGGAAGTTACTGTATTCTCTTGAGAGTTGTTGAGATATTTTCTTTAGAGCAGTGTTTTAAGGTCACCTTCTTGTTCTTAACTAGCAGGAATTTGAAGGGATTATCTTTTGGTGGGAGGAGTGGGGTGAGGGGGTATCAGCAAATCCTGGACTTTAGTCCTTTTCTATCTCAGTTAATTACAGACAGAAGGAGGCAGAAGAGGAATCAGCTCTTCCACAGTCAAAGCATGTTTCCACAGTGGCCTCCTCGTAACAACCCTGCAGGAGACAGATGTTCCCAAGCATGAACCTTTATGTACTGAGAGCATGTGAAATATTTATTTACCAATTTTGTCTCACCCTATTTCCTATCTTTGTTCTGTCTCCCTCTGCTGTTCCCATTTTAGTTGGTAAGATGAATATTTTGCTCTTTGTCTCTGTGTGCGTAGTAAGAAAAACAGAAGAGACTGATGTTGCTGTTTTTACATGCTCATAAAACATAGGTTTTAGACCAGATGGAGAAGACAGTTTAGACTTTTTCACATGTTCTGAATTTGAGGGCTTGAAGGAAGGTGGTGCTTAAGAGAAAAGTGTTTATTTATGCAAATACACACCCTCAATGTGAGTCAATGTTGTAGATATAATGTTGCTGTAAGTATAGCTCAGCTTTCCCTGTAAGGTGGCAACAGCAGAAAGAAGGAAATAAGTTGTTTCCAAAAAGAGTTGAAGATCCTTCTCTCCACACTCCTCCTCCTCCAAGATGTGTTTTGTTTGCTTGAATATAGCCTCTATTCTGTGATTTTGGAAGACACAGTCTAGAAGCATTTTACCGTAAAGAATATGCTTTCAGAGGGCTTCAGGGCTTTTCCTGGCATTTGTCAGGCTGCTGTGGGAAGTACTTCAATAAATAAGCAGAGCGGTAAAGTTACTACTAACAAAATACTCCTAAGGCAACTGCCCCTCATCACCTCCTAATTCCCAAATAAGCTTGCCTTTCATTGCCCCTCTCTGTGCATGAATTCATGCACAGCCGTGTGTGCTGATGCAGATGAACAACAGTGACACTGTATCTCGCGGCCACGGTGGTGATGGCTGTGTGGGAGGTACTCATGTGGAAGAGTGGCTTATGTAATCTCCCTGCCCATGGGCTAGGAAAGGAAGGTGGCCAGAAGGGAGGGATTTATGAATGCTATGATATGTCCACGTTTTTGCTGTCACTTTAAGTGACTGCATTTCCGTAATGTGGTACAAGGATTAATAGCTGAACAAGCAGCAAGAAACAGTGCAAGAGGCTCTTACTCATATTCACTTGTGCTGTAAAATAATCTCTTCTTATTCTTTTGATAAAATAAGCTGGCAAATGTATGTTTCAGTTGTTGACCAATTTAACTTGAACAGTCCATGAGATTATTGAAATTGCCTGTGTTCAGTTTTGTTTTGTATAATTTTACTAGCTTTGTAGCCGACCTGGAGGATGTTTATGGAGAGGTCATTACCTCTCTGTTCAATGACTTATTCTTTTCACCTGACTGGAGTAGCTCCATAGATACCTATTTCTGATTAATCTTCAGTTCTTATAGCTGCTTTTACATGTTCTAACTGCGAATGTGCCAGAATTGAGCTTGGAGATCTACCTGCAGCATTGCCCTAACTATTCTTCTATTTTTGTTGGTCTACTGTCAGCTGGATGAACACTTTCATCATTTTCTGTTCAACTGGATTTCCTTTTTCAAGCCTTCTCACTGCCTGTTTCTCCCTAAAGCTCTTTTTTGTATGCTTTAGAAATTGTATATCTGAGTAAACTCCTGAAATATAATCAGAAGTCTGTCACAGGAATATGATGGACATGGTTCTTCTGACTCAGTACAGAGAAAATTTAAAAAGTTCTTTAGAGCCTTTTCCTTTTGAGTTTCCCTGAAAACAAACAAAATATTCAGGAGAAATAGTCTTTCTACTTAAAATTCTGAAACACTGCTGTCTGAACTTCTCTCTAGTGCCAAAGGTGATCTCTTTAAACACTGACTGATGTATTGGTTTCTCTCCTTCCCTTCTTTTTCAGAATTTTGCTGGATCCTCTGTAACTTCCTTTAAAATCAGGTTACTGATTGGAATTCCAATAATCTTAAAATCTGTGTGTCTACCTGAAGGACTTCATTCCATTACTGTCTCCTTTACTTTTATTTTGCAAACAGTGAGCGGTCTTCTACTTGTTGGGGTTTGAGGTTTTTTTAGCAATGGTCTTTTTTCTATGCCAAGATCCTCTTTTCAGTGAAAAAAAAAGAAAAAAAAGGGAGAGATACTTCAACATTTTATAACATCCACAGTGACAAACATTCATTCTTAATTGTATAGAGTGTGTCTTAGGAAGAAATTGTTCCTGGCAATTGCAATGAACTTTTCGTAACATGAACATATGCATAAGAAGTCTTCCTCATTATCAAAAGTATTTTTAAGGACACAACGTACTGCCTATGAATTATAATGGACACATGCTCTGTTCAACAGAAAATTAAATAGATTTCAAAATGAAAAAGGGAATGGGCTATGGTGAGGAAAGCTGAAAGAGTCAAAACTTGTGGGTTAGGTTTCAGACTTGATTTGCTGTGTGTCCTTTGGGAAACCACTTACTTTCTCTGTTTATACGTGTAAAACGAATTTTTTTTTAAGTAGTTATATATTTAAAAAAAAAAGTTAAGCTTTTATGTAATCAAATGGACAGATACAAATGGTACTCTGCAGAAGAAAAATTATCTAATCCTAAATTTGCAGAGAAAATACTTCTCAGGTCTGTTTCAGATTTTCAAAGATCTTTGTATTAAAAGATGCGGAACATTATGTAACTGAATTTTCTGAGTTTTCAGCAGTGAATTTGATTGTAGCTGGGGTTTTTATGAGGTTGACAGATGTCATGTTCTTGGTTTTTTCTCAGAATTCTTCCTGTCAGATTTCCAGCTTCGTGTTAGGCAAGATGAGCTAAAAGCAATTACTTTGCATATCAGATGTCTTTAATGATAATTTAATCTGTTTCTTCTACCAGTCACCAACATTTCTAGGTTAGTAGCACCCTGACTCTGCTGAATTTGAGTTACACATCAGATAGTAGTTTCTAGCACTTCTGATACAAAACTGTTTGTAAGTCATTTCCTGTGCCATAACTTGTTAATGGCCTTAGTAAGTAGCTTATGTCATTAAAAGTCTTCTGAAATCACATGAAAGTGTCAAGCAGAGGTCTACGTTCTTTGTTCTGTCTAATCTCTTTTAAGTTTTTCTAAGGTGCCAGTCATTGGTGCTATCTAATATATCAGTCAGAAAGAAGAACAATTTCAAAATGAACTTTCAGTCTTGCTGTCCCAATTCCACTTGCTTCTTTTTCTGTTATAACGCCCATCTGTTATGGACAGATGCTCAGGCGGGTTTCAAGAGGCTTACTGGACTGTCCTTCCACAATAGGCAAGCTAATGTACCAACACAGCTGCTTTTACCTGTGGGTGAATTTCATAGGTTTTCAGGTATATAATGCAAGAATCTGCACCCAAGCTGTCTGCTACAGACATCTTTGGACTTGGGCCTACCTTTACTTTTACTGCTTCATGCTTCCTGGCCAAGACTATGAAGTTAGAATTTGACTAACTGCCTCAAAATCACCTGAGAAAAGCCACTGAGATCTCAACTGAGTGTCAAAGTTAAGAATAAGGAACAGCTGAGTGAGGAAGACCTCAACGGAGATGTAGCATAGGAAGCAGAATACCTATAGGATAGTACCCTGACTGTGATCAGTAGTATTTGGTTAAAGAGAGCACAAGAACTACGTATGTGTAAAAATGCATCTACTGTCAGATTTCCAGAATGTCTTTATCTGGTACTGTTGCACACCATTTGATTTTCCAGTTCAAATACAAGCTTTTAAAATATCGGCACTTATCTGTACATGACTGAAAAGTATGACATGTTGGAGTCATCTTGTCATAAAGGAGTAGAATCAGTTTTCAGGAGACCTGGTTCCACTGTGGACTTGTCAGGTCAAGATTACAAAACTGAGCCTTTCTGTGCCTTTTATTCTTAGTAAAATGGGTATAAAGATACCTTTAATATCTGCCTTGCTCATTTTGAGATGCACCACACTTAACAATGTGGTTTTCATTGGAGGCTACAATATTACTGTCATAGAAGCAAAAAGTAGTTGAAAATCCAATCATGATACAGTACTAGATTTTCTCCTCTCTCTCTCCCTCTAGATTTTCAGAGTGTGGGATATACAGACCCTTTCACTGCTGCAGGTCTTCCATGATAATCAAGGGAGTCCTGGAGAGATGGAGACCTCTGCCATGGTGTTTGACAATGATCATGGCACACTTATCACTGGTATGTTACTGCAGTTGATGTGTGAGAGCATCCCCCTTCTCCTAGAATGTAATTTCCTTTATGATTCCATACAGTCGAAGTCGAGTACAAGAATAAGGTATACCGAGATGTACAGAATACAGGGAGGTAAGAGTATTTGTGCATTAAGACCATTTTACAGTGAGTTTTGTTATATATGGTGCTAATTTCCATATAGAAATACGCATGAAAATATGCAGCATGGGAGTTAGTAACAGGAACCAGACTGTCGTGGTTTTACTCCAGCCAGAACACAGACGAAATGAGAAAAGCTTCTCTGAAGGCAAAGTGAGCCTTCTTCATAAAATAGATACTGTTCAGTAGCCCTGTCATTTCTTGAAAACTACTAAGCTGTTGATTTTACCCTAACTATTCCTCTATACCCTCCTCCCATTTGGAGATCAAAGCAGCAAAGTATAAAGCCCTCACAAGTGTATTCAAAGTCCTTATTTAACTCAGTAGCTACAGACAGCTCCACAATCTATGGTGTCAACAGATGCACTGTCCGATTGATCAGGAGGTAACTTTGCCCTTATAAACAATGATTGGAGCAGCGCCTAAATATCTGTAAAAATCTGGTCCTGGACTGTGTTAATGATTCCATTAAAAGGCTAAGTTAATGTCTCCTTGCCTCTGAAGAAGGCAAGAGACTGCACCTAGATGTGGGTGAATTAATCCTCATTGTTATGTACCTGACTTTGCAGAGGAGATTTTCAGTTATTAGTTCACTAACATCCATAAATCATGGCTCACCTTCATGCTTCATATGAATATTGCCACAGCTTTCCTTCTGTGCCTTTTTCCAAGCTGCTGGCCTCTATACCTGGACTTATGCCAAGTATTAGGCAATTTTGTCCTTTGCTGCATGTTTGCTGCTGACTGCTGGTCCTCTGCTGGTAGAACCGTAGTAATACTGGAAATGAAACTACAGTAGCATCTGTAGTCTGGCTTCTGAGCCTGCATTGTAAAAAACTTGTCCTTTCTTTTGCTTTGTCTTCCCCATCTGCCTCTCTGTCTTTGCAACCCTTCTGATCCAGGAGCACTGGAAGGTGTCTGGAAAACACCATTCAGACCTGCAGTGCTGTATGAAGGAAGGTACTGGAAAGACCTCATCATTGCCTGTGGATAGAATTGCTTTTCTCTAAGAAAGCAGATACCAGAGTTCACTTTAGCAATATATCTACCAATTAGAGTTTTATTTATTTGGGTTCATTCCCTTTCATGCCAACCCGCTTTGGGACTGGAGGATTTACGGCTTCTAATGATTTGAAGTGAGGGTATCAATCCAATCAAAGGTGGATTGTTTAAGGCGGGGAAATAATTAGCCATTGTTTAGCTTGTCCTTTGTGGAGACCATGTGTGAATGCTTTCTGGTTTAGAGAACGGATATTCTCAAGAAACAGACAACATTCCTTATCCTCTTCAGAAGAACTCAAATGAAACCTATGGATTACATAAAATCTTTTTATATCCAGGTAAACTAACTGGCACTATACAAAAAATGTATAAATTCCTACTCCTCTCACCCTGCACAGGTTCAGCTGTTATTAATATTTATCCTCTATCTCAAATGATACAAGATGCAAGACAGGTGCCACAGACACATGAGAAAAGCATCAATGTTCTGCTTTACAACAGGGCTTTTCACCAAATCCTCACTATCTGCTCGGAGTCAATACTGAAGGTGAGTGTAAGTTGTCATCATTTAAACTGAAAAAGTCTCAGCTTTTTTATTACAAGTAAGTTACTGGGCAATTAGTTAAGGGATTAGTGTTTATTATTCAAAGTGTTGGTTTTGAGGCTATTTTTGTACTGATATTCTCCAGAGAAGTGGTAGCCATGATGAATAAACTACTTGGGTTCAGCAGCATTACTTTTGTTAGAAAACTATTGCCCTGAGCTGCACTAATACAACTGAACTGCAAGCACCAGGCAGATTGAGCAAGGCTTTGGAAGTACTGGATTTAGTTGTATTTCCTTCACCTGTTTCTGCAACAGATTCTTGCAAGTATAGCAATGGTTGTGAAAGTCCATTGGCCATTTAGTAGCTACAAAGGAAAAATTTTAAGTGCCATCATGCCAAACTGTGCATTCAAGCAATAATTCATGCAAGCACAAATACACATTAACCTTCAACTCAGAAGGCATATCTGATAAGTACCTCTTTAAAAGTTAGGAAGTACTTGAGTCCCAGTCAGCTTAGTAGAATATAAATCTGTACTTTAGACATTCTATGCATTGGTATAAAGCATGAAAAAAGTCACTTTGTAAAAACAGGACTGTGTAAAAGATGCTGCTCTCAGATAGAAAGATTCCTTCACTAAAACTGAAAAGTTTCATTGGCACATACAGGATACCTAAACTATAAAACCTGACTTTTTATCCTGTTGTTTTGCTATTTATTCTTTTGTCTGATCCATGTCTGTTTGGCTGGTGGTTCTGGAGTCAATTTACTGACCTGCTGTAGATCCTTTTCTCATTTAAATAATTTCCTAGAGTATGTTGTTCTGAGCCTTAGGGATTTCAAGACATACAGCAAGGGAGAAGTCTTGAATGTAATAGACAGCGAAAAAGAAAAATAAAGTGATGAAGATCACTTTGATCACTTTTATTTGCAGCTCTTTTTGAGTCAAAACAATGAAAAGATTAAACTCTCCTATTGACTTTACCACTTGCATTTGAACTATTAGAAATAGTTGCCACGCAAGTGTCAGCAAACCTATAGCTGAATAAAACAAATCATTAAAGGTGTCATTTAACAGTGTGACAACATTCAACAGAGGTACCAAGGACCTGCAGTTTTCATTAACCTTTGATGGGGTTAGATGGCAAGGTGTGTAGGGATAGGTAGCCTCTCTTATTGGGCCAGCTGGTCATACATGACATTCCTGAGGAGAAAGGCTTGTTTGTGTAAAGGTTTGTTCATTTTATACACTCAGTAAAGATGTCGTTTCTCACTGTAAACCCAGCGTTCCTTAGACCACAAAGGCTACAACACCATTAGAATTACAAGATAGTTTCGGGTACTTGTTGCTGCAGAAAATCAGATCAGTGTGTATGACATGAGTGGCTACTTCATAAATCCAGTTGAATCTGAGCTATTCCACTACAGTGACCAAACATCGTGCTGGTACTTCATTATAAGGCATTGCTTAAATTCCCAAAAGAATGATCAAATATAGTTGTACCTACATTTTTGGACCAAATGTTTATGAAAAGCCTCATTTTGATATTCAGCATAGAAATTATAGCTCTAACCATTCTTTCTAGCTGGATTTCTTTGCTTTTGCACTGTAAAAACTCATTATATTTAACAACAGTCTCTCTGACTTAGCAATGGTCTTTCTCACAGTATACTGAATAGAGCCTCCCCTTGCCAGCATGGCTTCTCTGGGGAGAGGGACATTTTCAGGGAAATTACACTAGTATTTGAGTAAAAGAACGTGGGAGTGTCCTATCGTAACAGGCAATCTATTTCATGGGATGTGAAAATTTGCTCTTGGAAGTACTCGTCACTCTCCAATTACGCGAGAATATATTGTGTGATGAGTTTTAGAAGATGCAGTACAAATAATTTCCATCTCATTTTTTCAGGTCTGGGACCTAGAAACAGGATATCAAATATATCAGATTGAAGATGCGCATGGACTGAATACTGAAGTGGCCTGTGCAGCCATTGAAATAAATGGATTTTATTTTGCTACTGGGGCATGTGATGGTAAAACAATTAAATAATTACCACATTTTTATTATATTTATTTAAAATGGCATGTGACATGAGGAGGCAGAACTCTTTGCCTTGACTGTTTCAGTGACAAAAGAATGAATTTTGGCTTTCTTCCAAGATGGGAGGAAGTATGCACAGAAAGGGATGGACAGCTGTCAGTCTGGGGAAAAAGATGGTGGGAGGAGGGTTGTCTTAGTTGGGTTTTATTTGATAGTTGATTCATATGGCTGCTTGGGCGCTCATACTTTGCTAGCCTACTGCTCTCTGGAAGACTATCTTCAGAGCTCTTGGTCTGAAAAGGTGTGTCCTCACAAGACTTAGCACCTAGATCCGTATACCTCACTGTAACTAAATGTCCACAGATGGAGAATGGTTGGTTTTCAATTTTACAGTATCTAAGCTCAATTTTATGGTGTTTGCAGGCACTGAACACTAGAATGTGTATATATACACATTTATATATACACAAGAACTCTCCAATACACAAGTGCTACACTGAATTTTGAAGCAAAGTTTAGTAATTTTGTAATCTATTAACGTGGCTGAATAATTCTTCTCACCTTCCAATGTTCAAGAGTACGCACCTGAAGTATTAAAATACATGAAATACATGAAAGCTGCCTCACATAAAGAGAAGATGGCCTTTTCCACACAGCATACTGGCTAATGTTTCTTGTTTACACTTGGGAGCCGAGACTGCACCCTTTATGGGTCACAGAATCACAGAATCACAAGGGTTGGTGTTTGAGTATGCTGTTGTTAATTTGTCTTCCCTAGATGCTTATCCTTTTTTCAAAGTGAATCACAAATCACAAAATCACAGAATCACAAGGGTTGGAAGGGACCTCGAAAGATCATCTAGTCCAACCCCCCTGCCAAGGCAGGGCCACCTAGAGCACATCACTCAGGAACGTGTTCAGTTGAGTTTTGAATGTCTCCAGAGAAGGAGACTCCACAACCTCTCTGGGCAGCCTGTTCCAGTGCTCTGTCACCCTCACAGTGAAAAAGTTTTTCCTTACGTTAACCCGGAACCTCCTATGCTCTACCTTGAACCCATTGCCCCTTGTCCTATCACTTAATGAGACTGAGAAGAGCCTGGCTCCATCTTCCCGACACTCACCCTTAACATATTTATAAATATTGATGAGGTCACCCCTCAGCCTCCTCTTCTCCAAGCTAAGGAGACCCAGCTCCCTCAGCCTTTCCTCATAAGGGAGATGTTCCACTCCCTTGATCATCTTAGTGGCTCTGCGCTGGACTCTCTCTAGCAGTTCCCTGTCCTTCTTGAGCTGAGGGGCCCAGAACTGGACGCAATACTCCAGATGCGGCCTCACCAATGCAGAATAGAGGGGGAGGAGGACCTCCCTCGACCTACTGACCACAGCCCTTCTAATGCACCCCAGGATGCCATTGGCCTTCCTGGCCACCAGAGCACATTGCTGGCTCATGGTCATCCCTCCGTCCACCAGGACCCCCAGGTCCCTTTCCCCTACACTGCTCTCCAGCAGGTCAGTCCCCAACCTGTACTGGCACAAGGGATTCTTCTTTCCCAGGTGCAAGACCCTACACTTGCCCTTGTTGAATCTCATCAGGTTCCTCCCCGCCCAGCTCTCCAGCCTATCCAGGTCCCGCTGAATGGCAGCACAACCCTCCGGTGTGTCAGCCACTCCTCCCAGTTTAGTGTCATCAGCAAACTTGCTGAGGGTACATTCTGTTCCCTCCTCAAGGTCGCTGATGAAGATATTGAATAGTACCGGACCCAGCACTGACCCCTGAGGGACTCCACTAGAAAGAGCATGGATCCTAAGAGCATGACAAAAGGTGAATGCTATCAAGTCTTACAAAGCTGAAGTCGTATGTAATACCTGCTTCACTTAAGATAATACTCTAGCTCCTTTTCCCACTAGCTCTGTGGGACAAGTCCAGCAACAAGGTGCTTCTGCTCCTTGCTGTAGCTCAGAACCTGAAGTCTTCTGCCTGATGGCCCACCATTCTGCTTGCTTTCTGATGGCATTAGTCCAGAAACAGAAATAAGATAGGCAGTAGTCTTTTATCCCGGGCTGCAGCATAAAACAGGCATGGAAAAAAGATGGAAAAATGGTGGGGCTAGTGGTGAAGATGTTTTCTGGTAAGTTTTGTGTCCCTAAGGGTGCTTTCCTAAGAAACACACATACTATTAGAGATTTTGAAAGATCACTGACCTAGCTCTGAACATTCACTTGGATTTTCTTTTTTCTTCTCCTTTCCCTGTTTGATCCAGTCTGTTTCTGACTTTGAAGCACAGGTTATTGCTGAAAATTCATTCCTGTTTGTGCATCTTTCTCATCTGTGTGCAGGAACAGTGAAAATTTGGGAGTTTGAAAGTGGACAGGAAGTTAAAACCTTGCCTTTGACTCAGCACAGCAAAGATGAGTGTCGTCTGCTGAAGATAGTTTATCTGAAGGCTAATGAAAGTCAACATGCACTTCTTGCTTTGGAGCAGAGTGGGAAGATGAAAATCATTCAGGTTTTTCAAATATACGTTTCTTTTTTCTAATTTCATTTAGTAGCTCCTAATTTTCAAGGTAAAAAAGGACTTTTTCATTAATTAGTAGGTAAACTTTTAGAAACTGTCAAGTAACAATCCAATTCCTGCACGTCATCAAATTGGCTTTCTGCCTTTCTAAGCGTTAATATGCTCATTAGTCCATTGCTGTTTTTCAGCACTCTGATCGTTGCATTCCTTGCATTTGCTTTTCTCTTTGTGATCAAGGTATCAGTAGTTATAGATCCTTTAAGGTAAAAGCTTTGAAATATTGCTGTTGCATTTATAGACAGTGTTTACCCTGTTTAAAGAGTTTCTAGTTCACCAGAAGCTGAAACTGGTTAGAGCTGTTCCTGCAAATCCCATTTATGTATTTAGCCATGCTGCACTGGCCAGAGCCCTGCTTTTTAACAGCACCTCAGGCCCAGGGCCATGTTCTCATGAGGCAACCATACCTTTTCCTCCTTCACGGCCACCTTTCAGGCTGAGTGCACTCCTTGGGCAGTGGAAGCCACCGCATCACCTTCTTGGGTTCTGGTCCCTTGCAGAGTTCATTGTCCCAGTTCAAAAGCTGAGCCCTCAGACTCAGACATTGCTGACCTATTGCAGTCATTCGCATGCCATGGAGGCTCCATTTAATATTTAATAAGAGGAAACTTCCATGACTCAGGACTCAGTTTCATAAACCTCAAAGGCCTCGGGCCCATATGCTTAATGTCACTTTGAAATTCTTCAACTGTAGCCTCATACCCCTCTTGGTATATTTTCCCTCTACAGAGAGTGGGTGACCATGGTATTATCCGGAAAAAAAATACTCAATATCAGAGAAGACTTAAGCTAAAGGATTTTTTTTGTCTAAAATTACTAGATTAAGGCAGTGGCTGCTTAGGAACCGATACATAGAAACAAGATGGGAATAAATCAGATTGACTCGCTTGGCTTGATTTTGAGAGTCTACTCTGTGTTCCCTTCAGCTAAGATTAACATGCATTTGGAGCTCACAATAATAGGGTTTCATTTCTCAGACAAACCGTGTTTCTGTAGAATTTTCTTCCTCAAATTGGAATGTTTTACTTGGGACAAAATTCTCCTTCCAAAACTTTAAGTTCACTATGTGCAAAGTAACAAAGGTTGTGGGGAGAAGTAGTAGACCAGTACTAGACAGATTATACATTAAGGGGAAAAAAAATATACAAGCTCCCATCTTGGTAAAAAAAAAATATTTCTTTGGAGCCTCCTGCTCATAAAAAGCTCTTTTATGCAGGGTTTGGTTTTGATATTCATATTTTGCTGAAATACTACATCACATCAGTTGCACCCCAGTGCTATCACTGAAATTGTTAAATGATTCCTGCAATGTAAATGTATCCCTTGACAAACAGGTCAGTGAGGAGTTGATTATCCCACAAATCCTTATGAATCTAAGTACATTAATTTTGTTTCACATAATTGCAGAACTACTTTTTATACAACTATTTCAGTGATAGTAAGGAATACAGGTTGTTATTATTATCACCTTTTAAAGAGGCTCTGAATATAGTTGTTAGCAAGGTAAACTCGAGTAGCACCCCAAAACCAGTTCATCCTTTGCATAAATCTACTATAGATTGCTCAATTTTTAGTCCTTCTCTGAAGGTATTTCTTGTTTGATACCCTTAATATCAAAAGATTTACTAAAATCTTAATCATTGCTACGTTCTGGAGTTCCAGACATCTGTGAAAACAGTATAAAACCTAAGGAGCAGATTTCAGTAACACTTCCCAAAATGGACAGAAATGTCAAAGTTAAAGCACAAACTAGATACTGAAGTGAATTTGTTATAGTTGGGAAAAACTATCAAGGTAACTCCCAGTAGCCTCTAGGCACAGTGGGGAGGAATTAATGACTCTAGGCAATGGCTGAACTGTGGCTGCTGCTTCTCACACAACTGGAACAACCACTGGTTTTGTTGGTATGGTAGACATGAACTGGAGACTAGCAATGTTAGTAAAATAATAATCTATAACTGAAGAAACAATTCACTTTAAGGGGGTAAACTGAATACAATCAAAAGCTCTGAACTCTGCAGCTGGACAGCTGCTAATATTCTAGGAGGTAATTTAAAGTGAGCTGGAATATCTCTGGCTGGAACTTCAGCTTGCAGTGTAGGCATATGCTAGGTGATAGTTTTTGTAGTTTGGAACAGAAAACAAGGTTTTGACACATGCTTTCTGATAATTTGCTTATGACTAGAGAAATCCTTTCCTTTCTCTTTCATTAACTCAGTTATTTTAATAGGGTGACTCAGTTCAAACCTATCTATACGTCACATGGGTGCTTCCTGAAGCAGTGTCGTTTCCACGAAGGAATCCAATTGTGTCTCTGTCACTGAAGCATGACACCTTACAAACACACAAATTTTTTCCGGATATTCAGCTGCTTTCTGACGCCAGTTCTCTGAGAAATGAAACAGAGGTGCGAAACACTTCAAAGTTCCACACTGTTTACAGAAGATTAGAAAGTAAAATGTTTACTGTGCCTTCAAGGATTTCATGTCTTAGGAACAGGATAAGAACCATATAAGGATTCCAGACTTTTCAGTACACTAAAGGTCTAAAATCGCGTAAGAAGGTGATTGTTTCTAAGGGCTATAGCTGCCTAATAATCCATTGCATGGTTGTCGCCATGATTAAGCAGCTGCTCTGAACATGAACTTCACATTCCTGTACAAAATAGTAAGCTGAGGTTCTTGTATAAAGTCTTCTAGAAGTGAAATGCCATTCATTACTATAGCTAGACTGGCCTTCAGTAATAGTAGCACATAAAAATCAGTCTGGGTGTTTAAGTGATTCCATTTTCTCTTCTTATTGCTTTGGTAAAACAAGATGTCAAAATTGTTCCAACTGTTGACCAATTTAACTTGAATAGTCCACGAGGCTTAAGTTTTGTTTTGTACAATTACACTAACTCTCTAACAGATCTGGAGGATGTTTATGCAACATCATTATATCTCTGTTCAGTGACTTATTCCTTTCACCTGATTAGAGTATCTCCACAGATACCTACTTCTGATTAATTTTCAGTTGTTACAGCTGTCTGTAATTGTAATTGTGCCACAGACAGCATGTCAGGTTGGCAAGTGGAAGCTGCTGTCTTCTGCAGCAGGCTTCTGTCTACCAGTACTATCGCTTTCTGCTTCCTTCTGGCACTTCTGTGTAGCTCAAATACAATAGTATTAGAATAGCACTGAACATGCCGTTGTTGTAGACAATGTCAATTTAGGCATCTTGTTAAACTGTTAAAACATTTCACTCTCTAGTGTCCACATTGCTGCTACTCATGGAGGGTTTTTTTAATATTGTTTGTAGAATTTTGTACCTTCTGTGGAAATGAAGTGTTTTGATGTTTTAAAAGTAGAAGGATGCAGTCTGATAGCTACAGGAAGTGCAAATGGTGCAATAATTTTGTGGGATTTTGAATCTGCCTCTGTGAGATGCCTGTAAGTATTGTTTTCATGGAGGCATTTTGATCTCTGATATTGCATACAAACTTTTCAAATGGGATACTGGAAATTCTAAGATACCCAACTGTAAAGGCTGATGGACAAGCAGGAGTTAAAGTACCAATTTATGTAGGTCACCTCCCTCCCACTTTAAATTACTTTGCTAGCTTGTACTGACATTTCAGGTAGGGGAAGTGATAGAGTAATTTGGGGAACAGATGATGTAATTAAAAATAGTGTTTTAACATAACTCAGCCCTGCCACTGAAGGAAACTTTCACTATGTAAGTCATTGTCATTGACTAGAGGCTGCTACTGAGATGTAGTCACATTTTTATTTTGAAAGTTTTGTTTTTTGGGAGGAGGGCTGGAAATGTTCTACATTATCAGTATCATTGTCTGTACCTAGAAGACTAGAAGTCACATTCAATAAGGAGAAATCTGAAGTGATTTTGGAGGTTTGGGAGTAAAAATCTTTCACAGAAAGTGACAAAAAGTGGTTGTAGATATTCTCATGAGTATTAAGCTGCTACATCAGGAAAGTGAATTATGACAACATGTCTGGTTAGACTGACTGGAGCAGCACAGCAGCCTTTTTGTGTTGGTGATGGAATACCTGCCTTTTAAGACCCTAAAGAACTATCCTACCCAACAGTTTCACAGCATCCTTCATGTGTAAAATGGGCATGTTTGTGAGAAGGTGAGCTGAGCTTCTCTGCACCACAGGAAATAATCAAAACCTAACTGCAGTCCTGGCTCTCCCTTTGCTTTTGCCTCCCCATACATGAGGGAGCCAATTCATGTGGATGCATGGAAGACAGGATGCTTTATAAGTAAGTAGAGTATTTTACCCAGGGTTCACACGACTGGTTTGAATGCCAAGAACAAGGTACTTTTCTAACATTAACTTAGCTAGTTAACTTCAACATAAGTTACTTTACTTTTATCTTAAATACTAAATCTCAAGAAAATACTTGGCTGAATGAAATGTTCATCTTTCCATCAGGTTCCTCTTTTTCCTGGCACAGGCACATTCTGTATCTACTCTTCGCTGACATTCATCTGTCAGATATTAATTGATTCTGAAAAACTGTCTAAAACTTTTAGGTGACATGCATTATGGGAAATGAAATACTATTTTTTTTTAGATTACAAATAAAGTCTGCAACTTCTTCTGGGAGCAATACACTATCTGACACATCCTGTACAAACATCTCTATTTTCAGGTATAAAATTAATGAAGGCAGCCAGGCTTCAGTTCTTCAAGCATCTGGAGTCAATGCCATGTTATTTCTTGTACATAGTGCTTTCTCTTCCAGGTAACTGTGTGCATTTTATCTTCCGCCAGGACAGGTGCAGTCATTTGGAATTTTGTTGTAGTAAACTGATGTAATGTTTGTCCAAGATAGCTGATTTAAATTGAGATTTTCTTTGCATTTAATCAATTCAACTTCAGAGAGTTAATTAGCTTTCCTATCCTTAAACTTGTGTAATGCTTACCAATCCATATTATATGTTCTTTTTTTACCACTCCACTAAGCTATCCTTTGTCCTTTAAATGACCTCATAAGTCTCAATTCTGATGAAGAATTCAATAGAAGTCAGCTTTTGTCAGGTATTAGTTTTCCTGTGTACTGCACCTTCTCTGATTCTTATCTCTGTGAGATAACTCTGTGTGGCAGCAGGCTTTTTCTTTATTTTAAACCTGATACAATCCTCACAGTATTAGATACTCTTAGCAAACAAAGACAGAGGCAAGCTCCTTGAAGTGTGCAGTCCCAGGTTTCATCTTAAAATAAACTAGAAGCTGGCAAAGATTGGTAGTGTTAGATGGAGAACAAAATTTTAGCCAAATATGCTCATTTTCAGAGAAAGGCATTGCATGTGTACATAACTTCAGACATGCTCAACATCCAACGGATGTGCAAAGGCAATGGTAGCCAAAATGACTCGGTATGGTTTAAATACTTATGCAGCTTTAAGGTCTTACGCAATTAGGTAGCTTTTTTGCTCTTCTGAATCATAGGAATTGTTTATGGTGTTATGTTGTTTTATAAACCTTAGAATCATAGAATATCCCAAGTTGGCAGGGACCCATGAGTATCATCAAGTCCAACTCCTGGCTCCACACAGGACCAGCCCAATTAGAGCAGATGACTGAGAGCATCGTCCAGATGCTTCTTGAACTCAGGCTTGGTGCTGTGACCACCTCCCTTGGACCACCTCCCTGGGGCCACCTACCTTCAAGTAGCTTACGCATTTACTACATCCCTAAATGTACCAGTGCCACTTAATTCAACATAAATTTGCTTTTTAACATTATAGCTCAATTATAATTTAATAAATCCTAGCTAAATTAAAATATGGTGATTACGATTCATAAATGGAATATTTTATAAATCAAGAAAAATCTGATTTTGCTTAACCAGGAAAACCTTATAGTGTCTTTGAATCATACAGGCTTAGGATGTTTTGTACATGCTGGGAAGGTACCTGGATGAATTTGACTGTGATCATATCTACACAGACACACAATGTTCAATAATGGTAGCAAGTCTGTGAAATAAAATACTAAAACATTAGAGCGTCATGACCAACTGTCCAAATTCAAGTGGGCTACCCCAGCTGCATATTTTCTATATATGTTTTACATTACCCCAGTTATTCAGATACTCTTGTCAAAACCAGAGCATGACATTGGTGTAAGACAGTTGGCCAGAACCTCTCATTAGCAGAGTCAGAACTTTTCTTGACTCAAACACATGCATTGAAGACCATCTCCAAATTTTTTTCCTGACTTCCTTCCACAGAATCCCATTTCTGACCATTATCTTAACAGATTGAAAATAAGTTTCTACAATCAATTGAAAACTATTTGCAGAGCAAAGCACTCTGTAAAATGAAAGGGAACAAGCCATTGGCATACACTAAATTTTTCCCCTTCACTTCCTGAGGGTGAACACCAGCCTTAATTTTGATTTACTATGGATTTAATTTGCTCAAAACTCCTGATACGACAGGTTGGCCATGTAATATTCAAATATTGCCTAGCTACTTGGATAGATTTCTAAAACACCAACAACCCTTAGTCTAGTCAATCTAATCAGTTCAGTCACTAATTTATTACCCTTTAGTACACTGGACGACGTTGATTTCCAGATAGCAAACAGTACCTTCAAGAATGTCAGTGATCTCCAATAATTTCTTTCACACAGGCAAATTAGTTCCCTGCCATCTACTACTGCTACTGTGAGAAGCGGTATCAGTGCCATTCCAGAGCACATGAGAAGTTCTTTGAACCTACATAAGGTACGAATAGTGGCTTCATGGATTTGGAGGCATTCAAAACAAATTTCTGTTTTCATTTTGGCTTTGGTTTTAAAATCCTGTGGCTTACTAAAATGCCTCCATAAAGCCATGCACAAAACTAAGTATCAAGAATTACAGAGAAATGAACTTTGTTTATCTAATCTGAATGAGGTGGGGAATTAAGAATACATTCTGTCAGGCAGCTAGCTCTGTTGACACATGGAACAGCTGACTATCAAAGTGTCAGATGCTTATCACTAGCAATTGCGACTTTCAAACAGGGGCATAGAAGAACTCAAAGGGGAAGTTAAAATAGACAAATCATGAAATACTTGAATAAAAGTGGAACCACATCTGCTTCACAGCCACACTTGCTTGGACACGTTGCTTTCTAATGACAGTATGAGAACTTTTCTTAATTTACCCTCATGATGCCAGTGTCCCAATCTGTGTATTTTTGCTAAGGATAGCATTATGACTTTTGTGACACTTTTTGTCCTTTTACACCAGAAGAACATGCCATATCTGCAAAGCAACAAATAGCAAGTAGGCAAAAATAGGAAAATCCTGCTACCTCTGGGAGTCTTTCCAGCATATTATTTCAGCAGAGCATGGCACTTTCATAGATTCACAAGTAGCCTAACAGTCACCCACAGATTAAGTATACAATATATTCTGCTATGCAGTCATTAGAATAACAAAATGGACAGTCGTTTGCAGCTCTTAAAAAGATGCCTGAAAGCACAACAGATCAAGCCTTCCAGATCAGTAAATAGGAGGAGATTGAAGTGGCTTTTCCTCTTCTAAGAGACCTCAAATACTCATGGTTGCATAGTTTTTCTGCCTTATTTGATGGCAATTTTTGAGGTCAGTATACTGATTTCTGTCAGCCTTGGGGATCCACAGAAGCCTCTATAGTAAGGCACAAATGAAGGACTCTGACAATTCTCATACTGAAGACGCAGATGAGTAAATGTTACTGCTCTTGGTGCATGTTGTTCATCGTTGGTCAAGGCAGTAACAAGACTATATGTATGTTCTGAATTAAACTCTCTAAGAAAGAGATTTAGGTTGCATTCACATGACTGTAAGGGATTGACTTTGTTTGTCCTAAGGAATTAATGCCACTCAGCCAAATTTACCTTTAGCATGCTCCTAAATTCCCATTAATTTCTTTTGTGATTTGTTCATCTGTGACTTTGATTCTCTTCAGATGAAATGTTTCTTGTTTTCACTCAGTGCTGTCCCACACTGAATGGAAATTTGGGGAATATTTGAATTCTTCAATTAAAAAAATTAAGTTCTTAAAATAAAGAACTGTTCTGTAGTTATACCCAAGTTCCATTTTATAATTTTTATATTTTATTCCTTGCTTTTAGAAGAATGTAAGAAGTGATGAAATTAATACTCAGATAACAACAGGTATGGAAAGATATTTTTCATTCTCTTTGCTGTTGATCCATGAGTTCTGGCCAGACTACCATTGAAACTGCATTTGTCTGGCAAACAGTGTTTAGAATAATTGAGATACTGTTGGTATGTGGATGACATACCTCAACATACTTGCTCACCCCTGATTTGCAGTTATTTCCCTAAAGTCAGGTCGGGATGCAGGGTATGCAAGGGTTTAATGGCTGATTTTTCTAAATAGACATGATGCCAAAAACCTTGCAAAATTTTGGAATGTCAAATATACAAACTTCTCTTCTACACAAACATTTGAGCAATAAATTATTGAAATGGTATAGCAAGAACCAACTTCAGTCAAGTATGAGTGAATGGCCTCACAGAGAAAATCTTCAAAAGGAGATGGAATTTTAGAAGGAAAAATCTTCCCTATCGTATATATCCTTAAAATAACAGAAACAAGAGAGAGCCAAGTGCTTAAGAGTTAAAGCTGTGCTAATGGAGTTGGTGAATTTGTGATAATCAAATCCTCTAGATTCTTCTAAATGCTTTAGAAGCATTTACTGCTGGAAAGTAGACTTTCCCAATAACAAGAAATTTGATCACCTGAAATGTGGATTTAAGTGGAATTTATTTTTCAAAGAATACGTGCCCTGAAATTCGAATATCCCTAAGCCTTGTATCTGCTCAATGAAATAAACGCTCACATTAGGTCATGTATCCACTGAAGGTCAATTTCACTGAGAACCTTTAGGGGATGCCCAGCATCTCCAGCTCTGGGGAAGTCATAGAAGAACTCAGAAAAGGTTCTCTGTGACCACCACCTTACATTTAGCAAAAGTTTTGAACATGAGAAGTAAGTCTAGAAATCTGTGATTCCAGAATTGTTAAGTGTCATTTAGTTATTAAACTTCATATCATTGCTAAATTGACAGTAATCTCTAGAAGCTTCATGCAGAGGGTGCAGAACTGCCTCTCAGCTGTCCTGATGAACACTGTCACACAGTCCTCCTCCACTGGTGCTTGCAGTTTCTGTGAAATCTGTTGCTGTGCTCTAAATAAGATTCCCCCACACCATGGACCAATAGTTCTGGCTTACTTAGATAAGATGATGAAGATCATTCTAATTTCTTTTCAGTTATATTTTATCCATATCTGTAACATTTTCAGAGTAATGCCATCTTGATGATGGAGTTTATTTTCAAATTTACTTTTTTTCTAGTGTTATGTAAGTTCTGTACATTCAAAAGTGGTACTAAAAATTGTTGAGAGTATATAATCATTTGTGTTCCAAAGCAGTAGACACAACTAGGTATAAGAATATCCAATACTTGAAGATGAATGTACAGTTATCCAAAGCTGTAGCAGCACACTCACCAATACTGGCTTCTGCTCATGAAAATGGCTGTATCTGCCTATGGAGTATTCAGGTAGCTATCTGAATGTTTTTGGGATGTGACTGGACCACGAAGAAGGTAATTCTACTAATCTTTGGAAACATGATTTTTAACTAGCAATTGCGGCAGCAGATGTTTTACTGCATTTTTTGGTTAATAGCTTCTTCCATGGACACAAATTAGTTCTCCTTTAATAACTGTAGCAGAGAGTAATGGCAGGCAGAAAATGAAGAAACATGACTTGTAATAATTAGAACAAATACTGACTGTAAAGTTACGTGAAAGTAACAGAAGCTGATTTTTCATCCACATCATTTACCATCTACAAAAGGATGACAGGCAAGGCAGAGTGTCATACTCTCGGAAGAGGAGAAATATGTCTGGAACATTGCACAAGCGAGCTAGCACTAGCAGGGTTACAAATCAGGAGGGAAGAGTATTCTAATACATAGTGTCCTAATACATAGTGTCTACTGCTATGCCAGTCATACAACAGAACACCAACCAGGTAATATTAGTCGTTGTGGCAGACAGTGATCACAACGCGTCAGCCATGTAAGGCTTTAACAGGAATCCCAGCAAAGGCAAGTCATAGTGAGAATTCTTCAGAAAAATGGTGAGGTATCTTTGCAGACGTTTTGTGCAAAAATGGAATATGATGTTAAATGTCCCCAGGTACAGTAGGGGTGGGCTTTGTTGCATTTTGTCATCTTCACAGTTCATATATGAGTGTGTTTAGATTCCTGTAGGAATCTTCAAGTTCAGATGATGATGATGATGTCATCACTGACATGATTGTTATCATTACGTGGATGACAGTCAAGATTCACCTTATCAGCAAGACTTTCTCCCTCACCTCCTCGCAAAACTGAAGAGACAGTAAGGCAGGACATCTGCTAATGCTTGCTTGAAAAACATAACAAGTTGTTGAAGTCAGGGGTCCATTTGTCACAAGAAACAGTATTTCAGTAGCAAATTAGATGCATACTGATGATATTCCAGAGCACATGAGAGATAAGTGGTAGAGGTAGGTACAGATAGCCTGTGAATTGCCTGAAAAGTGAAATAGCTTGTTCTTTTTATGTAGAAGAGATGGCAACCAGAAGAATAGTACATCCCAGCTCTCTTTGTCATCCGGTAGATTAGGAAACTGCCTTTTTAGCTGCTTTCTGAATAGATAGGAACTCACTAATGCTGAATAGATCAAATCAATGGCACTCAACTTCTGATGCATTGATTAGTATTTTTTCATTTAGATATTATAAAGTTAAATATGTATTTGTTTATTCATTTATTTTAGGGAAATTTAGTGAAAGAACTTACACCATTTTCAAAATATCCTTCAGTTCCTCTGACAGCGCTATGTACAGACATCTCCACTAAAATGCTTTTGGCAGGCAGTAAGGGTGAGTAAACTTTTTAGTCATCCTGTTCAGGACAGTCTGCAGGACGACAAAATATTGTGTTCTAAGTGTGCCAGAAATGTGGAAATGTGGAAAGGTCCAAATGCTGCCAGACTTTCTCCATCAGAGCTATAATTAAGTAATTGAAAAAGGTATTTTCTGGTATGAAAGGATGGTAGATTAATAGCATTATCAGTAGAACTGTTTTCATAAAAGACATTACAATTTTCTTTATTCACAAGCCCTGCATACACTTTTGATATGAATTACTGTATTAATACCAAAGGCAAAGATTACTGCTAAAAACAAGCAAAAATTTCATGTCCACGGTAATAAAACTAAACAAAAAACTGCAGTTGTGGCTGTGCCAAGAGCCATGATTCGGACACTGGTACGGACCGCAGTCATGGTTTCAGCAGTACGCTGCTAACTAAGGAAAGAAAGCCCTTGTGGTCTGTGCTAGCAGCTCATTGGTTAGACTTTCAATTTCACACCAAATCTGGCTTTCATTTGGCAGAAAGTCCAAGAGATTACCTGCTGTCTGGTTCTCTTCCAAACCTGTAGAATCACCCTGGCAATTTTCCTCTTCTGCATCTGTTATATGAGGTTTTTGTCCTTTAATGTGTAACTTTTCTTCTAAAATGCCTATTAGAACTGTTCCTGACAGCTTCCTGCTCTTATGCTGTCAGAAGTTGGATGGAGCAATGGGCTTTTTTCTCATTAGTTTCAAAACTGAGCAGTAGCTTGATGTTAATGCTGAAAATTAAGAAGAGTTTCTACTCCCCATTGACTCAAATCAGCAAATGGGTTCAGGAAGGCAGCATGCACTGAACAAGATTTTAATGAGTAGTGGAAATGTATCCCCGCTATTACCTATTCACCTGATACTGTCCCTTTGCCCTTTTGTGTTTGTGCCATTGCGTATTTGCTTTTCCTGCTTTTCTCACCCTTCCTTTTTTATCTGCAGTGCTACTACCAATTTCCTGTTCCCATTACAGATTTTTCCTTGTTAGGAAAAGGTCAACTTCTCTGTCAGCCTTCTTGCTTGCTGGCAAATGTACAGCCCTAGAAACCAGATGTGACCAGTATGAAGGTTGGAATTACACAAAAGATTCCTCTGTGTCATAGTAGAAACGAGAGATAAGAGGCAACTTCATCAGGAAACAGGGAGCCTAAGCAGGAAACTGAGCAGTTGTGGGTCATAAGGAAAATGATTCTTCGATTCTAGCTTCACATGAGCGCACTAAAAGGCTGTAAAACATTAAACTTTCATTATGTATGCAATTAATCAAACTTTGTCCATTTTACCTGGACTGAAAAACAGTTTAATGCCTTGACAAGATGACTCTTATTTTTCACTCGTGTCGTTTAAAGAAAAGACTTTATGTTCTTTCCATTTCAAACCTATCCAGTTAATGACACATTGCTCACAAAGAGTGTGTGTATTTCTTTGCATATTAATGAATGGTCCATTGTCTTCTACTCTGTGCTTGACAATGAGATAGTGACATTCACCTTAAAATAACTTTCACTGACCTGTAATCCCTACTTCCTTCTGCCCAGTGTTTACCAAGAGCAGATGGTAGCAACTAGTGAATGTGCAGCGTTAATGAAATTTATTGATGTTTTGCTTTTTCCTTTCTGAAACAGAGGGACATATTATGTGCTGGAGCATTGCCTCGTTCTTAGAAGATCCACAAAATAGTAAAAATGTAAGGAAAGAACAGTATACCAAGACAAACAGAGAAAAATGGATTCAGAACTCTACAGGGACTAAAAATGTTTCCTGCACATAGAGGTTATGTCTTTTGCCTGAAATAATTACTTCATTGTGTGGGTAAAGAAAAAAAAAAAAAGTAAACTGCTGTTAGCGTTATTCCATTGTGTTCAAAGAGGCTACATTAAGAATGAATTTATCCATGACCCCTGAGTGATGTTTCTACCATATGCCATTTGCAGGCTGTGTCATGGAGGGATTACTTTTTCGCCTCTTTTAATTTTCAGAAAGCCATGCTGATAAATCCACTAAGCTAGCAACCATGATGGCATACAGAACTGCCTTAAATGTGGTTATGTTGCTTTTTTCCCTCAGCAAATAAAGGAGGAGCTCTGCTGGAGGGCACACTCTAATGAAGTGGTTGACTTATTTCATGAAGAGGAGAAAAATGTGGTAGTGACAGCATCCATTGATGGTTCAGTCAGGTACAAAAATGACTAACACTTACTGCTATGGCAAATCAGTTGAACTGCCTCCAAAGTTCCTCTTCCTGATGGACTTGTATATAGGCTAGAACTTAAATAAAATACAACATTGGGTGCATTTTCTGCTCTGAACCTGAAAGAACTCATTTTTCTAATATAACACTTCCAGTTTTCATCAGGAGGTCAGGCCTTTTTCAGATGGTCATTTTCCTTCAGCAAGGTGACCTTGAATGCATAGACAATGGCCTCATCATTTTAGAAATCACCTCCTATTCTAATCCTATTTTAGCTTTCAATACTTTTTAAATTGACATGGGTCCTAAGCATTGCATCTAACCAGCGCTTATGCAATTAAACGATTGCAACCTGAAGATGCTTTATAGAAAACTGTAACTCCTTTGATAACAAGTACATTTGAAGGGGTTTCTTCTGGTTTTTTTTAGGGAATCAATGAGGGCATTTTGTGTAGGTCCTGCTCTGGTGACAGCACCTTATTGTAGGAGCAATTCAGGATATTAGTGCCTTTCCTCCTCAGTTTCATAATTCTAAAGATGAACTGTTTGTTTGTTTTCTGATTTTTACAACATCCTTTTGAGATCTTTTTACTCTCTAGTCACTTACATTATAAACAGTGAACTTCAATCTCAATGATTCATTTTTTTTTAGACTAGCATACTGAACTCCAGAACTCTAGTGCTGCAGAACTTGATAATGTAGACAGATATTTTGTCACTTTTGTTCCACTTCTAAAAGTATCCATTTCTCCTTTCTGTCCTTTGGCACTGTTTCTACTATATCTGTAGGCTCTGGCATGCCATGAACGGACACTATCTTGGTTACTTCGGACAACCTAGGAAGTTTGAATTTTCAGAGATCAGTTGGTTAATTTTGCCTTGTGATGTTAATAACTTTCCTACTATAATTAAAGAAGAAAGCAAGCATATGGAAAAGAAGAAGTTTGAATATCATCTAATGCTGGACAGGGACAAGTAAGATCTCATACATTTACAAATACATATGTGTGTAGGAACAGTTCTGAAAATATACTTAAAAAGCAACTTTCACCTGAAGGTCAGAAAAAATATTAGCATTTCCTATGAGCTATTTAGAAAAATCCTTTTTAAAAATGTTTTTACACAACATGGATAAATCTCTTAACTGTTATGAGTAGGTGTTACACCACACACTGGGTGACAGCCAGGATTAGGTGATGTTCAGGATTTGAATTCAGTAATAGCGATGACTAGACAAGTGTTTCAGATTTTAGCCACCTTAGAGTCTGCATGTTAGGTACACTGTTCAGGTTAGCAGCCTGTTTACTTTCCAGTTCTACAAGCTGATATACTTCTGGGATCCCCAAAAAAGTATAAAAAAACCCCTTAATGTCAATAATTTTGACCGAAATCCAAATCTTTCTGTAAGAATAAACCAAATTTAATCATTCACCTTAAAAAATGGTCATCTTAACTTTGCTAGGATGTTATGGATACATTCATACACCTATGATCATGATGCTCTGACACCGGCATAAGTGTTGTGTGTTCAGTAGCAGTGTTGGACCTCTCTCCTTCTAGGTAGTGTCCTCAAGGGAGGTGAGTTAGTTACAAGTCAAGCCAGAGAGCCTTGGCCCTCTAGCTTAAGGCACATTTCTAGTCCTGGAGCTCCTTGGTTCATTAATTGCTGGGTTGACCAAATGAACATAAGTACTGAAGCAGGAAACTTCAGAGGAAACATGCACATTGCTTTTAGTAACAAAGCAGTCCAAATGTAGGAAAAATTCAGAGCTTAAAAAGTCATGCATTCTTTAGTGGTAAGGTTTCACATACCATTTGCATTTTTAGGCTGCTTTTAACCAAAGCACTCTGGGACAATGCGTAGTCTCTAAGGTGCCTTACTGTTACCCCATTTAGGTCGGTATCCTGCTAACACTTATTATTCCATAGAGTTCTTACTAATGTGAGTAGTCCCACTGAAGTGAGAACAGTAACTCATCAACATAGAGAAGTGCTTGGCTGTGTTTGAAGGACTAACTACTGAAGTCCTTTTGAACAGTCAACAGCTAGTTTGAAACCCCTGGAATCAAAGATGCTAAAATTAACCAGCTAACCTTAAATAAACTTTCCATACATGACATGCCTGTGTCAAACTGTGACTTCTTTTTGAGGACCTTTAAAATATTTCAGCAAAGGAGAATGGACATCATACATTTAAAACACATTAATTAAACAGACTAGAAGCAAATGAGAAGCCTGCTTAACTGTGTGGAGAACTGAGGAAAAAAAGGCGTCCACACGCTGTGCCATAGAAAGTTTCAGTCCTATTGTTCTATGTACTCTGTGTGCTCTCACCTCAAGAGTAACTTGGTTCCTCTTGATTGACTGTACCAAACGGTGTAATGGATAGCTAGCCAACCGTCAGTCAGAGGGTGCCTTACCTATGGATGCTACATTTTGTTCTTTACAGGATACAGGAGCTTCTCTTGGGTCAGTTATCTTCACGATGCCACTACAATTCACTAATTGGATAGCTATCATATAAGTCACTAAGATAATATTTTAGAATTTCAGTTCACAAATCAAGTTATAATTGCTGTTAACAGATATTCTGCAAATGTGTATATACCTGAAAAGGTACAAACTGTAGTGGTTTAACCTTGGCTAAACGCCAGGTGCCCACCAAGCCGCTCTATCACTCCCCTCCTCAGCAGGGCAGAGAGGGGAGAGAGAAAAATAAGATGGAAAAATTACTCCAAAGTCATGGGTCAAGATAAAGGCAGTTTTAATATAACAAAAGCAAGACCACGTGTGGAAGCAAAGCAAGGAAAAACAAAAGATTATTCTCTACTTCCCATCAGCAGGCGATGTCCAGCCACTTCCTGGGAAGCAGGGCTTCCAAAAGCGTAGTGGTTACCCCGGAAGACAAAACGTTGAAAAAAACGAATGCCTTCCGTTCCTCCCCCTCTCCTTCAGCTTCCCATTGCTGAGCAAACATCATATGGTATGGAATAGCCCTTTGGCCAATCTGGGTCAGCTGCCCTGGCTGTGTCCCCTCCCAGGATCTTACCCACCCCCAGTCAACTGCTGAGGGGGTGGAAGAAGGGTTGGAGACACAGCCTCGATGTGTGCCGGCACTGCTCGGCAGTAGCCAAAACCCTGGTGTGTTATCAACACCTTGCTGCTACCAATGCACAGCGCTGTAAGGGCTGGTACAGGGAAATTAACTCCAGCTCAGCCAGATCCAGTACTCAAACCCAGCTGAACAGCATAGGGGTTTACTCAGGTCATATACTGAAAAAACATCATCAGGTAGATAGACTTATATACAAGAATAGCCACAGTTTCTCTCTGTAGTTTATAATTCCATAGCTTGTGTGATCTGACTTAATTTTTCTGATTATAAATGAAACTGCATTAATCTACACTACAGACACTCTAGATCATTTCTTCTTGTGATTAACTTTGGAAACTAGACATATAAGCTGAGGAAACCTTCTTTGTTATGAAAGTGGCATACAGGAGTTGTAGTCAGAACTGACAGAAATGCTGAAAAGCCATTATCAGGCAGCAAGTTAGCACCCAGTTGTGGTAACTAGTGCTTTTCATATTAACGTTTCCAGCCTGCTAAAGACGATAAGCCAGTATCTGGATTGACAAAGTGTTAGTGAAGTACTTCATGACACCTATGATGGTCCTAATATAAATTATATTTTGAAGATATATGGATTAATTTATACTTTAAAATAATTTTATTTTGGAGCCAACTAAGAATGTTGCATTCAAAACTGTCATTTTGGTAGAAGCATCAGATTTTTTTCTCTCTTGTGTGTACAGGTGGAAGTCACTGACCAGATCACCTTCAGTTTTAAAAAAGACTAAAGACGTAGACATAATTCAGGACTTGAAGTTTTTCAAAGCTCTGGCTTCTCCAAAGGTAGCTAATGTCTACGACAAATTTGTTTCTGTTCTGTGCAACATATAGGAAATGCAATTGTATCTCTAATTTAGAAGTTAGCCATAAATAACCCTACATATCCTTCCCATTCAATGGACAAGCTCAAACAAAAATGCATAAGCAGAGGGATCAAAGAAACTTCTCTGGTTTTCATTCTCATTGTTTCACACTTCCAAACTCCCATTCAGAAAGTAGCACACACTGATTCACTTGTTTGGTTTAACAGCTTAAAAAAACCTAGAATTTCTACATGCTCCAACAGACAGACCCTGGAACAGATTCCTTTAAGAATGTTTTACATTTTGGAAGATGTGGTATCTCTTAAACTGTTATTACTGCAGCACACTCAGTAACATATTAGTAAGACCATGGAAAAAATCTAAGTAGAAAATCTCTGTATAATGTACCATTTCAGATTAAACACGTATTTTCGTATTTGATCGAAACAAGGGTTCTTTGCAATATTTCAAGTGCATTTTTTTGCTTTCTGGAGGACCGGCTGGTCCTTTCCTATTTTCCTTTCTGGAGGATTTCACCAGTTGTGAAATCACAGCTATATCAAGTGTCAGGATTCATGTGAGTGTGGATGAACTGTCAAAGTAGCTGAGGTATTTTTGCAAATTAAAAGCTTTCAGCAGTTGACAATAGAAATGTCTTGTTCATCTGCATCTTTCCCAACTGGCTGCTGATGCATTTGTCACTTGCACAGCCCAACAGAAAGATAGCCAGACTGACAGCCCTGTGATGAAGCTATGATCTGGGAGAGAGTTCTTACTCCATGACCCCTTTGCCTGACTTCCACTACCCTCTGGTAGCATGTATCTACCAAACCTGACAAGTACCCTGAAAGTGATTCCTTTATTGAGCTTATCGAAGGTGTTAATAGGTGAGAGACTAAGTGTTTGAAACTAGCTTTAAACTTAGGCAATAAAAAGCATTTTGCAGTTAACTGTCTTGATTTTGTGTCCCTTGGGAAGCTGGAATCTTGCTGGTTATGTATTTTCTATAGCAGAAGAATGATCCCTCCTAATTTTAAAAAATGTTCAAGGCAGTCTTTACATGGTACAAAGAAAACCTGTGCATAAACCATAATCTCTCTACATAGTAATGATATACATTTCTTCAAATAACATGAATGTTACCATGCAATTCAATAACAGAAGAAATGTTTTCATTACCTTGTGTCTTCAGCTAGTAATGTACTGACTTTGAGTTCCCTTGGTCAGATCCATAGACAACCTTTGGAAAGTTTTGCATCTGGAAACAGAGAGGCTGGTGCAGTATTTGGGTCTCTTCCTGTATATGAGGTAAGCACAAATGTTTTCTTTTCCACCTTTTGCAGTGGCATTCGTACAGCAGAAGCCATTAGCGCTAGTAAATTATTACAATCACATACTCTGACTTTCTATTGTTACCTGTCTGCTTCTCAAATTAATTTTCTAACATGGTTTGCATTACTACCTATCGAACTCCATTCTCCATTTGGTGAAAGCTTGGGAAGCCAGATGAAGAGAGCGTGCCACAAAGTGAGTATTTCAGACATTTATGTCTCCTGTTCAAGCTCACCTCATTAACTTTTGCTCAGACTCAACTCTCTTAACCAGCCCAAAACCTATTGATTCTTATCTGTACAAAGCTTTCGCTATTGTAAGCTAATACTGTTTTATGGGCACTAGTGACTGGATTTCCTGCAAGCTGTAGAGCAAGGCTTCCTAGGTTGTTCCTCCTATGAAGACCAGAACATCCACAACCTTGTCTATCCCCTCTATCATAGGATGGAAAGAATCAAAACTAGCAGAGGTGCTGATCTCTCTCTGTAGAGGGTACCTAGAGGACTAGCTTGGCCGAGACTCCTAACATTTAGATGGCTAGTTAGGTGGGAGGAATAGGGTATTCTGCATTCAAATATAGGACTTGATGTTTGTGCATGCAGCATTACAAAGTGTCTCAGAAAACTCAGGAGCATGCTGTTCAAATAGTTGGCACATATGCTATTCTTCTGACTGTTAATGTGCCTTGGAAGTCTATGTTTGGCTTTTTTTCCAGAAGAAAATACAGCATGGTGTGCCTTGGCAAGTTAGGAGCAACTAAACTGAAAGCAATGGCACTGAAATGGATTTTTAATAAAACAAGATCAGACTTCTTCTGTGAGCTACATGCACAACAAATAACTTTTTGTCTGTGCTGTTAAAAACTGCTGTCAAAGTGGTCTGTTCACCTGAGAAGTTCTTTAAATTTTCCAATTTATTTTTTAAAGGTCTTCAGTGGAACAAAGCTGAGATGTCCACTCTGACTGGATGGACAATGGAGACAGGTTTCAGTGGAGAATAGGGTCAAGACAAATAAACATATCATCCAGCTTCAGAAAAGTGGATTAGCAGGTTCCTTATTTCATTTTTTTTCTATTTTTTTTTCTATTATATTTAAATCCATTTCATTAGGAAGTAGAGCATATAGAAATCAAATCTTTACTGCTATTCCAGTCTTTAATGCAGAAAATAAATTCTAAGAAAGCTTGGTATGATTATACCAAGATACTCACAGAAAAGCCCATTTCACTCCACTTTTTGATGGTTAAGAAGGAAAAGCACCTTGCTATGATTAACTGCTTAAAGATTCAGAGCCACAAATCTGTGAAAAATCTTCTTTTGCTAGCCACACAGACTTCTCTGAAGAACAAGAAATGTTATTCCAGAGGTACTGCTCTAACATTTCTTTCATGTTTCAGGAGCTTTGGTGTCCTTGGGTAGGCAAAGAGTTGATGGGATGCTCCATAGGTAGCACACATATGCCACAGTATCCTAGTCAAAAGTCTTCTTCCAGTAACATTTAGATTTCCTTATTAATCATGTGGAGATAAGACAGAATGTGCTATTTTCAGCTGAGCTAACTTTATAGTAATTAAATGTAATTAGAGAAACAGAAAAAGCGAAAACCAAGCAAAGCTCCATGCAATTGTTTTGTTAATGCTATAGGAACAAGTCTTCAGAATTATCATTCTAATACCTTTTTGTGCAAATATCTTTTTTTGTTGAGAAGGTGCCTTGACCAGAACTATTAACAGACTGAAATGGTCATATTACCCAAAAAATTCATTTTCAGCAGCTCAGATTTTTTCTGGTTTACATTACTTTGTTTTAGAAATGCACTAACTTGTCATGGTATGGAAAATCTCTCTTGAAAAGATTTTTTAAATGAATTTTTCTGATCAATTTATTGCCTCTCAGTTCAGGTTTATGGGCAAAATCCCAATACCTTGTTGTAACAATTTAAATCCTACTATGCAGATTTAAAATGGTAAAAAACACTGTAAGACAACTCAACCCCAATTACTTTCATCATTTTTATTATATAGTACAATCCAAGCCTAGGGCACAGTAGATTTGTTAAAAGGAAGGTCAATGTATGATTCAAGGTCTAATGAAGGTGAAAGTACAACAGCATTATTTGTTCATTATTGTGATTCAATATGAACTTACACTGAACCATTGCAAACAAGACCAGAACTTGTAAAATTTACTCAACATATTTTAGGGTGATCAGACATTGTACTCCTTTTCAGCAGCTGCCAGTGGTTGCTTACTTAATAAGAGGCTAGTAATAATGTTGTTCAGGTGGATTTTGTGTTAATTGAAAGTCTCCAACTATTCCCCTCTGGGATGTGCTAAAACGTACCTAACACATTCTCTATTTTTATGACTGGATCCTGAAGCCTTAATCTAAAACTTAACCTTTGGATAGCACTGGAGGAGAACTGGCAGATGTTGGAAACTGATCTCCTCGCTAACATTAAGAAGCCAGAACACAGATTTGTCCCTTTTATTCTTCCATGGCACAGTCATGTCAGAAAGCTTTTCTTGTCTTACACTTTATTCTCTATTTTCATCTAAATAGGAAATCCAAATCTTTAACTAGCACAAGTAATAACAGTATCAGATTGAACAGCATCTTTCATCCTGTGCTGCATAATGAGCTGCCTTCTGCTTGGGAAAGCACATGGCAAAATGGGAAGGGATCTTGGGTTTATGTAAAAATCATTCCTGTTGCAATCAGTGGACAGCCCATTCAACATTTAAGAATTCATTATGGCCCAGAGACAAAGATCTTAACGAGGCCCACTGTAGTGTATATTATGTAAGAGAAAACTCAGTTCCCTGGGATCTCAGATTAGACATCTGCTTCTTCAGGGAAGATGCTGCAGGAACTTCAATACTCAGGAATGGGTAGAATTGATCTTACTCTGACAGAAAAGTGTATGAATTTTAGTGCCAAAGGAGATTGGCTGTATCATCCAGTCTAACCTTCTGGGCAGCACAAGCTGGAGAACCCATCATGAATATCTTCTCAGTCAAATGTCTGTTTGTGTTACTATTTTGGTTTCCAGTTGAAGGGAGCATCCTGGCGTTTTTAATGTACATTTGCTGCCAATTATTCTCTGTGGCAAAACAACAGGTTTCCTCTCTGCTGCAAATTTCTCCAGTTTGTACTTTCATATATTGGATATTATGCTGCCTTTTTTTCTGCCAGATTAAGCTTCATCGATAATCAAAAATCCTTTCCAGAGATTATTCTTCTTAATCAAAGAAGCCGAAGTCTGCTCTCCATGATGTAATCAACTTGTCTGAGCTGAGAGTATGGAGCAGGCTGGGCATTTGAGCTGAGGGGCAGCACACTGCAGCTTCAGGAGCCAGCTCAGGTCTGGCAGCAGCACGTTACACTAACATGGCACTCGGTCCGACATAACACACCCTGTCAGCTCCAACTGGTCCTGCATAGGTCTGGCTCCAGCATCTCTGCAGATGCTCCCCAGGGCCTCTGGGTCTGTTCTTCCAAAAAGCGCCTATGAAACAGAAACTCAGGAGAATGCGATACAGAGAAATTACACCTCACGCTCTGTGAGCTGTTTTGAAGGCAGAAGCAAAGCACAAACGATGTTGTTCTTTACTTCCCAATTACAAGCGAAGTTAACTGTAATTTGAGCTTTGTGGGTCTCCCACTATAAGGCAGATTTCTGTAGCCTTTTCTTCTCTTTCCATCAAAGTGGTTATCTTTTTTTTAAGTGTCTGACTCAGAACTTCATTTTACACTCACAATCTTATAAGCATGAGATATGCAACAAGGAGGTTATAGGCCCTGTTTCTGCCTGTTAGTTCCTTGCTCTTGCTTTCGGAGAGCATGTTCTCTAAGCCAAAAGAGTGCATGCTGAGCTCATATTCAATTAACTGTCACAATTCCTTGAATCCTTCCTGGCATTTCAGCATTCTGGGACAGTGTCACAACATAACACAGGTCACGGAATACATATTCTATCATCCTTTGACTGTCTAAAGGTACAGATCCTTTCCAAGTGTGCAACCTCAGTGAGAATTTAGGATAATCCGTATAATTAGTGCCATTATTACCCACTATTTTGGGGAAAATAGCAGGTTTTCTGTATTACTGNATGGTTGGACTAGATGATCCTTGAGGTCACTTCCAACCTTAATGATTCTATTCTATTCTATTCTATAATCTGTATAATTAGTGCCATTATTACCCACTATTTTGGGGAAAATAGCAGGTTTTCTGTATTACTGGTAATGAACGGTGTTTGATCTGCTGGCCTTCTTGGAAAGGCCGTCTTCTGATGAGCTGAATATGCAGTGACTTGCAATGATTTACCCGTCTCCAATTTTTTATAGGGCTCTGGTGGATTTTGCAGTAATACTGCTTTTTTTTTTTTTAAGCAAAATATCTTGTGGGAGTATATTTTAAAATATTATGATCAACTGTATTGGGTCTGTTTGGGATGAACCTAATTTTCTTCATAGCAGCCTGTATGGTACTGTGTTCTGCATTTGTGACTAAACCAGTGTTGACTGATAGCCCACCAGTGTTTTGGCTACTGCTGAGCAATGCCTGTACAACACCAAGGTGTTTTTCTCCCACCCCCATCGAGAGGCCTGGGGGTGCACAGAAAGCTAGGAGGGAACACTGCCAGGACAGCTGATCCCCACTGATCAGAGATATTCCATACCATATAATGTCCTGCTCAGCAATAAGAACTCATGCAATGGAGAAGGAAAGCAAGATGTTCATGGTTATGGTGTTTGCTTTCCCACATAACCATTGTGTGCTGGGGCCCTGCTTCCCAGGAACTGGCTAAACAAGGGCCTGCTGATGGGAAGTAGTGAATGAATTCTTTATTTTGCTTTGCTTGCACATGTGCTTCACCTGTTAAGCGAGCTTTCTCGCTTTTGCTCTTCCATATCTCTCCCCCATTTCAGTGGGAGAAGTAAACAAGCAACTGGGTGGGTGTTTAGTGTCCGCCAAGGTCAACCCACCACATTAACCAACCTTGTGATTAAAGTCAAGCTTGTCTGACAAACCAAGTGGCACCAGATAAAGTGTGATCTGCCCTTTACTGTTTGTGTTCCCTTCATACGCCCCATGATTTAGCAGTTAGCGTATGAAAGGTAACACCCCTGCAGTTCCGAGTCCTATTCGCCTTTGAAAGACAGCTGCATCAGCTCTCTTCCAGTCACATGAAAATTGCCTAGTCTTCAAAGATTATTAAGTATGAACAGTTCAGGCTCAGAAAGTTCCTTACCCATTTCTTTTGATGCCCTTATGTGTTATGTTTTATAATTGTATAAGATTTTCTTTTTTAGTATTGTCCCTATTTATGGGACAGAATGAAAGTATTTCACTGTGATTGCAAGATGCAGATATTCCATTTCTGTTCAGTTTATTAACTCTTTACTTCCTCAGAACTGAGTATTTACTCATTCTTTTCTTCTTACCAAAGCTCTAGCACTGCTAGGATTTCACAGGTACTTAATTTTTGAATTTTAGTCTTTTCAGTCTTGCTGCCTGCTCCCTTTGTTTTTCCTAATTAATTGCCTGTGTTTTGCAAGAGCTCACGTGTACTCATGTCTATTCATGCCACTATATTCTCCACTGTGCAGAAGAGCCCATCTGTAACGTAACACTATTCCCAGTAACAATCAAGTGTTTAATCCTGTGCTGAATGAAATCAATGGACCAGCTCTCAGGAGGGAACCATGCTGTAAGGAAAACTGTCAAAAATGTATGATATGTCTTTGTTATCTTTAGCAGCCTTCCATCCAGTTACTACCTTACTGTTGTGCCATTTAAACTGTGACAAAATTACAGTGCTAAAATGCTCTCAGACTCTTCATTCACAATTCATTAAATTAACAAAACCTGAAGTAGTTCAGAGTGTGTGCCATTGCTCAGCATTACTGTTTACTTGGAGTTCCAACTCCTAGGGCTTTATAAACACCAAATCTAAACTGGTCCCAGCTCCAAGCATTTTACACAATGATATTATCCAATTTTCTGTCTCAAGTGTCACAAGAAGAGCAGAGACACTTCATGTCTTTGAACAGATAAACTACTAAGGCACTGCACAGAATTCATCAGAAGAAGTTGTTTATTGTGTGAAAGAGAACCAAGGATGCTACTAGAAAGAAATTAAGCACAGAAAAGCATACCAGGCAAGCAATGCTTCCAAATATACCCACTCATGTTCAAACAGTCTTTTCAAAGCTGGATCTAGTACAAAGCTGTGCGTTAGCAGACTTGTTTGTATTAGCTGTGGATTTTCTGTGCATCAATGTCTCTGTATTTCTTTGCAGGTTAGTTTCTTTCCACCAGCATCCACAATTATATTGCAGGCTTAAATGTTCCAGGAGTATCAGTTGTTGTTGTTCCAGATCATTGTTGTATCACAGAAAGGTATTTAAACAAGACAGCCTCTTTCAGCATGGCAGAAATTCATGGTTGTCCTGGCTGCAGTAGTTTGTTTGCCAGAATTTCATTACAGCCCTTGCTAGTGCTTTACAAAATCTGGGACGTTCTTCAGCTGCCCTCACCCACTGGGGTAGCTCAAGCTGAATGGCATCAACGGTGCCGGAACTACGGGAACCAAAAGTCTTTGTTATGTATCCACCACTATAATAGCTCCCATTATTTGGGCTAGGATTGGATGGAGAAGGCACACAAACATAGCTGCTATTTTGTTCTTCAATATATTTGCCCAAACTCCTGTTCCCTGCAATCAAAGTTTCAGATGACACATTGATTAGCTGACTGGCCAGGTGGCTAATTGAGGAACTTGATGCAGAAAAGATGCCTGAGTTAAGGGAAGTTTTTGAAAGCATGTAACCTAGTTCTATCCACTGTTCAGGATGTGCTTGTCCATGGATATCCAGAATCAGACCCCCTGTCATCTGTGATTTTGCAGTGGTCAAAAATCCCATATACTCCTCCCATGCTTGTTCTGCTTGGGGGACTCCAAAAGAGGCTTCTTCTTTTTCCCTGTTAGCATCCATCTTGAATCTCTGTAGGTGGTTTATAACGATATGGGGGAAGAAGCCATCAGTAATTTTGTTGATTTCTTCAGCAAGAGCCTGAGCCACCTCAATAGTATACCTGTCTTGGCTGGTAGACACTTTGCATTTTGTATAATTTTGAATACTTCCAGGAGGACACTCATGAGAGAAAATACAAGAGGATGTCTTTGCATCCCAGCAGCCAGCATCTCGATCAGGGATGTCTGTGGGTTCCATTGACCCACCGTGTGGGACAGAGAGAATCAGGTTCATGTTGCCCACTTGATATTCTGTGAAATTATTATGACCAAATATAACCTCTTTGGTACTAGTGGCTTTCAAAAGCAAATATAAAACGGAAAGGAAGAACAGATACATATTCTTCATTTGCTGCTGGAAGACTCGGCAATATGGAATATATCAGTGCCTACATAAAAGCAAAAGACAAATTTTAGATTACTTACTGCTGGGAATACATGAGAGACTGTTCAGCTGCTACTGGAGCCATTAATTACAGATTAACCTGCTTTAGTTTTATTCCATGTACCCAAAGAAGAGGAGCACTTATATGAGAAACAAAAGTGAACAAGGCACTTAGTGTGGTTAGAGGTAACTGATGTAGTGATTCCAAAAAGAGAGGATTCTCCAAGAATAACAGGGTAAGAGAAACGGGCCTACTTCATTTCGCCAGGCAGCACAAATGCTATCATCCTATCTGATCCCAGAGAATCACTAGATCCCAAAAAAATATTTGAAATAATTTTTCCCCACCAAAACTTCCCTTTCTTCACCTCTGAAATGTTAGAAAATTCTAACAAAGTTTGATAGTTGATTGATTTGTATCACATTGACCTGTGTGAAATATCTTTCCATTATTCACATGGTTACAGAAACTAGAGGCTACATAACCTCAGACCGTCACGGGCTTGTCTCAAATATGCAGACTGAGAAAAATTGAGCTTTTTCTAGCTATGCTCCAGGCTGAGTTAATTTGATAGCATTATAGATAGGTACAAGTGAGCGCATTAAGGAATGACTCCATTCTCTTCAAGGGAGCTAGGATATTTTTAAGCCCTCACTAACTCTGCCATTTTTTGGCAAGCTGGAATTCAGCAAGATGCTGACAGTGCTTTCTGGTTTAAAGGTGTTACATCTCTAAAAAGAGCAGTGTCTTGAGTGTAATTATGTTGTGTGTAAATGGATGCATTTGCGGATGAGGCAGGCTGCCCTGTTGTCTGTCCTGCCCCTGTCACTACATTACCCGCAGAATGCAGAGGATAACAGGAGCAGACAAGGGAGAGAGGAGGAAAGATCTGTAAGAATCTGTCTGCAACACCTGGCCTGAGAGCCTGTATGAGAGCAGCCAGAAATACTGAGAGGGCAGGGTGCAGTATAGAAGCACCCTCCCATCAGCTGCCTACTCTAAGAAAAGGAGAGGGCAATTTCACCCAAATAATGCAGCAAAATATTATTTTCCTGCTGTGAGGGAATCCTGCTGGCTTTTTAGAGAGAACCTCTACTGCCCACTGAGCTGATCCACACTGAGAAGCCTGTACACAAAAAGCAAACATCTATCATCCTCTCTTCTTTCTGGGGTGAAAGTCCCATAAAAGTCTGAGCCAGAATCAGATCCCTGAGAATCTAATCTACACAGTTTTCCTGCAGAGCATGATTGACAGCTTTTTTTAGTTTCTTTTTAACCTTTCAGTTAAAAGGTCCTTTTACTGGCTTAAAATAAGCTTTTATCCAAGTCCCTGTATAGCTCACACTTCCCTAGAACTCCCTGAGACACAAACCTTCACCTGCTCATTCACTCTTTGCATTAGCAGAAATGTTGGGGAAAGGAACATTTTCAAGCATCATTCAAAATCCCTTTTCTCAGAATAACAGACTGCCCATGCAGAGCGTGCAAGCCCAGGAGTAGCTTACCTCAGGTGAACTGGGACCCAGCACCAAGTTAAATAAATCAACAGCCACAACTCCCAGGAGCTGCTCACCTGCCTCTGAAGGACTCCAGTTCCCTTTGCCTCAGGCTCTCACCTTAAATACAATGACACAGCTGTTTCTTTCCCACCACCTGCTAAACCGTTTGCTGTCATCTGCGGTAATTTGCTTGTCTTCTTGCAATTTCTTGTTAATGATTGAATCAAGCCGTTAGCACTAGATCATGCCTTAAAGTCATACGGAGAGAGAGCTCTGTATAATTCCCAGCTGGAAGAAAGTCACCTGGGCACAGCTCAGGCTCCAGGCAGACTTGGAGAGTCTGGAGGAACTCAATGACCCTAGGCTGGTTTAAAGAGTTTTCTGTGTCCAGAAACGTACAGGGGATGCAGAGGAAAAATGTTAAGTCACAGTAACGCAGGTTGGAACTGTTATTCTGGACTTCAACCTAGCAAAACACACACCTTTCCAAAGGATTTTAATTCAAAGGGATGGCATTCAGACAAGCACAGAAACACCTGCAGCTAGGAGGAATATACTAGAAAATGTACCTGTTTGTCTTCTTCAGCACAAGGGTAAAGTCCATGTGCATAAGGAACAAAATAACTGGTACAGCCTTTAACTTCTCTGTTGGTTATAGGTAAACTTGCATTATTGTGAGGTTAAAAAAAAAATCCACAATATTTTAAACTGGTAGTAATCACTGCAGGACTAGTTTGAAGATTTACCTATAGAGGGACAGTTGTTCCTGCCATCGCACCTTCAAAAGTGAAACTGAACGGACCATGGCACTTGGCCTCAGCTGGGACTTCCTCTGCCCCAGCTGTCTCTAGCGGCCAGGCTGAGAGGTGGCACGGAGGCTTCCTCTGCACCTGGGTGTATCAGTTCACAACGAAGGATCACGGAAAGGGGAAAAAATACACACCGCTAGGCTAGAAACTTAGCATGCTTTTGTCCTCTATACTGACATGTATTTCTAGAGGTGGAAAGAACCTTGCCACAGGTAGCATAGCCACACCAAAGGTAAGCTCAGAATAGTTAATATAATCAGCAAAAGCAGCAGAACAGGTGAAGCAGAAGGTTTTGAGGTTTAATGGCAAAAATGGGTGCCCTAATTCTGGTTTTGGTTTTGTGGGTCTTCTGGAGGAAGTCTAGGAATTTTTCAGAGACTTCACTGAGGAAAGGTGATAAGGTACATCTGTTTGTGTGCACACTCCTCTGTTACCTCTTCCTGGATGAGAAAATCCAGTCTCTTCACTCAGAATCGTTTCAAGGTATGCCTGGCAGAGAAAAGGACTGAAGCAACTGGAGATGGCAGCCTGAAAAGACCTCTGAGTCGAAAAATAAAAACAAAAGGACAGATTGGCAGGGTGGGGACGAGGGCATCCTTTGGAATTCAGGAAGGAGCTGAAGGATCTCAACATGAAGAATGGAGGAAATACAGTGATATCTAATAAGGCACCACACAGGCATGAAAGAAAGGTAGAGAAAGATGGGGCAGACTACTGGGTGGTATTTTCTTCACAGTCAATCAACCAAGTAGAGTTAAATACAAGAGTTAAACACAATCCGTGGTCTTTCGCGATGCTTAGTCAGTTTTGCATCCACAACCCAACGTGATACAATCTCTTTTCCTGGTTTCTCACTTCCTTTGGTACTGGCATGCAGCAGCTCACAGCTACATTTTGCTGACTGACAGGATCCCATTCTGCCTCTCATTATGTCTCACTTCACATTATCGTTAGTAAGGAGAGCACAACAACAGGTACTTGACTCATTGTCTATTGGCTGTGATAATTGGGTGTACTGTCTGTCCTTTGCAATATTTCTTAAAGATCAAATAGGCAACGCATGGGTATATTAATCACTGTAAACTGATTCTGCTGATTTCAAAAATGCACCTCTTTTCCGTGCTTTCTTTCAGGTTTCTCTTTGTAGAGTAAATCAAGAATCAGGTTCCTATTAAGCTTCTACAGATAGTCATGCAAAATATTAAAAATAATTGCTTCTTTGTGGTTTTTGTAAATGGAAATTCCTTCTAAAGATCAGTAAATCATTTACACTCACGCCCAACAAAAAAAATTGGTGGGACCTTATATGCCGACACAGGGGTTAGCATTCTAGTACCTCTACAAACACACTGACCCTGCAGGATTGTGTGTTACAGGTAATATTCCTGCATGCATCTACCCGCTTGTCAATATGCAGTTGACGTGCTGCAAACTGTTGCTGGAAATAGATATCCCTGGGTCTTTGCATATGATCTGAGGAAAATGCTTTTTGGTGATACGTATGTAGTAAATATTGAAAAAAGAAGAAAAAAGTACTAGCAGGCCCTGAGCTTCTCGGTCCAGCTTTGACAAAAGTCTTCAAACTTCAGTGGGACTTTGTTTGGATTTGGGATTGTACTACAGATAACACTCCTCCTTGGCTTAGTTCTCCTATACATCCCTACCTTAGCACTGTCAAGGGAGATTTCACAGCACTGGGGCATTTTACGAATGTTGTGTCCATACACTCCTAACCACAGGAAGACATCGTTTCTTATGGGTACTGAAAACAGATGCAGCCAGTGCTAGGTGGCTGGAGAAACATCTCTTCAGAGAGACAGCCAGTGACTGGTGTTATGTCTGTGGCTCAGACATCCTCATATTGACAATGTGTAGGAGAAAAAGTTTCTATGAAGGTAAACAGCAATTTGAAGTATAACTCTTTTATGCCTCTTCTGTACTGTAAAGACCAAGGAAGACTGCATTTTCCCTGTGTTCAGTATATCCCTAACAGAGCACAAGCTATCGAGACAAGGCCCGGCAGTGGGCCTGTGTGAGGGTCTGAGGCTGCTGACGAACCCAGGAATAGAGCAGACTGAGGTGGCTGAAGCAGTGACTGCCTCAGGCATTTCCTTTTCTGCCTTCCTGGAAATTGTTCTCTGCAGGAGAACAACGTGACTGGTGAATCAGCTGCTAGTTAATAACAAAAATTAAAATAGATGTGTTACGTTCCCCTTAGCACTCTGGGAGGTAGAGTGGTTACTGAGTAATTCTGGTGATCCATACTATTGATTTGGAGCTTCCATGCTTTGTTCCATTCTGTTGCAGCTGGTCATCTGCTTTAACTTCTTGGACATAATTTATAATCCCTGCTTAGGCTACTTGAGTTTTGGTAAGCTACAATTTAGTAAGAAAGGAGGAACGCAGTCAGTGCACACTGTCAAATAAACACAGCTAATAAAGCTGGGCTTCACAGAGACTTTCAGTAACTGACAGCGATTAACTCTCTTAGCTAGTATCATTCTCAAGCATCAGAGTGAACGTTGCTCAGCATATTTCTTGTGGAACCACTTACAAATCCAGATAATGCAAATCTTTTACCAAACCTACATCCTGTCACTAGTATCTGTTTATAAATGGGTAAGGCTAGTCCTAAGTGGAAAATTCATGAATTTTGTGGGGCTTGTGCAAAAGCAGCAAACAGCTAAACATAGCAAGTTAAATGGTAACTGCAGGAGCAGACTCCCAGGTCTGTAGCTCAAAGGCCTCTTTGTAGCCCTAGAGGGAAAGATTAAATGTATTACCAGAAACATCTGAAACTAGTCTTTATGATTACTGAAAATAAACTCATTAGGTGCAATATAAAAGTATGTGATTATTCCACAACCTCTTTTCTTGCCACCACTTATACCTTATTTCCTCTGAAGAGCAAATCATTAGGTAAAGTGTAACTAGTCACAGTGCCATTATTCCACTTGGGATCTGCTCAGGCTAATGCTTACACCTTAAAAAAACAATTTGTTACCTGAGCATGAGAACCACATTCTCTTAATTCAGGCTGTGTATGGGTTGATTAATAAGCAGGCGGAAGGAGTGCCACTTATTGAGCCACCCGTGCTGCATCCAAGCACACCTGGGTTTCCATTAGAGGTCTACAAGGCTGTTCTTTACCGGGCAGGCTGGTTTAATCACAGATTGCAGCTTTGACAGAAAGTACTGCCAAAGGGAAAAAAAGCACTTATGTAACAGGCACGTAGGGACAGGAGAAAAGTAGTTCTGTTAGCAACACAGTTTAATGAAGCCTCATTTAGAATTATAGAAGCAGAAAATTTCCTGCCTCTCTTCCCCAGTTCTCCTGATTTCCAGATGAGGGAAACCATTGCCTTTAGTAGGGTAAAGATAGACAACAATCTACTTCCAAAATGCAGGTTTTCCAGGTCTAGTTATATTCCCTGCCCACATGTCAACTTAACATCTAGAGGAGGCCAAGAGAGTGCCCCAGGCTCACCCCTTTCTGTAGCTTTCACGCAAAGGAAAGCCTGCACTGATCATGATTTCTAAATCATGATCTACACATCTGCATGACCAGGGCAGCAAGACCCTAGGGCACTCCATGGCACGGAGTTAAGCTCTGTACACTACCACGAAGCAACACCGGGCATAAGTGTACATTGGGAGAGGAGCGGCAGGAGAGTAGCCCAGCAGAAAGGGGTCTGGGGGTGCTGGCTGGGAGCAGGCTCAGTACATGCCAGCAGTGTGCCCTGGCAGCCAAGAGGGCAAACCTCATCCTGGGGTGCACCAAACACCGTATAACCAGCCAGTCAAGAGAGGTGTTTTTCCCGCCGTATATTCAGCTTTGGTGCAGCCTCACCGTGAGCACTGTGTGCAGTGCTGGGCCCCACAATTTAAGAGGGATGTGAAGGTCCTTGAATGCATCCAGCGGAGGGCAACAAAGGTGTTGAAAGGGCTGGAAGAATGTCTTGTGAGAAGTGGCTAAGGACTTTGGGCTTCTCTAGTCTGGAGAAGAGCAGGCTGAGGGGTGACCTCATTGCTCTCTGCAGCTTCCTGAGGAGCGGACAAGGAGAGGGAGATGCTGATCTGTCTCGTATCCAGTGATAGGACACATGGGAACTGTTCAAGGCCATGCCAGGGGAGGTTCAGACTGAACATTGGAAAGCATTTGTTCACCGAGAGGGTGGTCAAACACTGGNCGGAGGGCAACAAAGGTGTTGAAAGGGCTGGAAGAATGTCTTGTGAGAAGTGGCTAAGGACTTTGGGCTTCTCTAGTCTGGAGAAGAGCAGGCTGAGGGGTGACCTCATTGCTCTCTGCAGCTTCCTGAGGAGCGGACAAGGAGAGGGAGATGCTGATCTGTCTCGTATCCAGTGATAGGACACATGGGAACTGTTCAAGGCCATGCCAGGGGAGGTTCAGACTGAACATTGGAAAGCATTTGTTCACCGAGAGGGTGGTCAAACACTGGAACAGGCTTCCTAGAGAGATGGTGGATGCCTCAAGCCTGTCAGTGTTTAAGAGGCCCTTAGTAACATGCTTTAACTTGGTCAGCCCTGAACTGGTCAGGCAGTTGGACTAGATGGTCCTTGTAGGTCCCTTCCAACTGAACTGTACTGTTCTGTTCTGTTCTGTTCTATTCTATTCTATTCTGATCTATTCCGTGCTATGCTATGCTATGCTATTCCTCTCCACATTTTCATTAATTGGACTGAATATCTTCAAGACTATGGCTTCAACATTTATTGCAAGTACACATTCAGGCAGGAGGCATTAGCACATAAGTCTCTCTTCCTTATAACAGGCTGAAAAAAAGTCAAGACCCAAACACATTATCTGTTAAGAAACAAGTGGAGTCTGAAGTAGGAGAGAATGTGTCCCCAGCCAGGAGAGCCCCTGTGGACTCAGTGGAATAGGAGGAGACCCTGTATTTTTGGGTAGGGAGTAGAGTTGGAGAAGTCAAGAGAGGAACCTCCTATCTGCTCCCTCTCTTCAGCCATTACTAATTTGGAAGCAGGGGCTGTAATGAAATTCCAGAAAAAGACTGATTAGTGCTGGGGAAAAAAATCTGAAGACACTATCCTTCCAAAAAACAGGTTGGGGAGCACTTTATTTTCAATACCTTTCAAATGTCCCTGTTCTGCATTCTGTTTTCAATCTCACCTAATGTCCTGTAGGGAAAACTAACTGAAGCAAGCAGAAGGGATGGGGACCCAAGCAGGACATGAGCTTTCTTCTCCTTTTCTGGCAAAATGGGCGAAAGCAGAGGGTCATCAGGGACACAGATGAGAGAGTGCTTTCTGGGATCACATTAGTGCGATGCTATTTCTCAGAAACTAGCAACTAAAGAGGGTTGTCACTTCTCGCTAAGGAGAACTCTCCAGAGTGCCTGGCACTACAGCAATTTAAACATTTTTAAATTATCCACTTTTTCAGAATTTTTTGAATATGAACAAGTGGACAGCCTTCCTCCTAGACACTGATAGACACCTTTATTTTCATGATGAACGTCGGTAGGACACTGCCCATGGGTGCTCCTTAGAGCTGAGAATTACTGCTTGGGCACTCAAAGCAAACTCGGAGAACTCATAGCAAAGGATCAGATGACCAAATTAAAATGTTGGCAACACATCGTGATGGCAGAGAGCAGGTTTCCACTGGCAGTAGGATGGGAGGGGATCACATAAATTATGCCTCCACCCATTTCCATAGGATTACTCAATGAGCAGCTTGGGCTTGCTCTTCACTGGCAACACATGGATTTGCTGTCCTTCCCCCTCACTGAAAAAACCCAGGACACGCAGAGAAGGCCAGACAATCTCGGCAGCCAGGCATGCTATTGACAGACATCCGTTTCAAATATTACTTAGCTGTGGTCAAGCGCAGTGAGCTTCACAAGGTCTTATTTGGCAGAGCTGTTTCCTTCACTACCACATTCTTATGAAGAAGCTGATGGGCGCAAACCTTGCCAAAGCAGCAAGGTTTGCACCAGAAGGGAACACCAAATCACCCTCGCAGATCTCTTCCCTGGACAATTAACTGAAGAGATGAGTTCACCCAGCAGTGAGCAAGTAGGAACTGTGACCAGCCTAATGAGGTTACTTGGGATTCTGATGCAGGAAATTAATTTGGCTTTTCTTCTCTTCTGTACCTGTCAGGAGCTGAAGCCTATGAATGGCATTAGCAGGTTAAGAGAATTATTTGATAAGTGAGATACTGGTTACATAAATCATGCTCTTGGCTTGGCCTGACTGAGGCAGATGGCAGTTGCAGTATTAACCAGATAATCCCATTTTTTAATTTTACTAACATTATTGATACAATATTTACCTGATAAATGAGGAACTTTACAATACATTTCTTCTGCTACTAAATATAGTTTTAAGGATGTCTTCCTCTAGGATTTTCTCAAGTGTGTACAAGTGTGTGCATAAGTTTGCGTGTGCTATTAAGGCCTGGCTTCTCAGCTAAGCTAAAAAAACCCAGGAAAATATGGTGTCCATAAATGGAAATTTCAATATAAGGCAGATAAAGGGTGCAGTAAATGGGATACTGCTACCTATCAGAGAAAATTCAGATTTCTTTTCTAACTGATTGATTAAATGGGCCAAGTAACTGCCAGCCAGACTTTCAGAAATAAAAGTGATCAAATTCTTAAATAGGGAAGACAGCATAGTAGCAATAATAAGGAATTCACTGAAATTTTGGAAAAAAACCTAATATAAACCAGATACCTGATCTACTAAAGTCACCATAGCTGATGCTCTGTGAGCTTCAGCAAAGTACCGGTTTTCTTTCTGAGTATTTTAACCTACCCCATGAAGACGATTCCAGCAGTATCAGACAATGCAGGGGAGGAAATTTACTAAAACTCTGTAAGATGTCCTTGTCCGTTGTAGTGCACAGTGAGGACAAAATTAATTTTGCTTTACCTTGGCTGTGTAAATGTTAGTTGTCTACATCAGAACTAGTGACCCCATTTCCTCTCCACAGTCCGTGCTGAGAAAGCAGCAGTTCTGGAGGCACTTCAGCGCACTTGTCTTGAGCACCTATCTTAAATTTCCATTAGGCATCACCAGGGCTATACTCTGTATAGTTCTTCTTTTTTATTACACGGTACAAACAATTGTAAAGGCAACAAAATGTTTCTGCTACCCTTGCTATTTCCAGGTCTATTTGTAATGTGTTCTGCCAGCCACTGTTACAAAATTGCCCAAGGAAATTAAAAACATACAACAGGGATTTGGCATAGTAATTTCTGGTTTTAGCAAATCCTCCTGATACAGAAGCTACGTGTGAAGGAAGTGATTGTATATAGTAATATAAGTCTTGTACCTAACTGCAATATTACAGTATTCTTTAGAGGAATAATTCACCAAAGTATTATCATTTGAATACTTCCTTTCAAGTGCCTTTGTTCAGCTTAAAGAGCAGTATCTTTGGCCAGTTTAAGTCAAGATAGCTCTACCGAAACCAGAAAATCCTTTGATTCATTGTGTAAAACTTCTGTTATTTTATAGAAGTTATGAGATGTAAAGAAACTGGGTCCATAAATAATCAGGCTGAAGACGTTTGTAACAAACTGAATGTTAATGCATGTCATACTAACTCTTCAGCTCCAAGGTATCCACCCTTTCAGGCTAAAGAATCTAAAAGGAAAACCTGAGCTGGGCAAGAATTCTGTAGCTCTGGCTTCCTTCAACACAAGTTTCTTGGCTCCAGTGCTCCTGACCCTGAGGTTCACCGTATGACTATTTTTAATGTAATCTACAGAAAATAGTCAAAAATAGATTTAATTAAATGGCACGTGACATTTTGAATGATATAGATATATTGTCTACCACAATTACTATTCTTCACATGAACACACCAGTCTGAGGGAAAAAGAAATGTCAGAACTGATATAAGAACATGTTCTTAAGAGAAGTGATCGTAATCCAAACGGAATTGTAATTGCAACTGAATTTAAAACTTCTCGAGCATGTCAAATATAGACAGAATCACAGAGTGAAAAAAAGAATCAGTAAAGATGAATTTTATCAATATTTTCAACTCTAAAACATCTTATGCTTTTGCTGTGGCCAAATTATTTCTATGCGTTTCTTACTGCATGCACAATATTCTTTAGCAGTTATAATTCATATACCTTCTTTTCAAAAGGCATTGAATTTAAGTCTCAATGTCCACTATCTGGAAACATTGCTTTTCTGCCCTGCTGACTGAGTCATCCATGTAACGAAGTCAAAGTATCGAAAGAACTCTACAGACTTCAGAAAAAATAAACTGTTACCTGGTAGATATCAGCCTAGATATATTTCCCTGCAAATTTTGTTTTCATTTAGGCAAGCATATCTTAATGTTAACTAATGAGAAAAGACAGCTCTTCAAGGTACTCCAAAGTGAATTTACGCTATTGTTATTTATACCTGTGTCATGGCTCAGCCCCAGCCGGCAGCTAGGCACCACGTGGCTGCTCACCCACTCCCCGCCCTTGGTGAGATGGGGAGGAGAATGGGAAAAACAAAGGGGGATCCCCCTCGAGTGGAGATAACTGCTTGATGGGACAGCAAAGGGAGAGGGGAACAGCAACAGCAGCAGTACCACTTATAAGGGGATGTACACAAAGGTGATAACAAAGAGGGCAACTTACCGAACCAACCACCGACCCGACGGACCAGAGGCTCAGCCCACACCCAGCCTGTCCCAGAGCAGCACCGAACCTCGCCTACCTGGCCAGCCCGCTTTTATGGGGAGCATGATGACACATGGTATGGAATAGCCCCAGCCAGCTTGGCTCACCTGGCCTGGCTCCTTCTGAAAATTAACCCTATCCTGGCCAAAACCAGGACATTATCCACCCCTTATTCTATACCATCTATGTCATGCCCAGATCATACACAGATTGTTTTCCACCAGTCCATGGGCCATCCCTCTAAAATGTCTTTGGAATTCATTTAGTCGGTGACTTTGGGCTCCATCTATCACGACAGTCTCTCTGGGCAGGAGCAGTGGTTTGTACTGCTGGACTGTGGCATGCTGCATCCAGAGTTCGTGACAGACGTATCTGGCGTAGTCCAGGCTCCCAGTCTGTGCCTTGAAGATGTTGATCTTCAAGGTAGTTGCTGGGCACCAGTTATTGAAGTCAGTTCTAGTTTCATCAGTGTGGCACTTGGCTCAGTTTCATCAAAGTCCTTCCTTCATTAATTTGGGTGATTTTTACAGTAATAGCATTGATACATCATATAGCAATTAACATCATACCATTTAATTTATTGGTTATTCTCACCCAATATCAAATCCCCCTGAGGTACGTATCTGATTTCCTCATCGTTTTTCATCATCCACCAAGTGCACCCTGGTCCCTGAGCAAAAGTAATCCCGCAGATGGGTTTGCCTTTGCCCGAAGTAGGGAGAACCCAGACTGCCTTCCCCAACATATTCTTCATGCACAGTACAGGAACCTTATCCCCTTCTACAGGGCGTGGAAGTCTTGACTGGGCAGAGCCAGCTCGACTGGCAGATCCCCTAGTATTAACTAACCAGGTGGCCTTTCCTAAATGTGCATCCCAATGTTTGAGGGTCCCACCACCCATTGCCCTCAATGTTGTCTTTAGCAGACCATTGTCCTACTCGATTTTCCCAGAGGCTGGTGCGTGGTAGGGGATGTGATACACCCACTCACTGCCATGTTCTTTGGCCCATGTGTCTATGAGCTTATTCCGGAAATGAGTCCCATTGTCTGACTCAATTCTTTCCAGGGTGCCATGTCACCAAAGGACCTGCTTTTCAAGGCCCAGGATAGAATCCTAGCCAAAACCAGGGCAACTACTTATTGTGTTTATGCAGCATTTATTTATGCTATTGCCTGAGGCCTGCATGGACGTGTACAGTCATGTTGCTCAGGAACGGAAAACTTTATACATAGACATAAGTCATATCCTGTTTGTAATTACAGAGGTACGAGAGATTCAAACTGTGAAATTTCAAGCAAAATGAAACTACATTTCATCCCTCTTCATCTCTATCACTTTTCCTCCATTCCAAGACAGTATCATGATTTCTCAAACTCTCTTCATAGAGACAGACATGTCCCCGAATCATAGAATCATAATCATAGAATTGTTTAGGTTGGAAAAGACCTTTAAGATCATCAAGTCCAACCATAAACCTAGCACTGAGAGTCCACCACTAAACCATGTCCCTAAGCACCACATCTATGCATCTTTTAAATACCTCCAGGAACGGTGAGTCCACTGCTTCCCTGGGCAGCCTGTTCCAGCGGCTGACAACCCTTTTGGAGAAAAAAAATTTCCTAATGTGCAATCTAATCCAATCAGGATTCAATCACTCGTTTCTCTACTAAGAGCAGCTTAATAAAGCAGTTATGCATCATGCTTGCTTTTTTAATTTCAGAAAATCAGTAAATAAAAGCACCTACTCCCGTGCAGTGGTTATTTTCACTCTCAAGTGTTGGCAACACTTGTGGTCCAGCAATCTCATCACTTGCAGCTGGAAACATGTGTACACAATTTTGTATTTGTTCTAGTCTTATCTGAGCTCGACAAATGAAGCAGGCAGGCAGGTTTTTGTAAGTGCAGATAAAATTTGCATAATACAGTATTGCATGCATAGTCTCTCTCCTGCTCTAATTCTCTCCCCATTCTTTGCTGAGTTTCTAGGCTTGTTCTTTTTAGCGAGATACAAAGACATATTTCCTGAGGACAAGAAATATCAGGTGTAAGATCAGTCTGGAGCTGCCCTAGGTTCCAGCGCGTGTGTTGCCAGTGGGAAGAAATTAAGGTTGGTGCTGTAGAGTCCCTTGTCATCCTCGTCTGTGCTATGCACAGACCACACGTTGGGTATCAAGCTATGGTTAAATAGGAGCACAGTCCCATGCATGAGATGTCCCAAAGCCTTACCTAGATCTGTGAAACAAAAATGTTATTTGTATGCCTTTGTGTGTGTGGTTGGACTACTCTTGTAAAACTCCCTTGCGCGTCACTTAAAATTTCAGTACGTGATATGGATGTTCAGGGCTTTTTAAAGAAAAGCAGTTACAGTAGCACGTAAACACAGATTTAAAATTCTGACTTTGACCATCAGTTCCGACATTAACCCCAGGGTTTCACTGCTGTAACGGCTGCCCCTCACCTCCGCCGTCGCAGCCAGTGACCCGCTCCCACTCGTTGGGTTCGCTGCAGGGCTCAGTCCTTCGTCCTGCCAACATTCTGGGACGCCTTTTGATGCCGGCATACTCAATGTTTATCATCCGCATGTTCTTTGTTGTTACGGGTGTGCTGCCCTCAGCTGCGTGTCGTGGATCCTCTCCTGTGATGCAGCCCGTCTGGGGGGGGCAATTGCTGTGAGGAACGCCATCATCCCAGAATGACTCATTCGGGGTACGGGGTGCAGCGACAGCACAAAACTGATGGCCACTGGAGTTAAGCTCCTTATTCGTATCTTTACTTGGGCCAGCAGCTTTGGCTTGCCAGCGCTTAGCTTCTGTACGCATGAACCCTGTGGGAAGGCAACAGGCACAAGCACACCTCGACTCCTGTGGCGGCTTCTCTGCCGGTGCCGCTGCATTTTTTTTTAGTTGATAACTGCCTGAAAAACCTTTCTATATACCAGGGTACCAGAAGCAAGGATAAAAGCCACGAACCGAAACTACACGCTGAATAACACGCCCGCACCATCTTTTCGGGATGCTGGCCGCCGTCTTCCCCACCAGCCACCCAGCGCTTACAGGAAGCCGCACTAGGCAGCGCTGCCCGGCCTCGGCTGCCGCCCGCCAGCCCGGCGTGAGGGGCCGATCGTGTCCCAGTCTCTCGACGCTTCATTGAGAGGCGGCAGGACCGGGCTCGGCGAGGGACCGGGCTCGGTGCGGCGACACCGAACCTGAGCTCGCGCCCTAACCGCGTCCCGCCTTCCTGCCCTCGCCCGCGCGGAGCTTGCTGGGACTCGTAGTCTCCCGCCGGGGCGGGGCCAGTGCCCAGAGCGCGCGCTGCTTGAAAGCCCTGAGCGGCTGTCGCGCGCCACGGTTGAGCAGAGCGGAGCGGAGCGGAGCGGAGCGGGCGCGCGGGCCTCCCCTTCCTTCCCCTCGCGAGGTACTGGCGCGCGGCGCTCCGCGGCGGTTGGTGATCGTGTTCCCCCTGCCCCTCTCTGAGCCGCTCCCCGGGCAGCGGCAGCCCGGGCCGGGCCGAGCCGAGGGGGAGCCGGCGGCGCCATGGGGCAGGCGGCCCCGAGCCGGGAGAGCTGCCTTAGAGCCTCTCGCCCCCGGACAGGTACAGTTCCCGGTGTCGGTACGTGCGTGCCGCTCCGGGGGAGGCTGTGAGGGACGCGGCGGGGGGTGTTGCTGAGGCCCCGTCGGCCCCTGACCGAAGCGGGGGGATGGGGCCGTGCCTGGCTCCCCTTATGCCCCTTCCCGACCCCGCCGCCTGCTGAGGGCCGTGCGCGGGGCCTGGTGACCCCACTCGGCGGCGGGGACCCCGGTCCCCGCGAGCTGCACGCCCCGCAGGTTTGACGGTCTTACATCTGCTGGGGCGGCGGAGAGGAGCCGGGCGGCCTGGGGTGCGCGGCGGCCCTCGCCGGCGCCTCCCGTGCCCCTGGTCCAGCCCAGCACCCTGCCTGCCGCCCGATCTGGCGTTCCGTGTGCGCGGGTCGAGCCTCAGCCTAGTGCTCACGCTTGTCTCTTTCCCGACTGCAGTCTAAGCAGCACCATGGGGATTCACGGCCTGCTGCAGTTTATCAAGGAGGCTGCTGAACCTACCCACGTGAAGAAATACAAAGGGCAGGCGGTGGCCGTGGACACTTACTGTTGGCTGCACAAAGGCGCTTATGCTTGTGCTGAAAAGCTGGCCCGAGGAGAGCCGACAGATCTGTGAGTCGTTACATTTCGGTCTCGGCCCTCTTACAAATTCAAGTTTTGTTACTTTGTCATTTCTTGAGCTGAAAACAAAGTTGAAGCAGTTTCGCTTCTTACTGTTGCTTCTGAATTCTCCCAGTTGTACTTCTTGGGAATTGAAATGTTGGGTATAAGTAAATAGCTTTTCAACTGTGCAAAGTAAGTATTGAAGTGTATATTGGGGGGAAAAAACTAACACTTTTTATATGTCTTTAATGTCAATGGTTAGGTGAATTAGATTTTTTTTTTTTCCAGCATGTCTTACTCTCAATTCTAAATTAATCTCTCTGAGATTCTGTAGATGCAATTGGTATGTTTCAAATTTAGTATTATTTTCAGGAACCTTATTTGTATGAAGTGACAGTTTATAAATACTCCTGGGACAAACGCTGTAATGATACTGAGGAATTCTGATAGATGTTTTGTGCTCTGAATAAGATGTAAGGTTTTTTTGTTTGCTGTATTTTTAGTAAGAGTAGCTTTTCTATTGTAACATGGATTTTCACTTACACAGTTACATTTCTAAGGAAGGAAATGAAGAAAAACTGGTCATACTCAATGTCAACTTCGGAGCTTAGGTCAGACTTGGACGAGTTCTTGCCCATCTATGGAAAACTGGGTTGAACTCTTGTTTTAAATTACCAGTAGATATAAAAGATGATGAATCTTTATCTTTTCAGAAATAAAACTATACTGATTAGTTTGGATCGAGTTTAATTTACAAAATTTTGATTAAATGTTTGATTGGAGGCAAGAAAGAGTTGGTAGTTGGCAAATGGGTTCAAATCTTCAACTCCTGCTTCTGTTGGTAGGAAGAACTGTAGAGTTTTATCCAGCTCTGCTACCTGCCTTTGAAGGTGTGATGGAGATCTCTGAGTCCTGAGAACAGGACACATTTCAGCTGAGAGAGAAACTGACTGACAGGAGAAACACTAATAGTCATGGGAAACTTTGGAATGGTTGAATTTAACTACATGAATGTTTTATGACCAAATCTTGTTTCCATGTACGTACCATCACTGATCTTAGACTGGCACTTTAATTGTAGTGCGAAGAGCTTTTCCACACTTTAAAATTCCTCTGAATTGAGGCTTTATATCACTTTATTCCTCTCCATTCCTGTCTTTCAGAAATCATGTTTTGGTTTGTTTTGCAGCTCTAAATCCAGTTTCTTAAGTGCTCCTATGTCCTGGTCTCTGTCCACTCCCTGCCCTCTGCTGCAAAGGTTATTCTTGCTGTTTTAAACAGTGTGTTTAAAAGAAAAAGAAAAAACAAACTTGAAAAAGTGTTTGGGGTTTTTCTCATTGAGTGTCATAGTTTGTAATGAACTTAGTGTTTACAGCAGCTGTTAGATTTTAGTTGTGTGCTGCTGATGAAAGGATCTCATACAGATCTGTAGAAATAACAAGTAAGGAGATCACAGGTCTGAGGCAATGTCAGGTAAGGAGATCGCAGGTCTGAGGCAATGTATGAAGTCTGGAATCCCCTACAAATATTTATACTAAGGGTTGGGCTTGGAAGGCAGTGGGAAATTGCCTCGTGGTCGTCATCCTCATTGTTGGTACAGTTTGCAGAACTTTCCTGTCTTTGGAATATTTTCATTCCTGAGCCTATACTTTTAGTGTGGGAAGGTATGTTTGCATGTCTGTCTGTAGCGTGCATCCACCATCTGAAGAAGGGGGCGGATAGTTTCGCAAAGGGAGGTTTAATATCCCATCGCTCTTCCAACTCTACAAAAGCGCATTTAGTCTCACAAGGCTTCAGGGAAAAGTAATGTACGGTGCTCCTCTGCCTCCTGTTACCCTGGCCATTATGTATTGAGTTGCTGAAACTAAAAAGGTGATCCATGTTTTAAATTGTAAAGTTTTGGCAGTGTTTAATCCTAATGTAGCAACATCAAACTGAATTGCACTCAGGTTTTTCTTTCGATATGTAGAAGTAGGGAGCAGTCAGTCCAGTTCTGAGTTGGGAGGATTTCTCTTGTAGAAAAAAAAAAAGGGGGCATATTCAAGCAATCAAGTGGTCTTGCCCTTTTTGTGGTGCTGGGGAAATATATGGCCCACTAAGATCTTTGAACAACAGTTAGTCCTAAACTTACAGTTCTCCTTTCCTGCAAAGAGAAAATATGCAATAGGCTTGTGCTTAACAATAAACTTTATCTTCTTACTTTTCTTATTGTTGATGCAGTTATGTAGGTTTCTGTATGAAACTTGTTGATATGCTCCTCTCATTTGGAATTAAACCAATTTTGGTATTTGATGGATGCACCCTGCCTTCTAAGAAGGAAGTGGAAAAGGCCCGACGAGAGTAAGTACGAACTGTATTGATTTGCAAGTGAAGCAGTATATTTAATGCTACAATTAATTTTCAAAGTTGAAAAATCTCCACTTCAGCTGGGTAGTAATCTCTGGTAAACTCTCCTGCAATGTAGTGTTATTTCATTTAATTTACATTTAAGTCATACAAACATCTTCTTAGAGGTTTTATTCCAAAAATAGAAATACGCTTCATAAATGAAAGCACTTTTTTAGGGGAAGGAAGTAAAACTCTGAGCATTAGTTCCTGTAATGTATTAAACGCTTTCAGTTTGCCCACTCTCATGCTCTCTGGACAAAATTTTAAATACAATTATACTGTGAAGAAATATTTAACACCACCTTCTTCATCCTTCTCTACCAGTAATCAGATAAGCTAGTTTGAGGTTTAGATTCAGCTTCCTATATAACGGGATTTCTCACTGAAGCGGTGAGAATTTTTCACTAGTGTTTTTTATTTATAAAGTCTCATGGGGCATAGGCTTCCTTCAGCGTGGAGTGAACAATTTCTGGTGTATGAATGAAGTAACTTCTGCCCTCTAAACCAATAAGTGTCTGATCCCAGATACTTGCAAATTCCATTAAACCTATTTTACTGCAACCTGAGAGTGGGTGCATCTCTTACACTGCTGATTTCAGTTCTTGAGTTGTCACTGTTCTCTGAGAAAACACGAATTTCAACATACCAATCTAATGCAATGACTTGCAGTTATTCTTATGTTTTAAAAAAATTACACAGTAGAACAGATATGAAAGTGTTCATCTGCAAAAGTTTTGGATTTTTTCCCCCCTGTCCTACCTGCCTTTCTCACTCCTTTCTGCTACTGTTCTTTTAAGTGCAAAATAATCTGAGATTGGTGGATATTTTTATTTATCTTTCAGGAGACGTCAAGCCAGTCTTCTGAAAGGGAAACAGTTGTTGCAGGAAGGGAAACTGTCAGAAGCTAGAGAATGTTTTGGACGCAGTGTAAATGTTACCCATGTTATGGCTCATGAAGTTATTAAAGTAAGTTGTCAATGCTGTTGATACCGACAGTTTAAAAACAGCCAACCAACTATGCAGGAGGTAGCATGTCTTATTCTGATTTTGTATGGCTACATCACTCCCTCCTCTATGTAGACAAGACAAATATTCCCCCCTGCTCCAGTCTCTAATTGTCCTGCATACATTGGATTATGTTAGGTATAGTTAAGAAAATTTAACTTCAGATTTATTATGCCCAGTGGTATAAATAATGATGTGGTGTCAATTAAAATACCTCTCTTGTTAATGCTATAAACTGCCCTTGATAGCACCTACAGTTATACTTTTGCCACACAAAAAATAAACACTTTTTCTTTTCCTTGTATAGCTCCTGAGAATAGACTAACAGAAAAAAAGCCTTTTTAGTAGCTTTTTGCCATCCTTCCACTGCAACCATAGGATCTTTATCAAAATAGCATTACATTTGCTCTAGTGCTCTTTTCCTTTGTCCTGAATGTACCTTGCCTGAGTTTGAAGCTAGCACCTTTGGTTGGATGCAGTGAGCAGGAAAGGTTATTACTGTAAACTAGTCTATATAGGTCTAAGCTGACTATGAAATATCAGGCCCTAATGGGGGTGTGTGTGATAAAAAGATCATTCAGTTTTTTGAGATGGGGGTTCTTATGCTTTCAGAGGTCTCAAGATAATTACTGAAAATCAATGCAAAGTACTTGTATGCTTCTTGTTTACCTACAGGCTGCACGAGCCCGGGGAGTTGATTGTATTGTTGCTCCTTACGAAGCTGATGCTCAGTTGGCTTATCTTAATAAGACTGGCATGGTTCAAGCTATAATTACAGAAGACTCTGATCTTTTAGCTTTTGGATGTAAAAAGGTATGGAAGAAAATATTAATAGCCTTTAGCTCTCACTGATATCTTAAAAGCAGAGTTCAAAGTTTTGAAATGTGTTTGATGTATGGATTTATTCTTCTTCAATAACTGGAGGAAACAGAGGAGATGAGAATAGCACTCAGCCTGTGTTGTTTCTACCAAGTGTGACAAACTAGCTTATTTGGGTGAAAATTATTATTTTCACTTCCTCTTAATTTCCAGGTGTTTCTGAAAATTGACAAGTTTGGAAATGGACTAGAGATAGATCAAGCTCGACTAGGAAACTGCAAGCAGCTTGGAAATGTATTTACAGAAGAGAAATTCCGCTACATGTGTATTCTCTCTGGTTGTGACTACCTCTCATCAATTCATGGAATTGGGTTAGCTAAAGCATGCAAGTTACTAAAATTAGCCAACAATCCAGATATTATAAAGGTAAACTTGGTTTTGTCTTGTGTGTGGGATTTTTGGGAGTCTATATCTGTATATATGAAATTAACACTGAATTGAAAGTATATGAGGGGTTCTTGACTTCCTCCATTTTTAGGGGAATGCTAGAAGTTGGTTTTGGGTTTTTTTTTGTTGTTTTTTTTTTCACCTGTGCTTTAGAAAAATGTTGAATTAAACTTATTCAGGTGCTGAAGTTGTTATATGTGTAATGAAATACACCAACGTAAATACTGTTCTAAGCCTTCAAGGGCATATTCTATTTAAGGGCATATTCTATTTTTGTAAGACTCTAGAACCCCTCACATTACCTGTTTTTTCTTCTGGTTTTACAGATTAGTTATTAGAACTGCTAATTGAACTCTATTACTTTTGCATAAGTACACTTTTGTCTGTGTGGAGGTGGGGCATATTGAGTCCTGTCTTGTATTTAATTACACACATATGGATACAGGCATTTACATATTCAAAATATTATAGAAAAAAATCTGCTATAGTGCAGTGCAAAACAAAAAATTAGGGAGGGGCTTTTTTTCTTACCAAATGTATGAAATGAAAACAAATCTAATAGGAAATATGGAGTGGGAATAACTTCTATGTAGATACTGAGGGAGAAGAGTTTTTAAGAGCTGATAAGACAAATACCTTACATGGCTGTCCTGAAGGCTGGTAAATCTAATGCAGAGAAGCATTTAAATATGCAGTTTAAATAACTTACTGTATTATCTTAAGTTACTTGTATGCTTTAGTGTTTGATTTTTATTTTTTTATTTTTTTTCCCCCTCACAGGCTGTACACAAAGAACAATAAATTTTAGTTTTAAAATGTTCTGTGTTATGTAAAGCAGCCATCAACGCAACTGATTTTTCTGGCTTTTGTGGAAGTAAACAACGATCTTTGAACTTTTCCTGTACAAATCATGATTACATTGAAGTTAATCTATCTGTTTTGAGCAACCTGTCAGGACTCAATAATCTGAAAAACTTTTCACTTAGTAGTTTGCCATGTGATTCATCACTGTTGTTTTCCAACAGTGTTGGAAAATCACGAGTGAGTCAAAAGATATCCAGTAGTCCAGCAGTGCCTGTTTGAACTCTTATTTCTTAATGAGATGAGTAAATTGGCCTGTACTTAGGATGTGTTGCCAAAATACAGCTGATGTTTTATTTAGGGACAAGGAGAGATTCTTGCTTCTGCCAGTATGACAAGCATGATCTTCAAAAGAACATAGTCTGCCTTCTGTGAAACTGAAGAACAGACATCAATGAATTAACAGAAACTTCTTTTAGAGTGGTGTAGTAATGATACCTAGGAGGAGCTACCAGATCAATCTGTAGTCATTTTATGATCCGTAACGGGGAATGGTGTGGAAGAAATCCTATTAGTCTTGCTTTTTCATACCCTGAAACCACCCATGTATTGTTTTTGTGTTCTGATAATACAGATGATAAAATTTGATATGCATTAGTTTTAACAAATAGAATAGAATCATTAAGGTTGGAAGAGACCTCAAGGATCATCTAGTCCAACCGACCCCCCACACCTATTAACCACTAAACCATGTCCTTCAGTGGTGCATCTAACCTTTCCTTAAATACCCCCAGGGACGGTGACTCCACCACCTCCCTGGGCAACCCGCTCCAATGCCCAACCACCCTTTCAGTGAAGAAATTTCTCCTGATCTCCAATCTGAACCTCCCTTGGCGCAACTTGCAGCCATTCCCCCTAGCGTTCCTTAAGGAGATGCTCCATATTTATGTTCAGATTTTATATTTGTTTATTGTACAAGAAGTATTTGTAAAGAGTCGAATTGCATTATTTATGTGACTGTAAACAGCTCGAGAGTAGGAAAATAACATATAAAACTTGTTTTCCCTCCTCTGTTGGGATTGAATCTGTTTGTTGTGACACATACTACAGTTAATGAAAAGCAATGATACTTCGTAACTGACATGTATTTAACCTTTTGTGTAACCTATTTAAATGAAACAATTAAGCAATCTTTATTTTTGACAGGTTATTAAGAAAATGGGGCAGTACTTGAAGATGAATATAACAATACCAGAAGAATACATACAGGGTTTTACACGAGCCAATAATACGTTCCTTTATCAGTTAGTTTTTGATCCTGTCAACAGAAAATTAGTTCCTCTGAATGCATATGGTGATGATATTGATCCAGAAACACTAATTTATGCAGGACGGTATCCTTTATGTGTTGAAACAGCAGGGTGGGGAAATAAGGGTGAGTGGGTGTGGGGTCTTAAACTATTTTTCACTGCATCTCTGCTATTCACTAAAGCCTGTCTTTTCTGTAATCTTAAAGTTGGGATTTTTTTCTTCTTTTGCTCTGATTTTAATTAAAAATCCCTAGAGGTAACTAGCTGACCTATCATCGACATGATTTAGGCAGAAGTTGTTGGGTTTTTTATTATTTTATCTCTCTTTTTAGACAACAACTCATTAAATACAGGTTATATTCAAACTGTTCGAGTTGCTTTACAACTGTCTTTAATTTGTGCATGTGTAAAGTGTGTTTATAATCTCTGCCAGTTTAATTCTTGGAATCTGTGTTCAACTCATTCCCTAATCAAAGCATTCCCTGTTTTACCAGAAATAATGTTTTACCAGATTATCTCTTCTGATAGAACAGGTAGCATTTTACCACATTTGTGCATCATGAAATTTCAGCTAGGAAGATGAAGAGAGGGAACTATTGAAGTAGTTACTAGCTTTGTATGTTCTTCAAGCCAGCTAATCCCTGGTGATTCCAGAAATTAGGAAGGAGAAAGATGGTAACTTTCCTGCTGATCACTGAAGGTTTTTCTTTTGACTTTCATGATTTGCCAGCACTGCAGATCTATTACAATTGCTGTTGCATCAAATTGAACCATGAGTAGTAGTATTAATACTTTTGGTTAATATTCTAGCAATGTTTTTTGGCATAAAAGCAGGAAACAGCTAGTCTAACTTTCGTGCCAGGGTTCTTGAAATTTAATGTAATATACAGGTATTTTCCTTTAACATGATGGGGACAGACATTTTGGTGATGGTACTGCTTTTCAAATTGCCATTGGCAACATTGATGTTGATACAATGGAACAAATTGATAACTATAACCCTGACACTGCACAGGTAAAGTCTTTGTTCTGAAGTTACATACTAAGATTTTGATGCGGGTCTGAACATTCATGGGAAAATACGGTTGAATGTTATCCACAACTGAGTTAGAAGTGAGTTATTCTACTATTACAGAAACTGTATGTTTTCACAAACACATACTTCTCATTCTCTATACAGGTAAAATCTTACTTTTCAAGGCATTTGACTTTATCATTTGTTCTACTAGCAAATTATTCTGATAAGCCCTTAATACTATGGATAAAATTTAATTTTTTAATTTTGTCTGAGATGAGTGTTTGGTCACTTGCACTATATTGGGATGAAGAAGTCATGACAGCATAAAAGAAAAATAATTTGTATTGAAATCATGGGAAATATGGGAACTAAAAGAAAATGTTTGTGTGGAGTATGTCAGCAGTTGGTGTGCAAACCTCAAAATGTCCTTATATGCTAAATCAAGAAATCGTAAGTAGAAGGCAAAATTATAAACCTCTGTCTTGTTTTTAATTTTTCTTTTTTAGCCTGTGCAGCAAAGAAGTCGTGGCTGGAATGATAGCCATACTAATCATGTAAATAATAGCATTTGGAGCAGAGACTACAAGGTTGACCCTAAGGTGGATACTGTTCCCCATAAAATGCATTTACCAGAGAAACCAACAACCAGAGGCATGGAGAAGATAATTAGTGTTAAAGGGCTAAAACTACCAGGCAAAGAGCTTTTGGCAAAAAGGCCAAGGAGTGGTATGTTCTTATTAAAATAAGTATATAAATAGCAGTATAAGGTTGTGGGGAAAGGAAGGATTTTATCTTTGGCTTGATTGCATACAATTTTAGAGGCCTAACTCTAACTTTTGTTGTCTATATTCTGTTCTCAACAAGCTGCAAGACTAATAAGCTATAATACTAAAGCCTATGTAACGATTAAGGGTGTCTCAGCAGCATTTCATTTTAACTACTTTATTATTTTCAATTTTAAGTTGTCATTTTTAACACCAACTGTTCTGGTTTTAGATTTTTGGGGGTTTAATTTCCATCTTATGAAGGCTTGTGAAGAAATGAAAATAGCCTGTTTTTCCTAGAGTTGCTATTTGACCAGGCAGAAAACTTAAAGAACATTTTCTGTACTCTTCTAACATGGTGCTGCCTGTATCCGCTATATGAGTATTCTTTACTCCAACTTTATTTAGTAAATCCATGCTATCTTATCTTCTATACCACGCAAGTTATAAGTGCTAAAATAAACCGTGAGCTTGTAATAGAAGGGGCACTTCTCTGTTCCCACTGTGCTTTATCTGAAAAGTTTTTTTCTCTTCTGCTTGTTTTGCTTTCTGATTATGCTACTAGGGCTCTTCTTTTGCCTTTGTTACTCCTGGTATCTTCCTACTCCCCTGTTTATCAAAATTTGTAGTTAATTTAGCAACCTGCCTTGAAGTCAAATTTAGCTTTGCCTTCAATGTTTAAAAAACAAAAACCAAAAAACCACTAAAACCCCCCAAAAACAAACAAACAAACAAAAAACCCCCAAAATCCCTAACAACTTCATGTTTCATTTCAGCTGTTCTGCATTCATTGCATCTACCTTTCCATAGAAAGTTACTTTTAAGGCTATGTACTGGAAAACTGTGTTAAAAACCTCTGAACTGTAATGTCAAGAATGTTCCTAACAGACCTTACTAATAACTTTAAGCCAGTGAGAGTAAATATATAATGCTTGATTCTCTCATAACCAGTAAATTCTAGAACATGCTTCTACAGTGATATTTAAATTCTCTTTTAGAAGGAGTCTCAGATGGAGATTTATTGGACCAATATTCATTTTCAAGAGCAAAAAAGTTCAAGGAGGAGAGTGATGATAATGGTCAAGCACAAAAGAGTGTCTCAGCAATACAAAGCCTTGATTCCTCAGGGGATTCTGTCACTCAAGAAAGCTCTAACTCTCTGCCTAGAGTTAGAAATAAATTTGCTTCCTTTCTACAAAGGAAAAACAAAGAGAAGGATGCTGTAATTGTTCCAGGAACAAGAAGCAGGTATGCTTGCATCATGTGTTTTAGTAAGTAGCAAAATATTTGCTGTCCTGGTTGCTGAAATAACCTGAATACTGAAAATAACAAAAATACTGCCTAGGACTTTTTTATGCAATGGTATTAATGCGCTTGTCCTGAGCTGAAATGAAAAACCCCTTGTGCTAGGCATGCTGTCTCTGTGTGAGAGAGATAAATAATGTAAATTTTTTACTTCAGAGATTCAGACTGGGACTATTCAGTACAGTCTAGCCTGTGGGTATGAAAATTTTTAAAAATTGGACGGTTTCTTTTTTTTCAGGTAAAGGTCATATGAACCTCTCCCTTAAAAAAAAA